>VZQC01012929.1:557632-708447 GCA_009823505.1 Rhizomys pruinosus
CATACAGACCCACATCAAGAAGATCATCCATCATGACCAAGTTGGATTCATACCAGAGATGCAGGGATGGTTCAACATACGAAAATCAATAAACATCATCAAACACATAAATGGAATCAAAGACAAAAACCACACCATCATCTCAATTGATGCTGAAAAAGCCTTTGACAAAATCCAGCATCCCTTCATGCTTAAAGTCCTAGAAGGAATTGGATTGGAGGGATCATTCCTCAATGTAATCAAAGCCATATACAGGAAACCCACAGCCAATATCATCCTAAATGGGGAAATGACGGAAACATTCCCTTTAAAGGTAGGAACTCGGCAAGGCTGCCCCCTATCACCACTCCTCTTCAATATAGTGCTTGAAACACTTGCTAGAGCAATAAGGCAAGAAAAGGATATTAAAGGAGTACTAATTGGAAAAGAGGAAGTCAAACTATCCCTATTTGCTGATGATATGATTGTTTACTTAAGGGATGCAAAAAACTCCACCAGAAAACTCCTAGAAACGATTAACAGCTTCAGCAAAGTGGCAGGATACAAAATTAACCTTAAAGTTAAACATAGATACTGACTAAAAGAAAACAAAACACTATGAAAACTCCATAGGTTTCAAGGCAATAAGATGTACAGAAGAGACTCTGAGATGAAATATTCAGAAATGTTTGGTCTGCATGTAAAATCAATTCACCTTTAATAGACATAAACATCCCAGTAGGAACCAGTTTGAGACACAGTTGCTGCTTTCCGAAGTTGAACAGAAAAACTGATGCCCCATTTTCATAATAGTACCTCCCTTCAAGCTTTTAATAAAAGGAGACAATACTGAGGGAAACATATCATCATTACTGTCAAAGATCTGGAGCTTCATTAAGATGAAAATGAAATATGATATAATCATGTCTGAAGTTTTCATTAAACTACCTTCTATTTATCAAGCATAAGAAGATAGCTTCAAATTACTAGCACATTAGTATACTGCTATAGACACTTAGAAAACTGGCCAAGTGACTTTCCAGCCCGCCTTGGAGTATCTGCAGCCAGCCTCCACATGGTTCAGGGTTCCTGTGAGTTCAAGTCTGCCAGATTGATACTCGACTTGGGCCTCTGCAGGAACTCCTTACTAGTTGGACAAGAATTAGCTGGTCCATCCAGTACAAAATCAGAAGTGAGAACCAGAAGCCTAGACCAACCAGCCTTTAATATCTAATAAGAAGAAAACTGAGCTGGGCGTGGTGGCACACACCTCTAATCCCAGCACTTGGGAGGCAGAGGCAGGTGGATCTCTGTGAGTTCAAGCCAGCCTTGTCTACATAGTGAGTTCCAGGCCAGCTGGGGCTACAGGGAGACCCTGTCTCAAAAGGACCAAAAAAAGAAGAGGAGGAGAAGGAGGAGAGGGAGGAAGAAGAAGAGGAAGACAACCAAGGATACAAGCAAAGCCAGTCTGCAGTTGAACAAAGGAACAAGGAACACTTGAGTTTCATACCAGAATCACAGACAACAAAGAAATCCACATACTAAAATCACAACAACAACAACAATAACAACAAAAAAACCAATAAAATGAAATACCAAAATATGTCTCCACTAAATACTATTTGTCCTGTAGAATAGTGCTACAATTAATGTAGCACTAGATGTAACCCAGCACACAGAATTTAAAAGAACTACATAAACATGATCAAAGAAGTCAAAGAATTTAAATAACACACAAAAAAACAAAGAACTAAAAGAAGACAGGGATAAACTTCTGACTGAATTCACAAAAGAGATAGAAATACCGAAGAAAACCCAGGCAGAAATGAAGAAGGGTGTGGAACATTCAATAAGCCATCTGGACATTACATGAGAAAGCTTCAGTAACAGAATGAATTAAGTAAATTACAGAATATCAAGAGTGGATAAAGTTGAAGAATTGGATCACTCAAAGACTGAAAAAAATTTAAAAACACAGAATTATAATATTCAGGAAATGTGGGACACCTCGAAAAGACTGAACCTACACATCGTAGGCATACAGGAAAGAAGAATCTCAGGATAATGGCATTGACTAGATCTTCAACAGGATTGTGGAAGAAAATTTCCCAAATTAAGGACAGACATGCCCATACAAATACACAAAGCACTTACAACACCAAATAGACAGGACCAGAAAAGAAATTCCCTGCACCATATCATAGTAAAAACACTAGATGCTCACAACAAAGAGAGAATTCTGAAAGCAGCAAAAGGAAAAGAAAAATCACATATAAAGGAAAACCCACCAGAATTATAGCTGACTTTTCAATGCAAACCATAAAGTCCAGAAAATCCTGGTCCAAAGTATTCCCATTTCTTTTTTTTATGTGTATGAATGTACTGTCTGCATGTAAGTCTGTGCACCCATGTCGTGCAATGCCACAGAGTTCAGAAGAGGGTTGTCGGATTCCCCTGGAACTGAAGTTCTCCTGGAATTGGAGTTACAGATGGTTCTCACCTGCCATGTGGGTGCTGGGAATCAAACCCGGGTCCTCTGCAAGAGCAGTCGGTGCTCTTAACCACTAGGCTATCTCTCCAGCCCAGTATTCCCATTTCTAAATGACTATAGAAGTCAACCCTTAAATACTTTACCCAGCAAAAATGTCTATTATAGTTGCAGCGGAAAGAAAAATCTTCCATAGCATGAATAGGCTAGAAGAATTCATGTCCAGAAAACTATCCCTTCAGAGAAAACATGAAGCAATACAAAGAGGGAATAAAGAACAACTATATATGAGTGGCAGCAGAAAGGAGTTAAATGAAATTATAACTGTGAAAATACTAAGCTAGACCAACAACCCAAACAGAAACTAAAATGATGGGAACCAATAAAAATCTCTCAATAATAACATTAAATATCAATAGGCTGAACTCCACAATCAGGAGTTACAGGCTACTGGGATGGATGAAGAAACAAAATACATCTTTTTGTTGTCTGCAAGAAACTCTTCCTAACTTCAGGGTCAGGCACTGTTTTTTTCAAAGCCAATTTTTATTGAAGTTTCGTGCATTTTGTACAAAATTTCCAATCAAATCTAGACCCATTTCCCCTTCCTTGCCTCCCTCACCCCACCAGAGCTCATGCATTCTGCCAAACATGATTTTCATCTTTTTCTCAGTCTCTTTTAAATTTTTCGATGCAGAAGTTTACTGTTTCAGGCAGAAGTTCACAGTTTCAATCAGTTCTTTGACCCAGTCCTGGTGTTGTTGTTGTGGTGGTGGTAGTGGTTGTCCCTTCTAATTTGCATCACTCAAAAATATGCATATATGCATGCCATGTATATCATAGGTTTTTAACATCTTCAGCTTATGATTTCTTTTTTTTTCTTTATTAGGCTGAAAGATGCCATGTGTTCCTTAAGGAAGTGTCTGAAGGCTCCTCTTTGGCAAGCCCAAACAACTATCAGTCCTGCCCTTGTGAGGCTCTATTTTAAGGAGAAAGTGTGGCAAAAAATATTCCAAGCAAATGGCACTAATATTCCATTCTAATATTGGACAAAATAGACTTCAAACTAAAACTAATCAGAAGAGATAAAGAAGGTCACTTCATTCTCATCAAAGAAATAATTAACCAAGACAATATTGCAATCATTAATATATACTCACCAAACTTTGGTGCACCAAACTTAATATACACAATAGTACAGGACTTTAAGACACAGATTAATCCCAACACACTCATAGTAGGGTACTTCAATAACCCATATGTCCACTAGAGAGGTCAACTGGATAAAGACTAAAAAGAGAGATATCTGAATTGAACAATATGATACATCAAATGGACCTAACATATCAATCATATATTCCACCCAAGCACCAAAAGAATATACTTTCTATTTAGCACCCCATGGAACTTTCTCCAAAATCAACCATGTACTGGGGCACAAAACAAACCCAAATAAATAAAAATTGAAACAATTCCATGCAGTCTTTCAGACAACAATGCAATAAAGCTTAATATCAACACCAGAAGAAGCCCTAGTAACTACATGAACTCGTGGAGATTAAATAACACACTCCAGAATAATGAATGGGTCAAAGGAGAAATTAAGAAAAGTATTCCTGAGGAAAATTTATATTTCTAATTGCCTACATTAAAAAATCAGAAGGGAAGGGAAAAGGAAATATGCCTGAACTGTATTGGAAAATGATGTATGAAATACACAAAGCATCAAAAAAAATCAGAAGGAGCCAGGTATGGTGGTTCACGCCTTTAATCCCAGCACTCCAGAGGCAGAGGCAGGCAGATCTCTGTGAATTCAAGGCCAGCCTGGTCTACATAGTGAGTTCCAGAACAGCTGGGACTACAGGGAGACCCTGTCTCAAAAAAAATCAAAATGGCAAAAATAATCAGAAGGAGCACTAATAAATGATTTAACACTGCGACTCAAAATACTTGAAAGACAACAACAAATGAATCCCAAATGCAGCAAAGAAGAAATAACAAAAATTAGAGCAGACCTTAACGAAATAGAAACAAAGAAAACAATACAAAGAATCAATGTGCCCAAGGGCTCATTCTTTGAAAGGTTAAACAAGATAGACCTTTAGCCCAGTTAACCAAAAGAAAGCAAGCAACCCCAAATCAACAAAATTAGAGATGAAAGGGGGAAACATCACAACAGACAAAAAGATCCATTATATGGGAACATTATATGGGAATATTTTCAAAACATATATTCCATTAAATTTGAAAACCTAAGATAAATGGATGAATATCTGAAGTCATGAGAATCACCAAAGTTTAACCAAAAGAGATCAACAGCTTAAACAGATCCATAACATATAAGGAAATTGAAACAGTAATACAAAATCTCCCAGACCCAGATGGATTTATAGCAGAATTCTACCAGATATTTAAAGTTCTATGATCAATGTTACTTGTTATTTAAAAAGATAGAAACAGAAAGAGAACCTCCAAATTCCTTCTATGAAGCCAGGATCACTTCTAATAAGAAAACCAGGTAAAGATACATCCAAAAAAAAAACACAAACTAGAGTCCCATCTCCTTAATGAGCACAGATGCAAAAATCCTCAACAAAAGACTTCCAAACCATATACAGGAACACATAAAAAAAGCCATCCACCATGATCTTTGACTTTGTTCCAGAGATATAGGGATGGTTCAATATCTGTAAATCAATAAATGTCATGAATTATATAAGTGGACTCAGAGATAAAAAATATGTGGTCATCTCAATAGATGCAAAAAAGACCTTTGATAAAATTCAACATGCATTTATGTTAAAAGTCCTGGTGGTGCACGCTTTTAATCCTAGCACTCGGGAGGCAGAGGCAGGTGGATCTTTGTGAGTTCAATGCCACCCTGGTCTACAGAGTGAGTTCCAGGACAGCTGGGGCTACAGGGAGACCCTGTCTCGCAAAGACAAAAATAAAAAATAAAAAAAGTAGTTCTGGAGGGTATTGCATTGGAGGGAACATATGTCAACATAAATCAAGTTATATATATCAAACCCATAGCCAACATCATTCTAAATGAAGAAAGGTTAGAAGTATTCTCCTTTTAAGGTTCCTGATTTTAGTCAGGAACCAGGCTGTCTACTATCTACACCCCCTTTTAATATAGTGCTTGAAACTCTAGAGCAGTAAGACAAGAGAAGGAAATTAAAGGTATACTAATTGAAAAAGAAGAGGTCAAACTATCCCTTTTTGAAGATGATATGACATTATATCTAAGGGATACCAAAAATTTCATCAGAAAATTACTGGAAATGATTAACACTTTCAGTAAAGTGAGAGGTTACAAAATTAATCTACAGAAATCAATAGCCTTTCTATATGCCACTAATGAGCAATTGGAGAATGAGTACATGGAAACCCTTCCATTCACAATAGCCTCAAAATGAATAAATATATAAATAAAATATCTCAGAATAAACCTGAACAAAAACATTAAAGATCTCTACAGTGAAAATTTTAAATCTTTGAAGAAAGATATTGAGGAAAATACCAGAAGATGGAAGGACCTCCCATGCTCATGCATCAGAAGAATTAATATAATAAAAATGAACCAACCCTCCCAAAGTAATATATAGATTCAATGCAATCCCAATCAAAATCCCCACAACATTCTTCAAAGAATTAAAAAAAAATTCTAGCCAGGCATGGTGGCGCATTCCTTTAATCCTAGCACTTGGGAGGCAGAAGCAGGTGGATCTTTGTGAGTTCAAGGCCAGCCTCATCTACAGAGTGAGTTCCAGGACAGCTGGGGATACAGGGAGAACCTGTCTCAAAAAGACCAAAAAAAATTCTAAAATTTATATGGAAGCACAAAAGACCCCATATAGCCAAAGTAACCCTGAGCACAAAGAGTAATGCAGGGGGATTACTATACCAGATTTCAAACTATATTACAGAGCTATCCTCATAAAAACAGCATGGTACTGGCACAAAAATAGACCCATGGATCAATGGAACGTAATTGAAGACCCAAACTTGATTACTTGCAATTTCAGCCACCTTATATTTGACAAAGGGGCAAGAACACTCAATGGAGGAAAGGAAACATCTTCAGCAAATTGTGCTGCAAAACTGGATCACCAGCTGTAGAAGAATGAAACTAAACCCTTATCTTTCACCTTGCACAAAAGTCAACTCCAAATGAATCAAAGACCTCAATGTGAAACCTGAAACTCTGAAAATGTTAGAAGAAAACACTGGCAGTAATCTACAAAATACAGATGTAGGAAAAGCCTTCTTAATCAGACAATAGCTGCGCAGGAAATAAGGTCAACAACCAACAGGTGGCACCTCATTAAACTAAAAAGCTTCTGTACAGCAAAAGAAACAAGTGAAAAAACCCACAGAGTGGGAGACAATCTTCACCAGTGACACATCTGACAGAGGTTTAACATCTAGAGTATGTAAATTATTCAAAAAATAAAGGACCAAGAAAACAAGTGACCTAATTAAAAGATGGGCTAAGGATCTGAACAGAGAGTTCTCAAAAGAAGAAATAAAAATGGCTAACAAACATCTTTAAAAGTGTTCAATACAGTAATTAAAGAAATGCAAATTAAAACCAATTTAGATTTCATCTTATCCCTATAAGATTGGCTAAGATTAGGAAAACAAATGATACCAAATGCTGGAGAGGTTGTAGAGAAAGGGGAATGCTCATTCACTGCTGGTGGGATTGCAAACTCTTGCAACCACTATGGAAGGCAGTGTGGAGAACTTTTTTTTCTTTATCTTTTTGAGAAAGGGTCTCTCTTCAGTCCCTGCTGGCCTGGAGTTCACTATGTAGACCAGGCTGACCTTGAACTCACAGAGATCTGCCTGCCTCTGCCTCCTGAATACTGGGATTAAAGGTGTGCCACCACACCTGGCAGGCCTCCCGAGTGCTAGGATTAAAGGCGTGCACCATCATGCCTGGCTCAAGAACTCTTAAAAGTCTAAAAAATGATCCTACCACTTGACTCAGTCATACCACTTCTTGGCATATACCCAAAGGATTCATTCTATTGCAGAGATACTTGCATGTCCATGTTTATTCTCTTTTCACAGTATCAAAGAGCTGGACACAATGTAAGTGTACTTCAGCTGATGAGTGGATGGTGAAAATGTGGTACTTTTACACAATGGAGTTCTATTCAGTGGAAAAAAAAGACAACCTCATGAAATTTGCAGGTAAATGGATGGAACTAGAAGGTGTTATGCTAAGTGAAATAACACAGACTCAAAAAATGATCTATGTTGTCTCTCATCTGTGGATCCTAGCACCAAGTTCTTATATTTAAGTATATATCCTTATATAACTGCAGAACCAGGTAAATGAAAAGGAACCATGAAGGTAAAGGGAAAGAGAGAACCTGAGACAGAACAGTAGTAGATGACAGGTGTTACTAAGGGAAGAATGGATAAAATCAGGGTATCTAAATGGGAGGAGAGAGGAAGGGTAATAGAAGGAAAGGTGAAGATAAAAGGGAAAAAGAAGCCCAAGAGAGTGGAGCCATGGGAATCTGGCAGTATCAAGGGAACGACAGCGTGTAGAATGCGGTCACACGTGACTCAAAGACATTGAACAATGACATGAACCTATGCCATTGGTATCAGCATGCACAAGACCCATGCAAGCTCAGCTGTCAAAAACCCAGCACGGAACTGCAGAACTGTGTAGCAGAGCCCAATCTTGGCTGAAGAAACATTTGCAGCTGATTGTGGTTGGGTGAAGAAGACCTGGCCTTCTTTAGGAAAGGGACTCCATCCAGATAGGCTGACTAAAACTCAGAAGATGAGCTGACATTGAGGAGTGGGGAGGAAGAGTAGTTTGTACAATGGAACCTAGCACAAATGACTGAATGTGTGAACTCTGGCGGGGGTGGAGGGTGGGCTGCAGGAGGATGCCAATGGAGAAGTGGGCATAAAGGTGATTAAGACTGGTCAAAGAATTATATATGAAACACAAAAATTCAATTAAAATTTATAATAAAAATGACACAAATGAAGGCAGTAAGAGTAGGTGTGTCTTGTATATAAGCCTGGCCTCCCTTGACCCCACTGCCCATCATCTTGCTTTCCAATGGCCTTGCTCAAGGTTTTCACCATTTCATCTGTTTATCTATTTAGCTACCAGTACAGATATTGTAGCATTAAAAGAATGAGTGAATATTTCAAAAGTGGGCACATTGCCAGCACCTTCTATGCTGTAGTAGCAGCAACCAAAGCAGTGGATTGAAGCAGGCCTGGGGTGGTTTTAGAAAAGAAAATGATTCAACATTCCTTAGATTCAGAAACAGTACCATTCAGAAGAGGATGCTCAGTGCTGAGGGAGAGCAGAGCTGAAACATAAGGACAACATGGACTGAGCACACTACATGTGACAACATACCACAGCACAACACACAGAAGGAAGACAGAAGTTTAAAAAGTGTTTTTTTTTTAAATAAAGGCCTTGTGGATACCAATGTGGGCTTGCCTGGATTCCCAGCAATGAAGATGGGGAGTCTTTGGCCCAGTCTCAGACAGGGTTCAGTCAGTCTTATCTCAGTTTTTTTAATGAGTAGTGAAGGAAAAATAACTATAAAAGGTGCAGTTGAGGGGCTGGAGAGATGTCTCAGTGGTTAAGAGCACTGACTGCTCTTGCAGAGGATCCAGGTTCGATTCCCAGCACCCACATGGTGGCTAAGAATGATCTTTGCCTCCAATTCCAGGGGAATCCAACACCCTCTTCTGACCTCCACAGCATTGTATGACACGGGTGCACCAACCTACATGCAGACAGTACACTCATACACATAAAAAATAAATTTTTAAAAAGTGCAGTTGATCTACTGAATGTTTATAAAAGATATTCTAATGGTTTATTGACTTTTTAAAAGAGGAAAAAGTCAAAAAGCTTCAAATTGGTAAAACTTTGCTATATCATTTCCATATCTTTCAGTTACCTAGAAAATATTCATCTTGTGGTTTAAAAAAAAGATGTGATTTTAAAACACAATATTTATTTTAGGTAAAGTGGGAGAAAGGCAGGTGAGGATCAGATGAAAAGGAAGCTAATGGAATGAGTAACCACCCACTATTGGTGTCGCAGTAGATGTACCACTCCATCAAAATTAACATAAAGACCTTGCTTTCTCTGAAATCCCTGGATTGTAAAGCCATCAAGTATTCAGTTCCACATGAAATTAGTAACAATTCTATTGAGAAAGGTGGCATGGTACTGGTGTGAATGGTGATGTTTGATGACAATGGTAATTTATCCTTGATATTATACATGATGTAGAAAGGAATTTGTAATGCGGGAATACATCCGGTCTGGAAGGCCTTCATGCTCTATCAGCTCCTCAAGTATTTGAGTCTTCCCCTGTGTATAGCATTTAGCTCTAGAAAGGTGAATGTCAGAAGGACCAGGTTTCTTACAAACAGTAATCTAGCTAAGCTATGGTGATGATCAAGGGTGCTGAGATGCCATCTGTATGTTTAGACTACACTTGATTCTGCTTAATTACTTTGATCAACTCTACTGAACACATTTTGCCAGGCTCCAGGGAAAGCTTCAGACTACTCATCACCTGTGTTTTCATTATTATGGTCTAACTATTTTTGCTATTTTTGTCTACCTGTGCCTTTTCACATGTGCCAAAATAAGTATCCCAATGCACTGATACAGAATATTTTATTTTTTCATATTCAAGCATTATTTCCTTATATTTCATTAGGGCATGTAAATTAATTATGCTTTGTATTTATGTTTCTCTCATATTCTTTAATCTCGCACATCTTTTAATTTCTTCATTCCATATTAATTTTCTTTTTTAAATTTTTTAAAAATTTTATTTATTTTCATATGTGTATGAATGTACTGTCTGCATGTAGGTTTGTGCACCTGTGTCGTGCAATGCCATGGAGGTCAGAAGAGGACGTCGGACTCCTCTGGAACTGGAGCTAAAGACGGTTTTCAGCTGCCATGTGGGTGCTGGGGATCGAACCTGGGTCCGCTGCAAGAGCAGTCGATGCTCTTAACCGCTAGGCCATCTCTTCAGTCCCAATATTAATTTTCTATAATGTTTTTCATAGTTAACATACAGATAACCATACCAGCCTTTAAGAGTGAAATTATTTTTGTAGTCTTCATTAAAATGTAGTAATCTAAGCTGGGTGTGGTGAGCACACCTTTAATCCCATCACTTAGGAGGCAGGTGGATCTCTGTGAGTTCAAGGCCAGCTTGGTCTACATATTGAGTTCTAGGCCAGCTGGGGCTACAGGGAAACTGTATCTCAAAAATACCAAAAGAAATATTAATCTACTCAATTACCTAAAACAATTTTGACCTGTTTAAAATTATCTTGGCCTATTTTAACCATAAAAATGATGCCTGAGATTCTTGGAAAAGGCCACGTATAGTTATGAATATATATACACATACATATTGTGTAAACATATTGAAAGAGATATTAGACATGAGTGTGTTCAGTATATATACAGAATACAGATCAGGTTAACATTCATGCATCAAAGAGTTTTCACAAAAACAGTATTAGAAAACTATGGTGATTCACCTTAAACAAAGACATGGACTTTTTAATATTTTATTTGTTATTTTTATTTTATGTGTATGAGTGTATTGCCTGCATGTGTGTGATGCAAATTTAAATTTATGAACTTTTTAATTTTTTCAGAGAGCTCATCTCACTTTAATTTTATGAACTTTATTTTTTTTATTTTTTTTATTTATTTCTGTATGTGTATGAATGTACTGTGTGCATGCAGGTTTGTGCACCCGTGTCATGCAATGCCGCGGAGGTCAGAAGAGGGTCTCGGATTCCCCTGGAACTGGAGTTCTCCTGGAGTTGGAGTTTCAGATGGTTTTCAGCCGCCATGTGGGTGCTGGGGATCGAACCCGGGTCCTCTGTAAGATTGGTTGGCGCTCTTAACCGCTAGGCCATCTCTCCAGCCCAATTTTATGAACTTTTTAATGCAAATGTTCAGCTTGATTTGGTTAGAGATAGATAGAAGATTAGTAAAGCAAATACTATTAGTAAAGAAATACTATGAAAGTATTTCCAAAGAGGACTGAATAAGGAAGAAGATCTGCCTTTAATATTGATAGTGTCACCCAATAGGGCCTGGAGGAATAAAAAGGAAAAAGAGAAACTCCTCCAGCAGAGACATATTTCTCTGGAAGAAAAGCTTCTCCCTCTTCTTTTCCTTTTCCCTCTCTCAAATTAAATGCATAATTCAAATGATATAGCAGTTATCTATATTTATGGTGTGTGTAAGCTTCACTATATATATATATTTATTTTATTTTATTTTATTTATTTCCGTATGTGTATGAATGTATTGTCTGCATGCAGGTCTGTGCACCCGTGACGTGCAATGCTGCGGAGGTCAGAAGAGGGCATCGGACTCCCCTGGAACTGGAGTTCTCCTGGAATTGGAGTTTCAGATGGCTCTCGGCCGCCATGTGGGTGCTGGGGATCGAACCCAGGTCCTCTGCAAGAGCGGTCGGCGCTCTTAACCGCTAGGCCATCGCTCCAGCCCAGCTTCACTATATTTTAAAGTTTTTCAATGTCTGTAAAGGATTTTTTAAACTTATATCTTAGATTTTGTTTGCCAGCATAAATTGTGCTTAGTGCTCAGTGCAAATGAATTAAATTATTTTGAATTATTATAATATCAATATAAAAAGAATAATCACTAAAGCAAAAATATTATCACCAGGGTAGAAGTAGGCAACTGTTTTCTAAATGTTAAGGGAATTTGGCATTGTCCAATTTCTTTTACAGAATGATAGATGTAAACATTTTATACAATTATTATATTTAATAAATCATTCATTTCAGTCTTCTGGAAATGCAGGTTATAGATGAGCACATTTAGCAACATGGGAACACAAATCCAGGATATAAGAGAGCTACAAAACAACCCATCTGGATACTTTTTTTAAAGAATTGATGTTAAGAATTTGGGAACTATTCAAAAGTAAATAGACACAACACTCAGTACAATCATAGAACTCAGTTAAAAAATTTCTGAGCCATTGCTATAGCACATGGTTAAGAGAATAAGGACATTTGAAAGTGAACTCAACAGTGAGTCTGAATCCTTTTGAAGGTGAAAAAAAATGTAAGATAATGGAAAGGGTTTTAGTGAGAGATACTAGGAAATGGACTTTAATATTAAGAAATTATTATTCATTTTGTTAGGTGTAGCACCATACTTAAATTTGATTGTGTCCTTATACTTAGGACATGCCTGCTGAATGTTTAGAGATGAACTTTGACATTGATCAGAAAAAAATGGGGCATTTATGTATAAAATAAAGAACAGCATGAAAATAAACAACTGTTTAGTTTGGATGAAGGGTAAAGTTGTGCTTGTTGTAGAGTTCTTCTAACTTTTCTATATATTTGAAATTTTCCCCAATATGAGCATTTTCCCTGATGTTTTTAATTGCACATAGACATTGCACTGAGTTGCATAGGGATGATTTCATACAAACATACAATGCATCTTGAGACTATTCCCTGATCTTGCTAACTCTGACCCCTCCTCTCCTGTGAGTCTCCTTTATTCTGCTTTACTTCTTTCCTGCCATATACATTTACATGCCCAACATATACATTTTATATTACTGGAATAAAATTTGCTTTTTGGAATAGTTTTAGGTTTGAGCAAAAATTCAATAGTAATAATGGTTCCCATATACTTTCTCTCTTCTACCACATTCCCCCTATTATTAATATAATAGCAGATCATATTTGATAAAACTATGGAGTCAATATTGATATTTTATTATACACTAAAGACCATCAGTTCACACTAGGATTGACTTTTGTTGTATGGGTCTTTACAAATGTATAACATCATGTTTCTATCATTATAGCATGTGTATTAGTCAGTTTTCTGTTGCTGTGATAAAGCACCATGACCAAGGAACTTATAAAAGGAAGAGTTTATTTGAGCTTACAATTGGTGGTTCCAGGGAATTAGAGTCCATTGTGGCGGGAGGCGTGGCAGCTGGATCTGGAGCGGCAGGCCGAGGGTCACATCTCGCGGAGAGCACAGGAAACAGAGAGGGCAACTGTAGACCACAGAGGCTTGTTAAAACTCACTAAGCCTGCCCCCAGTGGCACACTTCTCCCAGCATGGCCACACCTTCTAAGACCTCCAAAAACAGCGCCACCAACTGGAGACAAATGTCTGAATACTTATAGCCTATGGGGGACACTCATGCAAACCACCACAGCATGATAAAAGAAATTTTAATTGCCCTAAAAGTGATCTGTGTCCTAGTTCTTCTTACTGTCTTCTTCCCCTGGAAACCAGTAATATCATTAACATTATTTTAATTTTGCTTTTGCCAGAATGCTATATAGTTGGGATAATATACAGTCTTCAGATGTCTTTTTCAGCAATCAGTATACATTTGTTTCTTCCACATCTTTTTGTAATTTGATAACTCATTTATTTTCACCAAGTATTTAAAAAAATCAAGACAATAACTTTAAGAGCTTAACAGCAAATTGTGACTTAAAGACTTTGTATGGATCCTTAACAAACCATCTCTTTAAGGACATTTAAAAGATGATTGGGGAAATTTTAATATTTACTGCATATTTGATATTATGAACTTAACTTGTATAGATATAGTAATTAGTTCAGGTTATCTAATCTGTTAGGAAGAAAATAAAAATACTAATATTGACAAGAAGAAATGAATTTCCCTTGGAGACTTTTATGTGACTCAGTAACATCAAATTTCAGGAAAATGTGGTTTGGAAGCAATACAAAAAGGGGGTGTAAGTGAAATTGTATCTGTGAGTATGAGACCATTCTCAGCTTTTCTCTGCCCTCTGCACTTTTCACGTGAGCTTGAGTGTGAGAATTTTAACCTAACCACCATCCAAATATAGATATGCCCAAGTTATGAAAAACTTTCAGTCCACACCTTCCTAGGCTGGAGGTCATCCTTTCCATTTCCTGAAGTGGAAATCCACTTGGATCTGTGAGGAGACTGAGTGACTGACTGGTCCATCTTACACATCATTATAAATGCAACGAAAACCCTGTGAAGGCCACAGAAAACTTTGGTATATTGGGCAACACACTGAAAATATTTAATTTAGATGGCTATCAGCATAAAAGAAAGAACTGGAATTTTCTTAATGTTTTGGAGAAAGTAAATGTTTGAAAAGAACACGGGATGGCGCTGAAGCCTTGGAAGTAGAAGAAACAGGCAAACAGTGGACACTAAAACCAGTCTGCTAAAGCAACAAGAAGAGGAAACTTACTAAGGGAATGGGTCAGAAGAAAAGTCTTGGGTGTTGGGACTGTGAACTTATCTCAGCGTCTGCAAGGTATTTGGGAGACAGACTCAGTGACAACGTGAATCATAGTTTGGAGGAGACCAGAAGGCAATGGAGGCTGGAGAGAGAAAGGAACGCATTCTCAAACAAAGGCAAGTCCCGCTAGTCTTTGTTTTGCTGGGCTTAGCCCAAGCTGATTCCAAGCTGAGGCACTACTCAGTGGCAGGGGAAGTTCTTTGTGGCAAATTTGTTAATTTGGGGCTGGAAGGAGACGAAGTAGCTGCTCTTGGGCATCCTTGGTCGTTTCCAAGGGGAAAAACTTGAATCTACAGTTGGATAGACAGATGGGAAGGTTTATTGTTAAGTGAGAACCTGGACTGGGAGGAGCTGTGTGGCCCCACCGAAACCTTCTAGGTGATATTGGAAAATCCTTTGCAGTTTTTATTTATTATTATTATTATTATTGGTATTTTTTGAGACAGGGTCTCTCTTTAGTCCCAGTTGGCCTGGAACTCGCTATGTAGACCAGGCTGGCCTTTAACTCACAGAGATCCGCCTGCCTCTGCCTCCATGTGTACCCACATATACCTGCACATACTCCCCATAGACATGTAATTAAAAAGAATAAAAATAAAATTTAAAAAGTATTTCTCATTACAGGAATGAAACTTTTTTCAGCCCAGATTATTTGGGTTTATCATCTTGTTAATATAACTTTTATCGTGTGAATTGATGTTAGCTAAACTCTTAACATGGGCATAAATAACATAAAACCCTTTCCACCTTTGTCCACCTACATGTTTTGAAGTNATGATAAAAGAAATTTTAATTGCCCTAAAAGTGATCTGTGTCCTAGTTCTTCTTACTGTCTTCTTCCCCTGGAAACCAGTAATATCATTAACATTATTTTAATTTTGCTTTTGCCAGAATGCTATATAGTTGGGATAATATACAGTCTTCAGATGTCTTTTTCAGCAATCAGTATACATTTGTTTCTTCCACATCTTTTTGTAATTTGATAACTCATTTATTTTCACCAAGTATTTAAAAAAATCAAGACAATAACTTTAAGAGCTTAACAGCAAATTGTGACTTAAAGACTTTGTATGGATCCTTAACAAACCATCTCTTTAAGGACATTTAAAAGATGATTGGGGAAATTTTAATATTTACTGCATATTTGATATTATGAACTTAACTTGTATAGATATAGTAATTAGTTCAGGTTATCTAATCTGTTAGGAAGAAAATAAAAATACTAATATTGACAAGAAGAAATGAATTTCCCTTGGAGACTTTTATGTGACTCAGTAACATCAAATTTCAGGAAAATGTGGTTTGGAAGCAATACAAAAAGGGGGTGTAAGTGAAATTGTATCTGTGAGTATGAGACCATTCTCAGCTTTTCTCTGCCCTCTGCACTTTTCACGTGAGCTTGAGTGTGAGAATTTTAACCTAACCACCATCCAAATATAGATATGCCCAAGTTATGAAAAACTTTCAGTCCTCACCTTCCTAGGCTGGAGGTCATCCTTTCCATTTCCTGAAGTGGAAATCCACTTGGATCTGTGAGGAGACTGAGTGACTGACTGGTCCATCTTACACATCATTATAAATGCAACGAAAACCCTGTGAAGGCCACAGAAAACTTTGGTATATTGGGCAACACACTGAAAATATTTAATTTAGATGGCTATCAGCATAAAAGAAAGAACTGGAATTTTCTTAATGTTTTGGAGAAAGTAAATGTTTGAAAAGAACACGGGATGGCGCTGAAGCCTTGGAAGTAGAAGAAACAGGCAAACAGTGGACACTAAAACCAGTCTGCTAAAGCAACAAGAAGAGGAAACTTACTAAGGGAATGGGTCAGAAGAAAAGTCTTGGGTGTTGGGACTGTGAACTTATCTCAGCGTCTGCAAGGTATTTGGGAGACAGACTCAGTGACAACGTGAATCATAGTTTGGAGGAGACCAGAAGGCAATGGAGGCTGGAGAGAGAAAGGAACGCATTCTCAAACAAAGGCAAGTCCCGCTAGTCTTTGTTTTGCTGGGCTTAGCCCAAGCTGATTCCAAGCTGAGGCACTACTCAGTGGCAGGGGAAGTTCTTTGTGGCAAATTTGTTAATTTGGGGCTGGAAGGAGACGAAGTAGCTGCTCTTGGGCATCCTTGGTCGTTTCCAAGGGGAAAAACTTGAATCTACAGTTGGATAGACAGATGGGAAGGTTTATTGTTAAGTGAGAACCTGGACTGGGAGGAGCTGTGTGGCCCCACCGAAACCTTCTAGGTGATATTGGAAAATCCTTTGCAGTTTTTATTTATTATTATTATTATTATTGGTATTTTTTGAGACAGGGTCTCTCTTTAGTCCCAGTTGGCCTGGAACTCGCTATGTAGACCAGGCTGGCCTTTAACTCACAGAGATCCGCCTGCCTCTGCCTCCATGTGTACCCACATATACCTGCACATACTCCCCATAGACATGTAATTAAAAAGAATAAAAATAAAATTTAAAAAGTATTTCTCATTACAGGAATGAAACTTTTTTCAGCCCAGATTATTTGGGTTTATCATCTTGTTAATATAACTTTTATCGTGTGAATTGATGTTAGCTAAACTCTTAACATGGGCATAAATAACATAAAACCCTTTCCACCTTTGTCCACCTACATGTTTTGAAGTATCATCATACAAAAATTGTGGCTCTTTAAGGCTTGTAGAAACTCCAATTGTTGAATTTCAAACTCTAAATGGAAAAAACATTTCAGTCAAAATCGCTTGCTATAAAGTTCATGTCTAGTGATTTGCAGGGGCCCTCTAACTTTTCATGTTTTCTGTTCCAAATAGTCTTTAGAAATTTCTCTCCTTAAGCCAGGAGTCTTCCCACATCCAGTGTGCTGCTACTCTGGCCATGCACCACTACAGTCATCCAACTAAAAAATTTTAATCTAATGAGTACTTTATTAAAATTATATTCAAGAGATATGTCTTTGCCCTTTACAAACTTAGAAAATTTGTGTGTAGCTTGGCATTTGGTTTTTCAAAATTTTCTTGGGCATTAAGGATTCAGCTAGAAACAAGCCCATGAATGGCACTCTGTGGGTGCACTCTGATTGTTATTTTTCCTCTCTTCAGTCCCCTAGGCTTTTCAACACTTTTAATCAAACTTTTGATGGGCTGGCAAGTTGGTTCAGGGGTAAGCGTACTTGCTGCTAACCAAGTCTGACAACCTGAGTTCTATCTCTAGGATCCATATGATGGAAGGAGAGAACCACTCATGAAAGGTGTCCTCTGACTTAGACACAAATAATAAATATTATTTTAATTTTTTAACTTTTGGATCTATGTTTATGGATAGCTCCCTTTTTATTGCATGATTAACATGATCATCAGGACATTTTTTCAATAATTGGTTGAAAGAAGAGTTGTTATTTTACATACTGTTACTTAAATACTTAACGAACAAAGCATTTTCTGGGATTACTCTCTGACATATAATTAATATCTCATTTTGCTATAGTTATTTGAACCATATGCAGTTATTCTATCCTTGTGCTTCTTCCTTCCATCTTTCCTTTTTCTCTCTTACTGCTTAGTTTGAGTGTCCTGTGTCCTGGCTTAAGGAATACATGATTTTTTATATTTAATTTTACAATGTAAATGTCTGCTAAATTTCCCCTAATGACTCATTGAATTTTCTTCATTTTTGAAGTGAAATTTTAGTATATACCTGTTAAAGAAATTTCCATTTTAATGTTATTCAATCTATTTTTAATATAACTTTATATACATTTACATGAATCATGCTATTAAACTTATAACATAAAATTTCAAGATCTTATTTTGTGGTTAGCAGTGACAGAGAAGACCATCCTAGTATCGGAAGTCTCTAGTCAACCATCTTATTACATATAGGCTCTTGGTTACATCACCTCCCCAGGTCATCAAGTATTTCAATAGCTTGCAGTTATTATCAAGTACAATATAATGATACAGAAGTGTAATTGCTATTAGTTTTCATATGACTAACATTAGAAGTAAACTCAGTAGATAATAATTGTGTAGAAATACTAAAGAATCTACATTGAGCACATCCTATTGCATGGCTAAATTTGTCTGAATATAATCTCATACTAGCTTCCTTTTCTTCTGAGAATAAAATACAAGTACTCATAATTTGGCCTGTGTTTTACTTTTCCACTCATCTCTTCTGACTCTTGAGATACTGAGTTCTGTGTATTTTGTACTTCTTGTCTAGAATATCTATGCTTTACTCTCTCAAGGCCTTTATATAGTCTACATCCCCTGGCACAGTTCTTATCCTTAACAGTTTGGATAAAATTGCAAGATTCTAGGGAGAATTTTCTTTCTTTCTTTCTTTTTTTTTGGTCTTTTTGAGACAGGGTCTCCCTGTAGCCCCAGCTGTCCTGGAACTCACTCTGTAGACCAGGCTGGCTTTGAAATCACAAAGATCCACCTGCCTCTGCCTCTCAAGTGCTAGGATTAAAGGCATGTGCCACCACGCCCAGCTGAGAATTTTCTCAACTATTTCCTACATCACACTTTTCACATGAATTGAGAATCTTTAAAATCTGTATACCATATTAGATGTAAAACTCTATACAATTTATACATCCAGGTATAGAATGTGTCTTGTTACCATGTTATGTATAAATTATACAAATTATTATGGAAATAAGTTTATGTAATGTAAAATGAGGTGAGAGGAAACATTCTTAAGTACTCCATGAGAATGAAAATGTGGAATTATGCATTTTCAGTAATTTGATATAAGCTATTGTAAAATTTTACTTTCTTGGCTTTTCATGTTTTTTCATACTATAACTCCAACTCATATTTTATGAAAATATTTATTGTAAAATAAAGATAAATCACAAATAGGATATTATGTTATTGCTTAAATATTTTAAAATTTGGGGGTAGTAATTACAGATGGGGGTAATACCCTAGCATGTGTACACTTCTTACAAAACCATGTAAATGAGGGTTTTTATTAATGATTGCTAGCTAATTCCATTTAGACTTGGTGGTTTACGATGAACTCATAACAAACTCCTTCAGTAGGATCAACAAGTGGAATAAATGCTATAACAAATGAAATAAATGATTTAACATTCAAAACCAGTAACAATTCTAAGATTTTTTAGACATGAATGAACGCATGGTGGCGCTGTTGGCTAAAAAGGTGAATTAAGGCACTGCAATCAGTACTCAATGATTCACAGATCTGTGTGACAGTGGCGAGCCTGGGTAGATTTTTAAGCAAGAAATCTGAGCTTCTGGATAAACATTAGTTTCTGGGCTATCTCCAAAGGACTTTGCTTTTCCCATTGACATCTTAAGACTCCACTTGGTGAGGATTCCTTGAAAGACCACTACAGAAATAGAATGGAGACTGGATGGGAGTGCTTTCTTAAACAAAGGCAAGTCCTGCTTCTCTTTGTTTTTCTAGGCGGGTCTCTGGCTGGATCTGAGTCCAGACACTATTCTCTGGCTGAAGAAAAAGAGAGGGGCTGTTTAATAACCAACCTAGCAAAGGATCTGGGGCTGAGGGTGGAGGAGCTGGCTGCCAGGAGGGCTCAGGCTATATCCAAGGGGAACAAACAGCATTTTCAGCTCCATCTTCAGACTGGCAATTTGCTCCTGGATGAGAAACTGGACCGGGAGGAGCTATGCGGTTCCACAGAGCCTTGTGTACTGCATTTTCAGATACTGCTGCATAGTCCTTTGCAGTTTATTACAAATGAGCTCGAGATCATAGATGTAAATGACCATGCACCAGAATTCTTTGACAATGAAATGCATCTGAAAATCCCGGAAAGCTCGCCTCCAGGAACAGTAATTCCTTTGGGAAATGCTGTGGACTTGGATGTGGGAAGAAACAGTCTCCAGAACTACACGATCTCTCCCGAGTCCCACTTCCATGTTCGTACTCGTGGTCGTAGGGATGGAAGGAAATATCCAGAACTCGTGCTGGATAGAGCTCTGGATCGGGAACAGCAGCAAGAGTTCAATTTAACCCTCTTAGCCGTGGACGGCGGTTCTCCATCACGGTCTGGGACAGCTCAAATCCACATCCTGGTCTTAGACATAAATGATAATGCTCCAGAATTTGCACAGTCACTCTATGAGGTTCAAATTTTAGAGAATAGCCCTGTTAATTCTGTCTTTGTCACTGTCTCAGCTTCTGATTTAGATATAGGACATTTTGGGGCAATATCATATGCATTTTTCCATGCTTCTGAAGAAATCCTCAAAACTTTTCAGCTAAATAACACTACTGGTGACATACAACTAATTAAATGTTTGGATTTTGAAGCAATCAATAATTATGAAGTCGACATAGATGGTGGAGGCCTTTCAGGAAAATGTACAGTCATAGTTCAAGTGGTTGATGTGAATGATAACCCACCAGAACTGACCTTGTCATCAGTAAACAGCCCTATCCCTGAGAATTCCGCAGAAACTGTAGTGGCTGTTTTCAGTGTTTCTGATCTAGACTCGGGAGACAATGGAAGAGTGATGTGTTCCATACAGAACGTTCTCCCCTTCTTCCTAAAACCATCTGTAGAGAACTTCTACACCATAGTGTCTGAAGGAGCACTGGACAGAGAGAGCCAGGCTGAGTACAACATCACCATCATGGTGACCGACCTGGGCACCCCCAGGCTGCAAAGCCAGCACAACCTCACTGTGCAGGTGTCCGACTTCAACGACAACGCCCCCGCCTTCAGCCAAAGCTCCTACACCTTCCAGGTCTGCGAGAACAACAGCCCTGCCCTGCACATTGGCACAGTCAGCGCCACAGACTCGGACTCAGGCGCCAACGCCCAGCTGACCTATTCGCTGCTGCCGCCCCACAACCCGCAGCTGGCCCTCGCATCGCTGGTGTCCATCAACGCCGACAACGGGCACCTGTTCGCGCTGAGCGCGCTGGACTACGAGGCCCTGCAGGCCTTCGAGTTCCGCGTGGGCGCGGCAGACCAAGGCTCGCCCGCGCTCAGCAGCCAGGCGCTGGTGCGCGTGCTGGTGCTGGACGCCAATGACAACGCGCCCTTCGTGCTCTACCCGCTGCAGAACGCCTCTGCGCCCTGCACCGAGCTGCTGCCCAGGGCGGCCGAGCCCGGCTACCTGCTCACCAAGGTGGTGGCGGTCGACCGCGACTCGGGCCAGAACGCCTGGCTGTCCTTCCAGCTGCTCAAGGCCACGGAGCCCGGGCTGTTTGGCGTGTGGCCGCACAATGGCGAGGTGCGCACCTCCAGGCTGCTGAGCGAGCGCGATGCGCCCAAGCACAGGCTGCTGCTGCTGGTCAAGGACAATGGCGAGCCTCCGCGCTCGGCCAGCGTCACGCTGCACGTGCTGCTGGTGGACGGCTTCTCGCAGCCCTACCTGCCTCTGCCCGAAGTGGCGCGCGACCCCGCGCCGCCCGACGCGCTCACGCTCTACCTGGTCATCGCCTTGGCCTCCGTGTCCTCGCTCTTCCTCTTCTCGCTGCTGCTCTTCGTAGCCATCAGGCTCTGCAGGAGGAGCAGGCCGGCCTCCCTGCCTGGCTGTCCTGGGCCTGAGGTCCGCTTTCCTGGACAGCTGCTGGACGTTGGCGGGGCGGGGACCCTGTCCCACAGCTACCAGTATGAGGTGTGTCTGGCGGGAGACTCTGGGACTGGTGAGTTCAACTTCCTGAAACCCATGGTCCCCAACCTGTTGCTTCAAGACCCTGGGAGACAAGTTAAGGAAAATCCTCACTGCAGGAATAGTATTTTAGTCAGCTAATTGCTGTAATTGGCCAATGATGAATATTCCTGTTTCTTTTAGCTTTGTATTATACTCTAGTCTATTGGCACACACCTTTAATCCCAGCACTTGGGAGGCAAAGGCAGGAGGATCTCTGTGAGAGAGAAGTCAGCCTGATGTGCTTAGGAGTTGACACCCTGGCTCAAAAGACAAAACAAAAGAAAATGGCAAGAAAAATTTGTATTGTTAGCTAAATGTTTCTGCCAGTACTTCAATATATCATATCCCAAATAGTTCTAATCTTGTTACTTTATTAGTATTAATTGTACTTAGGACTTTTCATTTGTAGTGGATATTACATATGCATTTTCTCCATATTTGAGCATGTGTTGGTGATTATTTTTTTTTCTTGGTGATTAAGATAACAACAATCAGTGCCTTGATGGCATTCTGAAATATTTTAATGAGATTAAGAAAAATATGAATTTGTATATATTTGTGGCACCTATCTTTACCATATAACTGTCATTTTTAGGCTAGATTGTTTGAAATTCTTTGTATTCTTGGCTTTTCTGGGTGGCTAAACTACCAGATTAAGCAATCTAAACAGCCATAAGCATGAAATCTACCATACGTTTTTTCTTTTAAGTTGTATATAAACATGCACTTCGTTAAAACGCAAATATGCAGTTGTTCCGCTTTCTGTTGGTAGCATTGTATATCCTAGAGATTGTTTTATGTACTTTCAACTGTGCCGTAAATACTAAGATTAAACTTTTCAAACAATTCTCATATAATAAAAATTAAAGAGAAAATATAATTTCTTGTCTTTTTTCATGAAACTCAATTGTTATATCACTGTCTTATCTTTTTTAAAAGTGATCTAACCTGAATTATTACCTGACTTACTAAAATTAAATCAGGACTCCTGCAGGCATCAACTCTCTCTCTCTCTCTCTCTCTCTCTCTCTCTCTCTCTCTCTCCAAATAGGTAGAAATCCAAGTATGGAATAGTATATATATTTTTTCCTTAGATTTTCTTGTGCCCCCCCCACCCCCAGCCTTTTTCTTTTGTTGTTTGTTTGTTTGTTTGTTTGAGACAGGTCTCTGGCTAGTCTGGAACTAGCTATGCAGACCAGGTTAGTCACAAACTTAAGAGCTCCACCTGCCTCTGCCTCTGAGTGCTGGGATTAAAGGCACATGCTACCATGCTCAGCCTGAGGCCAAATATTTTGATAATGGCATATATATCAGTCAATTTTCTCACATGCTTGAATTACATGTGCATCTCTTACAATTTCTTTGCTAGTTTAGTATATAGTTTAACATTTGCTGTTCTAGAGCAGAAATTCTACTAAAAGCAATGGAAACCATATCACTTTAATAGTAGACCTGCTTTTTACCATCAGAAGTTTAAAAATATTCTTAACTTATGAGGTTAAAATTATGCCTGTATCGAGTAAAATTAAAATTCATTATCTGGTAACAGAAAACCATCCGAAGTACAGGCTAAAAGTCAGAAATCACCCCTTGAAAGCAACAGAAAGAACATATGGTAAGAACTGAATGGGCTGAGATTTCTGAGAAGGAAATTCCATGGGGAGAAGAGCTAAGGCTCTGACCATCTTTTGCCTCACAGAAACTTGCTAAGTCTGAAAACAAACAACAGGCTCTTGATAGAGATGAGGTAAATTGTCAGTAAATGTTTGCAAAGCAGAAGATTCAGGCTTAGAGGCAATTTTCCCCCACAAAGACACTTAAACTCAGTGCAGAGAGATACCCAGAGTAAAAGACTAAGAACCTCAGCAGAAAATTCTTAAGAAGCAGAGTAAAGCTTTTCTTGCTGAACAAAGATTAAAGCTTGGGGCCTGCAAAGGGAAGGGGATGTAGAGAGAGCACCAAGTTCTCACCTGGAAATTCTGCATGTTTGGGCGCTTCTCAGGCCTTCAAATAATCTTTTTTTTTTACACTGTAATAAGCTTAATCAAATAATCTTAACTGGGCACAAAGCCTGTTGGATGACAGTGATCTTATCAGATGAGGCAGTATCAGCTCTGAGCAAAGAGAGAATTCCTCTTGGAGAAGAATAGCATCTTGATCCTTAACAACTTTTACATAAAGTTTCAGCTTTGGATAGAAATTTTAAGGCACACACCCACAAAACTAGATGATATAAATAAAACCAGGGATATAGTGTAGATGACCCTGATACTAGAAATGAATGGATAGAATTGTTTTTTTAAAAAAGCATGTATGCAGGCCAGGCATGGTGGCACATGCCTTTAATCCTAGCACTCAGGAGGCCGAGGCAGGTGGATCTTTGTGAGTTCAAGGCCAGCCTGGTCTACAGAGTGAGTTCCAGGACAGCTGGGGCTACAGGGAGACCCTGTCTTGAAAAAACCAAAAAACTAAATAAAAAAATAAAAAGTGTGTATGCACACATGTGTGTTGGTGCCTGTGTTGACCAGAAGAAAGTGTTATAACTGAAGCTACAGTTACAGTCAGTTTTGAGCCACATGGGTACTGGGAATTGAACTCAGACCTTGACTTCTGAAGCATCTCTACAGCTTCCCCAAATGCATATTTAATAGCTTACATTTTGTCTGAACCACAGTATAAAATATTTATTCTGATTGTTTAGCAAAAATTTTGCTGATTTTTTATATTAAAATTAATTTTTAGTCTTACAGGGATGGGACTCTTGGTGGGGCTAGTGGATGGATCCACACTGAAGGACATTGGGGACAGACATCAGGATCTATAGACCATATTAAATAAATAAGAGAGTACATTAAATTGGGTGTGGGGCAGTGAGGGGTACAGAGAAGGGGAGGGGACCTAAATACCACCAAACTATATTGTATGAAAATTGAAAAATATGATAAAAATAAAACTATAGCATATAGTAAGACATTAAAAAATTTAAAAGTGTGACTATAATGTGTTAAAATAAGGAACAATGTAGAAAATAGATAAAAGGAAGTATTACCAGAGAATTGAAATTTTAGGCTGTCCAGAAAATACCTGATATAGAAATAAATGGTTAAAGGCCATAGACATAAAGAAATGCAGTACAGGGGCTAGAGAGATGACTCAGTGGTTAAGAGCACTTAATGTTTTTTCAGAGGAACTGAAGTTCACTTCCCAGTACTCATATGGTATCTAACACGTGTTCATAACTCCAGTTCCTGGAAAAAGGCCAAAAATAAAAATTTCACTCATCTACATAAAATTAAAATAAATAAAAAATTTAAATGCAGATTAAGTGGATTTAAGACAGATCCAAATAAAATATAGAGAAACACACAAAAATAACTAAAATATGGAAAAGAACATTAATAACATTTGGCACATAGGGAAACCCTCTAACATATAGATGACCATAATCCTAACATATAGATGACCATAATCCTAGAAGGTAAGAGAATAGAAAGAGATAATGACCAACAATTTCTCATTGGGTAAGAGTCTTTAACTGCTCAAGATGCTTAGTTAAACTCAATCAGAATAACTGAAAAACAAAGCTCAGGCAAGTATGTCACAAGAAAGTTGCTTAATAACTAACAGAGGTTAGTTATGGAGCAGTTGAAACCAGTTACTGAGAAGTTGCTCAAAACTAACAGGAAAAATTTTTAATTCTATTTATTTATTTATTTATTTATTTATTTATTTATTTATTTATTTTTGGTCTTTTCGAGACAGGGTCTCCCTGTAACCCCAGCTGTCCTGGAACTCACTCTGTAGACCAGGCTGGCCTTGAACTCACAAAGATCTGCCTGCCTCTGCCTCCCAAGTACTAGGATTAAAGGTGTGCGCCACCACACCCAGCTTATTTATTTTTGTATGTGTGTGAATGTACTGTTTGCATGTAGGTTTGTGCACTTGTGTTGTGCAATGCCGCGGAGGTCAGAAGAGGGTGTTGAATTCCCCTGGAACTGGAGTTAAAGACGGTTCTCAGCTGCCATGTGGGTGCTGGGGATCGAACCCAGGTCCTCTGCAAGAGCAGTCGGTGCTCTTAACTGCTAGGCCATCTCTCCAGCCCCCCCCCCATTTTTAAATTCTTAAAGCAACCACATGAGTATGATTTATTTCTTTTAAATGATCTTCAGTAAAATAGAGAGTACAGCTTTAAAAACATAAACCATGAAACAAAGACAATGTCTTTAAAGTCCTGTAAGTTATCAGACTAGAGTTCTATTAGCAACATACACAGCCTTTAAAAATTATGCTTTCAGGGCTGGAGAAATGGCCTAGCGGTTAAGAGCGCCGACCAATCTTACAGAGGACCGGGGTTCGATCCCAGCACCCACATGGCGGCCTAGAACCGTCTGAAACTCCAATTCCAGGAGAACTCCAGTTCCAGGGGAATCCGATACCCTCTTCTGACCTCTGCGGCATCGCACAACACGGGTGCACAGACCTGCATGCAGACAGTACATTCATCACATACAGAAATAAATAAAATTTTAAAAATTATGCTTTCAGAGAGGATTTATCAGTCTTGTGTCCGCTAAAAGAAATAGTTAGTAGATTCATTAGGCAGAAAGAAAACAGAGGCTACAGAGTTGTGCTAAGAATTAGAAAGTAACAGGAAATGAAGTATAAATGAATATCAATTGGCTATTTTGTATATAAGGCAAAAAAAATAGCTTCTTACAATTCATGTGATCAAAAAATGTAAAGGCAGAAAGAGTTCTAAAGCTCAACTCAATCATGAAAGTAGTAAAATTAATAATTTGTTGTAGTCTTAGTCATCAAGATGTAGGTTGTAAATTCTTACACAGCAGCCAATATTTGAATAAGTGAAAAAAGAACTTTGGAGCCAAATGAAAAAAAATACTGTAGTATATAGGTGGAAAGATGTCATACACGTTAATTATGATCAGATTAAGTAACCATTTCACTTAGCAAGGCATGGTGGTGCACATCTTTAATCCCAGCACTCGGGAAGGAGAGGCAGGTGGCTCTTTGTGAGTTGAAGGCCAGGTGGGGCTACAGGGACACCCTGTCTCAAAAAAGACAAATTGTGTGTGTGTGTGTGTGTGTGTGTGTGTGCACCATGTATGTGCAATGCCTGTGGAGGCCAGAATAGGGTGTCAAATCCCCTGGAACTGGACTTATGGGGTTTTATTAGCCATGAAGCCATCATGTGGCTTCTTGGAACCAAACCCAAGTCCTCTGGAAGAAGCAGTCAGTGCTCTTAATCACTGAGCCATCTCTCTCCAGCCTCTAAGTAATCCATTTGACAGTTTCTTGCAAAACTATACATACTCTTATTAAGTGATCCAATAATAGTTCTGCTTAATATTTACTCAAATGAGTTGAAACTTAAGTCTACACAAAAATTATGTCCACAGAGATGTTTAACGTAACTTTTTTCATAACTGTGAAACCCTGGAATTGTCCAAGTTCCTTTACTAGGTGAAAGGGGATAAAAACTGAAGCAACCACACAGTTAATATAATTATTCAACACTAATTCAGGGTAATGAACCCCGGAAAAGTCATTAGAAAGTGTAAATGCTTATGAGGAAGCCAAAGAAGCCAAACTGGAAAAGTCTGTGCTGTAAAATTCTGACATTTTGGGGAAAGGCTAAAGTAGGAAGGGTAAAAAGACATGCATAAGAAAGCATAAAATTCTAGACAAAAATTCTAAAATAATCCATAGTTTCTACAGATGTGGGGAGGGAGAAAAAAATGAGTATATAAAAACAGGATTTTTAGGGCAGAGAAACTACTCTGTGTGATACTCTAAAACTGGTTGCATGACGTGATGACTTTATTCAGACTCATAGAACGTACAAAATCATAGAGAACCTTAAACTATGGACTCCTGGTTATAGATATTCATAATGAGGAAGTTTATGTATGGTTGTAAAAAGAGGGAAACTGTATCTTTTGATAATTTTTCTGTGGTTTTAAAACTCATAAAGCTATATTACAGTGATCACAAAATATAAAGTTTTTGAAGGAAGACTTACCTCTCAGATAATAGAATTTATGATAAAACTCCACTAATTAAGACATGGTCATCAAAAAGAAAAAAAGGAATATTTGAGCAGATGCATATCCACCTGAGTGATGATAATCAATGATGCCAAACCAAAGTATCAGGTAATGGATCATCTTTAAAAAAGACAGTGTAGGGGCTGGAGAGATGGCCTAGTGGTTAAGAGCACTGACTGCACTTGCAGAGGACCTGGGCTCAATCCCCAGCACCCACATGGAGGCTGAGAACCATCTTTAACTCCAGTTCCAGGGGAATCCAACGCCATCTTCTGACCTCTGTGACACTGCATGACACGGGTGCACAAACCTACATGCAGACCGTACATTCATACACATAGAAAATAAATAAATAAATAACAAAAAAACAAAAACAAAAAAACAAAAACCACAACTAAAAAAAAGAGAGAGTGTACAATGAGGCACTGGTGAGGCAAGGCAGACCTGCCTTGACCCTTGGGGGGCTCTCCACCTGCCCCCGGAAGTCCCAGCTCAGGCTCCAGACAGGCACACAGAGTCAGTGAGGTGCCAGTGAGGCCCAGTGAGGCAAGGTGGACCTGGCTTGACCCTTGGGGGGCTCGCCACCCACCCCCAGAAGTCCTAGTCAGACTCCAAACAGGCCCATGGAATCAGCAAGGTGCCAGTGAGGCAAGGCAGACCTGCCTTGACCCTTGGGGACCCACTGGTGCATGACAAAGTAGCAACATAACATTGGAGTATTGGTAGTTATAGCCTGTGCAGCCAACGTTGAGGTGCCAGAGTTCAAAGAAACAAACAGACAAATCCACATGCCAAGGACACAAAGAAAAAAACATGGGAAAAGCTCATAATAAATCCACACTGAACCCTACCAACCCTACAGAAGATCCCTACAAGGAGATCTTTGAGGAAAGAAGCCAAGACACTGACCTTAGAATAACAACTGTAGACATATTCAAAGAAATTAGAGAACTAAGGGAAGAGAATGAAAAACTCGAGAAGGACCTAGAGGAAGAAAATGACAAACTCTGGAAGGAAGTCAAAACACTGAAAAGATCCCAGGCCAAAATGAAAAAAGAAAATGACCAATGAACCAAGAAGCTACAAGATGAGAATGATAGGCTCCAGAGGGAAGTGGAAAATCTAAAGAAATCACAAGATGAAATGAAAAAGGATATTGAACATTCATCCAACCACCAAGAGAGAATGGGAAAAAGCCTCAGATGCAGAATGGAAGAAGCAGAATAAAGAATATCAGACCTGCAGGATAATATGGAGCAACTAGAAAGCCCAAGTAAAGATTATGAAACATAAAAAAAAAAAACCACAATAGTGAAACAACCAGGATATGTGGGACACTATGAAAAGACCAAATCTCTGCCTCATAGGGATAGAGGAAGAATCTCAAGACAACACTATTAACCAGATCTTCATCAGGATAATAGAAGAAAATTTCCCCAAACTGAAAAAAGACAATCCCATACAAATATAAGAAGCACATAGAACACCAAATAGACAGGACCAGAAAAGAAACTCCCCACGCCATATAATTATTAAAACACTAGATGCTCTGGGCTGGAGAGATGGCCTAGCGGTTAAGAGCGCCGACTGCTCTTACAGAGGACCCGGGTTCGATCCCCAGCACCCACATGGCGGCTGAGAACCGTCTGAAACTCCAATTCCAGGAGAACTCCAGTTCCAGGGGAATCCAAGACCCTCTTCTGAACTCTGCAACATTGCATGACACAGGTGCACAGACTTGCATGCAGACAGTACATTCATACATATACATAAATAAATAAAATTAATAAAAAAATTAAAAAACACTAGATGCTCAAAACAAAGATAAAATACTGAAAGCCACAAGAGAAAAACAACAAGGTACATATAAGGGGAAACCCATCAGAATTACAGCTGACTTCTCAGTCCAAACTATGAAAGCTAGAAGAACGTGGACCAAAGTATTCCCTGTGCTAAACGACTTTAGATGCCAACCCAGACTACTATACCCAGCAAAAACGTTAGTTATAGTTGAAGGAGAAAGAAAAATCTTTCACGACATGAACAAAATGAAAGAACACATGTCTAAGAAACCAACACTTCAGAAAATCCTCAAAGCAATCCAAAGAACAGAGGAAAGTAGAAACTATCCCTAAGCAAGTAAAGAGAGAAATCAACAAAAGCATAATAAACACAAACCTAGACCAAGAATGCAAACAAAAAATAAGATGAAAGGAAACAACACACATCTCTCAATAATAACCTTAAATACTAATTGTCTAAAGTCCCTAATCAAAAGACATAGACTTGGAGAATGGATTAGGAAACAAAATCCTTCTATATGCTGTCTACAAGAAACCCATCTCACCCTCAAAGAGAAGACACCTTAGAGTGAAAGGATGGAAAAAATATTCCAAGCAAATGGTACCAAGAAACAAGCTGGAGTGGCTATTCTAATATCCAGACAAAACAGATCTCAAAGTAAAACTAATCAGAAGAGACAAAGAGGACCATTACATCCTTGTCAAAGGAACAATTTAACTATGAAGACTTCATAATCCTAAATGTCTATGCACCAAACTCTGGTGCACCTAACTTTATAAACACTACTCTGCAGGACCTCAAGAAACAGATTAATCCTAAAACACTAATAGTGGGAGACTTCAACACCCCACTGAACCCCTTGGATAGATCAACTGGACAAAAAATAAACAGACATCAGAACTGAACAAGACAATACAACAAATGGACCTCACAGACATCTACAAAATATTCCACCCAAACACCAGAGAATATACTTTCTACTCAGCACCTCATGGAACATTCTCCAAAATTAACCACATACTGGGGTACAAAAGAAATCTCAACAAATACAAAAGGATTGAAATTATTCCATCCATTCTATCAGACCACAGTGCAATAAAGCCCAGCTAGCAACAAGAACACATGGAGACTAAACAACACCATTCTGAATAATGAATGGGTCAGGGAAGAAATAGTGAAATAAAAGTATTTATGGAACTGAATGAAAAAGACAATACGACACAACAAAACTTGTGAGATACTTTAAAAGCAGTCTCGAGAGGGAAATTTATAGCCCTAAGTGCCCACATCAAAAAAAAAAAAACCCAAACAAACAGAAAGAGAACAAATAAATGATCTAACACTTCTGCTAAAAACACTTGAGAGACAACAACAAATCAATCCTAAACCCAGAAGAGAGGAAGAAATCATAAAAATCAGAGCAGAAATCAATGAAATAGAAACAAAGAAAATAATACATAGAAACAATGAATCCAAAAGCCATCTTTGAAAAGATAAACAAAATAGACAGACCTCTAGCCCAGTTAACCAAGAAAAAGAGAGAGCAACTCCAAATCAATATTATTCATGATGAAAGAGAAAACATTACAACAGACAAAGAAAAGATCCAGACAACCATACAGGAATACTTCAAAAGCCTGTACTCCACTAACTTTGAAAACATAAGAGAAATGGATGAATATTTGAAGACCAACAAAGCTTAACCAAGAAGAAATTGACAGTTTAAACAGAACCATAATATTTGAGGAAATTGAGGATGTAATAAAAAAAAACCCTCCTAACTAAAAAAAGCCCAGGCCCAGATAGAGTCACAGCAGAATTCTATGAAACATTTAAAGAGGTCCTACGACCATTACTACTCAATCTGCTCAGAAGGATACAAATAGAGGGAATTCTTCCAAATTCCTTCTATGAAGCCAGCATCACCCTAATACTAAAACCAGGTAAAGATACAACCAAAAAATAAATCTATAGACCCATCTCATTAATGAACATAGATGCAAAAATTCTCAATAAAATACTTGCAAACCACATATAGATCTACATCAAAAAGATCATCCATCATGACCAAGTTGGATTCATACCAGAGATGCAGGGATGGTTCAACATATGTAAATCAATAAATATTATAAAACACATAAATGGACTGAAAGACAAAAACCACACGATCATCACAATTGATGCGGAAAAAGCCTTTGACAAGATCCAGCATCCTTTCATGTTTAAAGTTCTAGAGGGAATAAGACTGAAGGGAACATTCTTCAACATAATCAAAGCCATATATAGCAAACCCACTGCCAACATCATCCTAAATGGAGAAAAATTGGAATCATTTCCCTTAAGGGCAGGAACTCAGCAAGGCTGCCCCTTATTGCCACTCCTCTTTAACATAGTCCTTGAAATGCTTGCTAGGGCAATAAAACAAGAGAAGGAAATTAAAGGAGTACTAATTGGAAAAGAAGAAGTTAAGCTATCCCTTTTTGCAGATGATATGATAGTTTACCTAAGAGATGCTAAAAACTCCACCAGAAAACTTCTAGAAATGCTTAAGAATTTCAGTAAAGTGGCAGGATACAAAATTAACCTGGAAAAATCAGTAGCCTTTCTTTACACCAAAAATAAACAAGTGGAGAAGGAATATAAGAAGACCTTCCCACTCACAATAGCCTCAAAAATAATAAAATACCTGGGAACAAACCTAACCAAAGACACCAAAGATCTCTACAACAAAAATTTTAAACTCCTGAAGAAGGATATTGAAAATGATATCAAAAGATGGAAAGATCCCCCATGCTCCTGGATTGGAAAAATTAATATAGTAAAAATGTCTATTTCACCCAAATTGATATACAGATTCAACACAATCCCAATCAAAATCCCCATGAGCTTCTTCACAGACTTGGAAAAAAGTCCTTAAATTCATGTGGAAAAACAAAAGACCCTGAATAGCTAAAGAAACCCTGAGTGAAAAATGCAATACAGGGGAAATTGCTCTACCAGACTTCAAGCTATATTACAGGGCCATACTCATAAAGACGGCCTCCTGGTACTGGCACAAAAACAGACCTGTTGACCAAGAGAACAAAGTTGAAGATCCAAGCTTGAGCTCATACAATTTCAGCCACCTCATATGTGACAAAGGGGCAAAAAATTCTCAATGGAGGAAGGATAGCATCTTCAGCAAATGGTGCTGGCAAAACTGGATCACCATTTGTAGAAGAACAAAATTAAGCCCTACCTCTCACCCTGTACAACATAAAACCTGAAACCCTGAAGGTGATAGAAGAAAAAGTTGGTAACAACTACAAGACATAGGTGTAGGAAAAGATTTCTAAATCAGACAGCAGTTGCACAGGAAATAAGATCAACAGTTGACAAATGGAACCTCATCAAACTCAAAAGCTTCTGTACAACAAAAGAAACAATCAAGGAGGTGAAGAGAAAACCCACAGAGTGGGAGGAAATCTTCATTAGTGATTCATCTGACAGAGCATTAACACCAAGAATATATAGACTACTCGAAAAACAAGTAAGAAAACAAATGATCTACTCAAAAGATGGAGTAAAGAGCTAAACTGAGACTTTACCAGTGAGGAAGTAAAGATGGCTTAGAAACATCTTTAAAAGTGTTCATCATTAATAATTAAGGAAATGCAAATTAAAACCACTCTCAGATATCATCTCACTCTGATACAACTGGCTAAGATCAAGAACACAAAAGACACCAAATGCTGGAGAGGTTGTGGGGAAAGGGGAACACTCATCCACTGCTGGTGGGAATGTACAACCATTATGGAAAGCAGTGTGGAGAACCCTTAAAAGACTCAAAATGAGCCTACCACCTGACCCAGCCATACCACTCCTGGGTATATACAAGACTCATCCTACTGCAAAGATACATGTACATCCATGTTTATTGCAGCTCTCTTCACAATAGCAAAGAGCTGGAACCAATCGAAATGCCCCTCAACAGATGAGTGGATGACTAAAATGTGGTACATCTATACAGTGGAGTGCTACTCAGCGGTAAAGAAAGATGGCATCTGGGGCTGGAGAGATAGCCTAGCGGTTAAGAGCACTGACTGTTCTTGCAGAGGACCTGGGTTCGATCCCCAGCACCCACACGGTGGCTAAGAATGGTCTGTAACTCCAATTCCAGGAGAACTCCAGTTCCAGGGGAATCCAAGACCCTCTTCTGACCTCCGTGGCATTGCACAACATGGGTGCACAAACCTACATGCAGACAATATATTTATACACATACAAAAATAAATAAAATTTAAAAAGAGAGATGGCATCATGAACTTTGCAGGTAAATGGATGGAACTCGAAGCCATTATGCTAAGTGAAGTAACGTAGTTCCAGAAAAACAAGCAGTGAATGGTCTCCCTCATTTGTGGATGCTAACACCAAATCCCCAGATGAAAGGGAAGCTGAACATTATTGTTATAGTTCTGTTTATCTGAAAGCAACTATGTTGGTGTAATGTAAATCTTTTAACAGGCTCTAGAATAGATCCACCACTTACTCTCAGACTCTGTAATTATTGTATATGAGTGGAAAGTATATATACATATTTTAGAGTAATATAAAATTAAAGGAGGAAAATGTGAATTCCTAAACATAAAAAAGGACTGAGAGAAAGATGCAGGATAGTTATGGCAGAGTGCATGATCTGGGATGGGGTGAAAGGAAGGGAAAGGGGAATATGTCTAAACTGAACTGAGAAATGATGTCTAATACACAAAACATCAATAAAAGCATAAATAAAATAAAATAAAACATTTATATTGAAACAAGAAATAATATGTATTAAAAAAGAGAATAAAAATGGTATGTAAAAATGTTTATATATGACATTATTTGTTAAACCTTTCATGGAAAAATCTTAATTGTTCTAAAATAATTGGCTAAATCTTTAGCATACATATAAAATTATCACTTTATTTAACAAAGCATACTTTTATATTTAAGTCCAAGGGGAAAGTTATTGTGTTAAAAGAGCTTTCTGATTTGTATTTTGCTGCTCTACCCATTATTATTGCAGTTTAATAAGTCAATAAAAATAGTCAATTAGTCAAGGTATTCTGTAGTTTACCCAATTTTTCTAACCTCTCGTCAGTTAAAAAGGGAGGCATAATTAATATTTGAGCACTAATTTATTATTAATAAACATATGAAATATTTAGTGGTTGCATGCCAGCAAATCTACCTGGGTACTAAAATGTCTTTGAACTCTCAAAGGAAAAGAAAAACTTGTCCTTCTCCAACTTGGAATTTCCAAATTCTATGTAAAATCAAAGCTCTGCTTAAAGACCTTGCAAAGAAAAAAAAAGACAGTGTAAAGACATTTGTTAATAAATAAATGGACTCTAATTTTATTCATTTACAAACTTAAGGTGATCATAGTTATAAACGTGAAATGTAGAGTAATCCTTCAAAATATATAATTTTTATAACCTAGGAATATGAAGATTTAAATTCAATATGAAGGTACTAAATAGGAATGGAGAACATTAACAAATTAAAGTTAAGAAGTTTTATCAAGGATACCACAATAGAGTTAAAACATAAGATTAGGAAAAGGTATTTCCAAAGCATGTATATGAGAAAGGGCTTATGATTAAGAATATGGAAGATATTTTCTGTTGACCAACAAGTAAACAGGAAAACACTCCAAATAGAAGAGTTGAACAAACCCTTCAAAAGAGTGCAACCTAATGTACAATTAGCACACAAATTTGCATAATTTCATTATCAGAGAAATGTTAATTATATTTACATGGCAATGTCACAACATACTCACTAAAGTTGGTAACAACAGCCCGACACCCTGAATATGATGCCCAGATCCCACATGGTAGAAGGAGAAAACCCACTCTTGATGTTGTCCTCTGACCTCATATGCATGCACACACACAAACAGATACAGACATACACACAAATAAATGTTAAGAATTTCAAGATCAGATAACATCAAGTGTTGACAAGAATATGAAGCAACTGGAAGTTTCCTGAGTCACTAAAACTTTTTATTCATACAGGGCTGAGGATCAAATGAGGTGCTTGAGCATACTAGGCAAGTGCTCTATGACTGAACTAATTTCATAGTTCTTATTCAAGACAGGGACTCACTACATAGCTCACACTTGCCTTGAACTTGTGATTCTGTTTCTTCTCAGAACTGAGATTACAAGTGTGAGCTGAGATTACAGGTGTGAGCCACCATGCTCAGTGCACATATTTTGAAAAATGTTTCATGGGTTTGGAGAGTTGGCTCAGTAGTTAAGAGCACTGGCTGTTCTTGCAGAATTCCAGCACCCATATGGCAGCTAACAGCCATCCATAACTCCAGTTCCAAGGGATCTGACACCCTCTTCTGTCCTCTGTGGGCACTGCATGCATGACACAGGTGCTCTTACACACATGCAGGCAATACATTCATACACATAAAATAAAAATAAATAAATTTAAAAAGAAAGATTATGGCCAGGTGTGGTGGTGCAGGCCTTTAATCCTAGCACTTGGGAGGCAGAGGGAGGCAGATTTCTGTGCGTTCAAAGCCAGCCTGGTCTACCTAGTGAGCTCCAGAACAGCTGGGACTAAAGGGAGATCCTGTCTCAAAAAGACAAAAAAAAAAAAAATAGAAAAGAAAAAGATGTTTCACAATAAAGATAAATATATTTTAACACTTTAATGCACAGCTATCCCATTCCTATGAATACACTGAACAAACACACATATGGTAACCAAATGACATGTTCAAGAATACTCCTACACTTGAACAAAACTTAAAGCAGAAACAGCCAGTGTTCATCCACCAGAGTATATATAAACAAATAATGACATACTCAGACAATGAAAGAAAACTAAATTAGAACAGCAAGCACAGTATTGAGTGAAAGATGGCAGATAAGAAAGGAATATTCTATATTGCTATCTGTATAAAATTTCTAACAAAGGCAATTAAATATATGATAATAAAAGTCGGGATATTGTTTATCTTTTGGAGGGAAAGTAGCAACGTGTCAATGGCAGGAGGCAACATTTGGAGTTAAGTACATTTTCTTTTTTATTTATTTATTTATTTAAGTACATTTTCTCTCTATCTTTTTGTGTTTGCACATGTGCACATTCATGCAGAGGCCAGAGAAGGACATAAAATGTCTTGCTGTATTGTCCTCTGCCTTTTGCCTTGAGACAAGGTTTCTCACTGAACTAGAAACTCACTGTTTTGATAGTAGGCCGACAAATTCTCTAGATGTGCCTGCCTCCAAAGCTGGGGTTAAAGGCATTTGCAGCCATGACCAGCTTTTTATGTGGGTGCTTGAGATTTGAACTTGGGTCCTCATACTTGAAACACAATCATTATTACTAGATGGGCCATCTCCCCAGACTCATTTTATTTCTTTATTTAGGTTCTGCTTGTGGGAGTATTAAATTTGTAAACTTTTACAGAGCTATACAAGGAAGATTTGTGTCCTAGACATTGTTGTACTTCGAAACAGAGACTTGTCAAAATTTTTCTTAATATCCATTACCATTAATTTATCAGATCAAATTATATGACAGAAAATATATCTCTTCATGTATTCCAAAAGTATTTTCATCAAATTAATGTTTTTATTTTATTTAATTTATTTTTGTATGTGTATGAATGTACTGTCTGCATGTAGGTTTGTGCACCCGTGTCGTGCAATGCCTTGGAGGTCAGAAGAGAGTCTCAGATTCCCCTGGAACTGGAGTTCTCCTGGAATTGGAATTACAGACGGTTCTTAGCCGCAATGTGGGTGCTGGGGATCGAACCTGGGTCCTCTGCAAGAGCAGTCGGTGCTCTCAACCGCTAGGCCATCTCTCCAGCCCTAATGTGTTCTTTAAAAGTATTTTTTCACCGAGAATTAACTGAGCAAATGTTTATTTAGAACTTACAATTGCTAAGACTGGACTACAAGCCAGGATCCACCTGTAATTTAAAATAACATTCATAAACATGAGGGTTAGAATTTGGAATGCAATGAAGAAATTGCATGCAATAGTGAATATGAACGCATGGTGGCGCTGTAGGCCAACGGTGGGAATACTGGGCTTGGCAGCTGCCTGGGACGTCATTACTGAGAATCCCAGAACCAACGCGGACTGCTTCTTAAAAGGAGGGCATTTAGGTTCGTTTTTGAGGAGGACTCTCCAGAAAAGGCATAGCTCTAGCAGCAAGTCAATGAGTAAGATTTAAATCTGTCATTTCATCAATGGTGGATTGTAACAAGTTGGAAGAAACTGCATCTCCTAGATCCAGTGTGAACAATGGAGACTGCACTAGCAAACACACCTCAGAAAAGGCAAGTTATTTTTCCTATTATACTATTGCTTTTGTGGGCGGTTGGCTGTCAAGCAATTCGATATTCCATGCCAGAAGAAACAGAAAGAGGCTACTTGGTGGCTAACCTAGCAAAAGATCTAGGGCTCAGGGTGGGGGAACTGGCCACTCGGGGCGCACAAATCCATTACAAAGGAAACAAAGAGCTCTTGCAGCTGGATGTGAAGACAGGTAACTTGCTTCTGTGTGAAAAACTGGATCGGGAGGTGCTGTGTGGGGTGACAGAACCCTGTGTGCTGCATTTCCAGCTGATACTGGAAAACCCAGTGCAGTTTTTCCAAACTGATCTGCAACTCACAGATATAAATGACCATTCTCCAGAGTTCTCAGACAGGGAAATGACTCTAAAAATCCCTGAGAGCGTTCAGCCAGGGGCTTCATTTCCTCTAAAAACAGCTCAGGACTTAGACATAGGGAGCAATGCTGTTCAGAACTACACCATCATCCCCAACCTCAATTTCCACGTTGTCACTCACAATCGCGGGGATGGCAGGAGATACCCAGAGCTGGTGCTGGACAGAGCGCTGGACAGGGAGGAGCAGGCTGAGCTCAGCTTAACCCTCACTGCGCTGGATGGTGGGGCTCCACCCAGGTCTGGGACCACCACAGTTCGCATTGAAGTCGTGGACATCAATGACAACGCCCCCCAGTTTGTACAGTCACTCTATGAGGTGCAGGTTCCTGAGAACAGCCCCCTTGATTCCTTAGTTGTCACTGTCTCTGCCAGAGACTTCGATGCTGGAACGTATGGGAGTGTAGCTTACTCTCTATTTGAAGGCGATGAAGCTTCTCAACCATTTGTAATAGACGAAATCACAGGAGAAATTCGTTTGACCAAAGAATTAGATTTTGAGGTAAACCGATACTATAATGCAGAAATTGTAGCTACAGATGGAGGTGGTCTTTCAGGGAAATGCAGTGTGGCTGTAGAGGTGGTGGATGTGAATGACAACGCACCAGAACTGACCATCTCCACTCTCACAAGCCCTATTCCAGAAAACTCCCCTGAGACTGTAGTTGCCATTTTTAGTGTTTTTGATCCAGATTCCGAGGACAATGGAAAGATGATTTGTTCGATTCAGAACGATCTCCCATTCCTGTTAAAACCCACATTGAAGAATTTTTACACATTAGTGACAGAGGGCCCCCTGGACAGAGAGAGCAGAGCTGAGTACAACATCACCATCACGGTGACCGACCTGGGCACCCCCAGGCTGCAAAGCCAGCACAACCTCACTGTGCAGGTGTCCGACGCCAACGACAACGCCCCCGCCTTCAGCCAAAGCTCCTACACCTTCCAGGTCCGCGAGAACAACAGCCCCGCCCTGCACATTGGTACAGTCAGCGCCACAGACTCGGACTCAGGCGCCAACGCCCAGCTGACCTACTCGCTGCTGCCGCCCCACGACCCGCAGCTGGCCCTCGCCTCGCTGGTGTCCATCAACGCCGACAACGGGCAGCTGTTCGCGCTGAGCGCGCTGTACTACGAGGCCCTGCAGGCCTTCGAGTTCCGCGTGGGCGCGGCAGACCAAGGCTCGCCCGCGCTCAGCAGCCAGGCGCTGGTGCGCGTGCTGGTGCTGGACGCCAATGACAACGCGCCCTTCGTGCTCTACCCGCTGCAGAACGCCTCTGCGCCCTGCACCGAGCTGCTGCCCAGGGCGGCCGAGCCCGGCTACCTGCTCACCAAGGTGGTGGCGGTCGACCGCGACTCGGGCCAGAACGCCTGGCTGTCCTTCCAGCTGCTCAAGGCCACGGAGCCCGGGCTGTTTGGCGTGTGGCCGCACAATGGCGAGGTGCGCACCACCAGGCTGCTGAGCGAGCGCGACGCGCCCAAGCACAGGCTGCTGCTGCTGGTCAAGGACAATGGCGAGCCTCCGCGCTCGGCCAGCGTCACGCTGCACGTGCTGCTGGTGGACGGCTTCTCGCAGCCCTACCTGCCTCTGCCCGAAGTGGCGCGCGACCCCGCGCCGCCTGACGCGCTCACTCTCTACCTGGTCATCGCCTTGGCCTCTGTGTCCTCGCTCTTCCTCTTCTCGCTGCTGCTCTTTGTGGCCTTCAGGCTCTGCAGGAGGAGCAGGCCGTTCTCGCTCCCTGGCTGCCCTGGACCTGAGGGCCGCTTTCCTGGACAGCTGCTGGACGTCAGCGGGGCGGGGACACTGTCCCACAGCTACCAGTATGAGGTGTGTCTGGCGGGAGACTCTGGGACAGATGACTTCAAATTCCTGAAGCCAGTTATGCCCACTAGTCTGATTCCAGACACTTAGAAGATGTAGAGCAATTACAAATCAGTTAAAGACAATAAAATGCTAGTTGCATGCATATGGATAGCTTTCTTTTTTGTTGTTTACTCCTTGAATTCGTTTTGAGTCTATGTTGATTTTACTTTCTGTAATATTAATTTGTTGATGCTTGGTTTCCTGTCTTACTAATGCAGTCGTAGTGCACTTTTTCTTTCAGAGGGAAGCATAACTAAATTCAATGTTTTGATGATGACTGAAATAGTTTTCAGATCTCATTTAACAGTATTTTATAAGAAGTGCATAATTCCAACTGTCATTTTCAGATTATCTTGTTGAACATTCTTATATAATATGCTTTATGATAATATTTTCACATCTTATTTTGGGGAGTAGTCTAACTTTCAACGTGATTTATTCCGACATTTGTGAACATCTATGTACCTTGATCATTCCCCTAACATTCTGTTTTCCCTTACGTTCTTTTTTAAAACTTTTTTATTTTAATTTTTAAAAATTTATTATTTTCTTATGTGTATGAGTGTACTGTCTGCCTTTAGGTTGGTGCACCCATGTCGTGCAGTGATGCAGAGGTCAAAAGATGGTGTCAGATTCCCCTGGAACTGGCGTTAAAGACGGTTCTTAGCCATGATGCGGGTGCTGGGAATTGAACCCAGGTCCTCTGCAAGAGCGGTCAGTGCTCTTAATGGCTGAGCCACCTCTCCAGCTCCTCCCTTTACTTTCATATCTCCCAAGCTTCATGTACAACTGAACATACTCAATGCATGTCTTTCTGTGTGGCTATTTAGCTTAATGTGGTGATCTCTAGTTCTTCAACTTCTTACAAAAAAACACATACTTCCAGTCTTTTTTATAGATCAATAAAACTCATTGTGCTGGCTAGAGATAGAACACTTGCTTGTTCTCTTAGCATGCACAAAATCCTGGGTTTGAGCCCCAATACCACATTGCAAGTTCAAGGCCCATCTGAACTACAAGAAACAATTTCTCAAAAACAAACAAAACAAAACTCCACTGCACATGTATAGTACATTTTTTCCATTCACATTTGGTATAATCATATTTTAGCTATCATTAACAGTGTATATATAAATGTTTTCTTTAAGACAGTATTTTTTATCATTTTAGGAGCATAGCATCCAGAAAGATAAACACCTTTAGTCTATCTCTTTGTTGACACAAGCAGTTAATAGTTCAAGATTATGTTTAATATTTCCAAGATTATGTGGTGGTATCATAAGTTTGGTTTGTAAATCTCAGCCGCAGCAATAAAGACCTGAGGAATGATCTTTAAATGTTTTTCAGTAAAACCAGTGTCCTGTTGAGTCTTTTCCATGCCTACTATGTATTTTACACACATATGACTTAGGAAATAAATGTCTTAGCTTCCTGTTGTGCTTCCTTCAGATTGGAATCTAACAAGATTTAGGATTGCTCAGACTCTTTCCTCAGATTGACTTTCAAACTACATCCTACCTGAAAACATGTACAAGATATTTCTTTTTTGTTGTTATTGCTTTTGGTGTTTTTGAGACAGGGTCTCCCTGTAGCCCCAGCTACCTTGGAACTTGCTCTGGAGACCAGGTTGGCCTTGAACTCACAGAGATCTGCCTGCCTCTGCCTCCTGAGTGTTACCACACCCCAAAGGAGAATAGGAATTTCTAAAGACCAGACCACAATATCGTGGGGAAAGGCTAAACTGAGTACAACTAAAGATTATATCTGGAAGCACTTAAAACTCTAATCAGATAGTTATTTTGAGAGAATAGAGCACATTTTTTTCAAGCAACAAGACATATAGTCATTAATAAAGAAATTAATGTTAAAATTAATTCCCTCACTCAGAGAGACAGAGTTTTTCAGGAATTGGATATTGATGCGTAGGTGAAAGATAACTGGAGTCACTCAAGATTTTAAAATTCCTTGGGGCTGGAGAGATGGCCTAGTGGTTAAGAGCGCCAACTGCTCCTGCAGAGGACCTGGGTTCGATTCCCAGCACCCACATGGTGGCTGAGAACCATCTTTAACTCCAGTTCCAGGGGAATCTGACACCCTCTTCTGACCTCCTCAACACTGTACAACATGGGTGCACAAACCTACATGCAGATAGTACACTTATACACATAATAAATAAATTAATAAATATTTTTTAAAAAAGAAAAAATTCCTGAAGTTGCTGAGCATGGTGGTATACACCTTTAATCCCAGGCACTTGGGAAGCAGAGGCAGACAGATCTCTTCAGATTCAAGGCCAGCCTGGTCTACATACCAAGTTTTAAGACGGCTGAGGCTACAGGGAGACCCTGTTTCAAAAAGACAAAAAAAAGTTCCCGAAGCTAAAAAATTTTTTTAATTGACATATCTTCAATCACATATGAATTGTTGCTGTGTGATAAGCTATGTGGGAGAGCTGGGCCTCCACACTGTAGCATGAAGGTGGCCCTGGCTTTAATACTCAGCAGGTTAAAGGACAAGTGTGAGGTCTTATTATTTGGCTTTTTATGGTGGCTTCCCAAAACAACTCTACCACTGCTTTTTTGAGACAGTAACCTTCAACTCAGAACCTCTGCCTTTGCCTCCAGAGTCTGGGATTACAGGTGTGTCCCACCATATGTGGCTCTAAACACTTCTTTATCTGGGTATTTGCACACAGAAGAGGCACCACATGTACAACATAAACCAATACTGTCATTTTCTGAATCCCACAAACTGAAGTTTGGCATAAGCTTAAAAATGATAAATTTGTATGTTAACCATTTTCTAGTGATTTTCATCTAAGTGTTCATTAACCCATTATGATAAATTATTTTTACAGATACTTCAACTTGTTTATTCAAATTTCTTTAAAAGATTTTCATATTTTCTTTGATGATGCTTAAAGTTCTTACTCTTGCATGTATGTTACTCAGGAGGAATTAAAGTGTCATGTAATTCCCTGAATACTAGTCCATCTCTCTTTACATGTTTGCAGTGGAAAAGTACTTTAAATATCATCCTTGATTTCATCACCAATAATATGGCCATAAGAATATTTCACCATGGCAACACACCTTACCTGACTGGAATACAATAGTTTTTAGATGATTAGTTTTCAGATGATTATTCTTTAATCTTTTTTTTTATGTAGGAGAAATATACTACCACTCAACCTCTACTGTAAGGTTGGCAGCCCTGAGAACTCCTTTTTCACTGTAGCATGTAGGATGTATTCCTGCTCCAAAAGCATGAGGAGAAGGGATCTTCCACATGCAATTCTTTAATCTTATGAAGTACTCTTTTGTTCACATAATAGATTTTTTTACTTGATAGGTTTCAAAGTTTAGGGAAATAACCCATGATATAATATGCTAGGTCCCTTTTCCTGGCTCTTAGTTATAACTTAAAACATCTATTTAATCTAATATTTTATTTAAAATTTTTTATTCTTTTATGTGTATGAATGCACTGTCTGCATGTAGGTTTGTGCACCCATGTCATGCAATGCCTCGGAGGTCAGAAGAGGGTGTCAGATTCCTCTGGAACTGGAGTCAAAGACAGTTCTCAGCTGCCATGTGGGTGCTGGGGATTGAACCTGGGTCCTCTGCAAGAGCAGTTGGCTCTCTTAACCTCTAGCCATCTCTCCAGCCCCTTAATCTAATATTTTAAAATACCTACACATAGATATTTTATCCAGAATTTAAGCCTGGGAATAATTAATTGTACATGTCTTATCAACTAAAACACTGAGTACACCTTTGCGTCCCAATTTCTTTCTTTGCCAATGATTTATTGAAGCTCTGTGCATTTCATACAAATCAAATTACATTACAAATCAAATCTAGACCCATGCCCCCCTCCTTGCCTCCCATATCTCCCAATTTCTACATTGAATAAACTTTTCTGTTTGCTGGCAACTGCCTCTATAGACAGGCAAAACATTTTTTGGTCTTTTTGAGACAGGGTCTCCCTGTAGCTCCAGCTGTCCTGAAACTCACTATGTAGACCAGGCTGGCCTTGCACTCACAAAGATCCACCTTCCTCTGCCTCCCAAAAGTGCTAGGATTAAAGGTATGTGCCACCATGCCCAGCCCATACATAACATTTTAAAGGTTTTAATCATAACTGAAAATCTCAATCAAATTACATGTCACCCCTGACATCTTTATACACAAACCAAGGCTTAAATTTGTGTCTACTGTAAAATTTGTACAAAATTTTCACCTTTCTAATTATATTTGGGCATTTAAAAGAGTCAGTGTAAACGTTGAAATCCTAGCTCTGCCATTTCAGTGACTTTGGGAAAGTTATCTAAACTAAGTCACAATTTCTTACCTATAAAACATGAATAATAAGTGCAAATCTCATAGAGTTGATGAGAGAGTAAAAGAGTAAATGAATATATAATATTGAATAACATTTTCTGTATGGTGACATAGATGTTAGTAAAATTTAGATTTTATTTGCTTTTGAATTGCAAAAGGAACCTTTGCTAAACTCTTTGTCAACATGTAGAAATAAAAAAAGAAAATATAGTCAATTTGTTTTGAACTTCTTAGTTTAAGTCTAGCTAGAACCTGACTAATAGGTTAGGAAAATTCTTTGTTCTTCCCAGGAGACATTTATTTAAAAATGCTATAGCCTTTTTTGGGGGGAGGTGCGGGGAGAGTCTTTTTGAGACAGGGTCTCCCTGTAACTACAGCCAAAGCCACTCACTATGTAGGCCAGACTAGCCTTGAACTGACAGAATTCCACCTCCCTCTGCCATCCAAGTGCTGGGATTAAAAGCCTCCACCACCATGCCCAGCTTTAAAATGTTATATCCTTTGTTTTTATTATTTTTATCATTTTTAAAATGTTTACTTTTTTTTATTAATACAGGAGAGTTCTGATATCAGCAATGGATTATTCTTTTTTTTAATTTATTTTTATTGATGCTTTGTGTATTTCATACATCATTTTCCAATTCAGTTCAGGCATATATCCCCTTCCCTTCCCCCCCACCCCACCCCTACCCATCGCAGATCGTGCATTCTGCCGTAAGTTTTCTGCATCTTAAAAATTTTTTATTTATTTTGGTATGTGTATGAATGTACTGTCTGCATGCAGGTCTGTGCACCCGTGTCGTGCAATGCCGCGGAGGTCAGAAGAGGGTGTCGGATTCCCCTGGAACTGGAGTTCTCCTGGAATTGGAGTTTCAGACGGTTCTCGGCCGCCATGAGGGTGCTGGGGATTGAACCCGGGTCCTCTGTAAGAGCGGTCGGCGCTCTTAATCGCTAGGCCATCTCTCCAGCCCATGTTTACTTTTTTATGTCAGTGCTTATGCAGGTAGAAACATAAGTGGATGTTTATTGAACTGATACTGACTGATACTATAATCCATGCTTTCCAGTACAATTTTTAAATTAATTTATTTTATTTATGTGTTTGAGTATTTTGCCTGCATTTGTGTACACAGTTTGCAATTTTCAAAGAGGCCAGAAGAGGGCGTCAGGTAACCTGGAACTAGAGTTAAGGATAATTGGTTCTTGGAAACTAAACCAGGGTCCTCTGCAAGAGCAGCAAGTACTCCTAACCATTGAGAAGTCCCTCTAGCATTATCCAAAACAATTTTAACAAAACATTACCAGGAGAATCTGAGAGTATTGACATTTTAGTAACAACTTGTTTAACATAAATTATAAATGAAATTAGATTTATAAGTGTAGAAAATCCTGCATGTAGCAAAACAAGTGGTCCACCATCCAATACAGAATGTTTCCCAATAAACAACTGTGTCCCCATGGTGCACAAACTTTCTTAATCCTCCAGAGTAACCACAAGAAATACACTCACAGTGAAAACCATTTTATACACATTCTCTATCTTCACCTAAAATGGGAAAATAATTCCTAATACATCCTTTACCCTCTTTAGCTTATGCAAAAGCCTGTGCACAAAGTGGCGATTTTTTTTACATGCCACTGCTCAGTTTGTGATGAAATCTTTCTGTTTTGTCCTCAAAAGTTTTAGCTTAGTGCTTCTTATCGTCTTACAGAGGATATGATTCCTGTTTCAAAGGACAAATATGGAAAGAGGCAAGCTCATTATAAAATAGCCTTCGCCCATGATAGATTGCCCCCCTCACATCACAAGCCAAAGTAAAGCCTCCTTTAAAAAGAGAGACTTTGCATATACATAGCTAAGTACAAATTAAAATATTTACCTTGAAATAATCTTAGGATTTTCACTTACTAGATTATGTCCTTTTGTATTTGTGATTGTAGCAAAGAAAAGCACAATCAAGTCCTGTCATCTCTGAGTTTCAATTTTCTTACTTGGTAAAATTCTTCAATTCTCTCCCCACATCTGCTACTCTGTAACTCTACCACCATTTGCCTCCATCCTAGATTTCACTTCACAGTAAATGGCTAAATACAAAGGAACTCTAGTATTCAATAATACACTCTTTATCCAACTCTTTATTCAACTCTACTGTACTTACCCTCTAGAGAAATAGAACCTATCCTTAGAAAAATCATCTATTTTTGGAGGATAATGTGGTACAGGTTACCTGAAGCTTTTGCATACTGTGCATCCCTTAGTTCTGGAACGCAAACAGATGTAGCAGTTATGAATTAAACTGAAAAGGGCTAAGCTTAGCTCCCTTGGTTTGTAGAAGATAGAAAAGTACTGTCAGCTTTGACTGATTGGGCCATGGGGGAAGATCCAGTTATCTTCTGGGTTCCTTCTAACAATTCTTCTGGCCTGTACAGTGTATTGGAATAACCTTATCAATTATGTGCTATAAAGCATAAAATTTATGTAAATATAAAATTTAATAAATGTATTCATTTAAATGTGATTTTAATTTGGAAATTTTCAAAAAGGCTTTGACATGAAAATACTGTATCAATTTCTCAGTGCAGACGCAGGGTGGCGCTGCAGGCTAAGGCTGGGAATAACTGCATTTAAAAAATCATTTCCTGGTTCTTTGTTTAACAAGACAGAATCAAGACGCAAGGCAGCAGTACAGGGCTGTAAATGGATTTGGGCTGTTTTCAAGATGAATGTTAGGTTAGGGGCATCTGTGTAAAGATTCCTACAAACAAATCAGAATTCAACATTCCAAGCCATTCTGAGACTGCTGAACAATTCCATCATGGAGAAGCTGAAGAGAATACAACATGACAGGCAAGTGGTGGCTTTTATTTTTATGCTACTTTTGGCTCAGGTTCTAATGGAGTCTACTCCATACTCTGTCTTGGAGGAAACAGATAGTGGTTCCTTTGTAGCCCATCTCGCCAAGGACTTGGGGCTAGGATCTGGGGAACTGGCTGCCCGCTCTGCACGGGTGGTGTCTGACTATGACAAGCAGCAGTTGCTGCTGGATCCTGAGACTGGAGATTTACTTCTGAGGGAAAAACTAGACCGGGAGGAGCTGTGTGGCCCCTTGGAACCATGTATACTGCCTTTCCAGGTATTCCTGGAAAGGCCAGTGAAATTTTATCAAGGAGAATTATTGATCCAGGACATAAATGACCACTCTCCAGAATTCCCACGTAGACAATTGCTCTTGAAAATACCGGAAAACAGCCAGCCAGGCACTCGGTTTCCCTTGAAATCAGCCCAGGATTTAGACGTGGGCACCAATGGGCTTCAACATTACACCATCAGCCCCAATTCTCATTTTCATGTGCTCACTCGAAATCATAGCGATGGCAAGAAATCCCCAGAATTGGTGCAAGACAAAGCCCTGGACAGGGAGGAGCAGGCAGAGTTGAGTTTAACCCTCACGGCTCTGGATGGTGGATCTCCACCTAGGTCTGGGACAGTCCTAGTTCAAATCCTGATCATGGATGTGAATGACAACGCTCCTGAATTTGTGCACACCCCTTATGAGGTACAGGTCCTGGAGAGCAGCCCCGCAGGCTCCCCAGTCCTTACTGTCTTAGCTCGGGATGCAGATGCTGGAAACTTTGGCAGTGTTTCCTATGGCTTGTTCCAAGCATCAGATGAGATTCAACAAACTTTCTCCATAAATGAAGCCACGGGAGAAATTCGATTGAAAAAGGAATTGGACTTTGAAAAAATTAAGTCATATCACGTGGAAATCGAGGCTACAGATGGAGGAGGGCTGTCTGGGAAAGGCACTGTGGTGATAGAGGTGGTGGATGTGAACGACAATGCCCCTGAACTGACTATATCTTCATTCACCACCTCAGTCCCAGAAAATGCTCCTGAGAGCATAATCTGTGTTTTCAGAGTAGGAGACAGAGATTCTGGAGAGAATGGAAAGATGGTTTGTACTATTCCAGATAATGTGCCATTCCTTTTAAAACCCACATTCAAGAACTTCTACACCCTGGTGACAGAGGGCCCCCTGGACAGAGAGAGCAGAGCTGAGTACAACATCACCATCACGGTGACCGACCTGGGCACCCCCAGGCTGCAAAGCCAACAGAACATCACCGTGCAGGTGTCCGACGTCAACGACAACGCCCCCACCTTCAGCCAAAGCTCCTACACCTTCCAGGTCCGCGAGAACAACAGCCCCGCCCTGCACATTGGCACAGTCAGCGCCACAGACTCGGACTCAGGCGCCAACGCCCAGCTGACCTACTCGCTGCTGCCGCCCCACGACCCGCAGCTGGCCCTCGCCTCGCTGGTGTCCATCAACGCCGACAACGGGCAGCTGTTCGCGCTGAGCGCGCTGGACTACGAGGCCCTGCAGGCCTTCGAGTTCCGCGTGGGCGCGGCAGACCAAGGCTCGCCAGCGCTCAGCAGCCAGGCGCTGGTGCGCGTGCTGGTGCTGGACGCCAATGACAACGCGCCCTTCGTGCTCTACCCGCTGCAGAACGCCTCTGCGCCCTGCACCGAGCTGCTGCCCAGGGCGGCCGAGCCCGGCTACCTGCTCACCAAGGTGGTGGCGGTCGACCGCGACTCGGGCCAGAACGCCTGGCTGTCCTTCCAGCTGCTCAAGGCCACGGAGCCCGGGCTGTTTGGCGTGTGGCCGCACAATGGCGAGGTGCGCACCACCAGGCTGCTGAGCGAGCGCGACGCGCCCAAGCACAGGCTGCTGCTGCTGGTCAAGGACAATGGCGAGCCTCCGCGCTCGGCCAGCGTCACGCTGCACGTGCTGCTGGTGGACGGCTTCTCGCAGCCCTACCTGCCTCTGCCGGAAGTGGCGCGCGACCCCGCGCCGCCCGACGCGCTCACGCTCTACCTGGTCATCGCCTTGGCCTCCGTGTCCTCGCTCTTCCTCTTCTCGCTGCTGCTCTTTGTGGCCTTCAGGCTCTGCAGGAGGAGCAGGCCGTCCTCTCTCCCTGGCTGCCCTGGGCCTGAGGGCCGCTTTCCTGGACAGCTGCTGGACGTCAGCGGGGCGGGGACCCTGTCCCACAGCTACCAGTATGAGGTGTGTCTGGCAGGAGAGTCTGGGGCTGGTGAGTTCAACTTCCTGAAACCCATGGTCCCCAACCTGTTACTTCAGGATCCTGGGAGAGAAGTTAAGGAAAATCCCCACTGCAGGAATAACTTTGAGTTCAGCTAAGCTTTGTAAGTGGCTCAATCATTAATTTTGGTAAATTTCCCACTACTATTTCTCCTTTAAGGAGTAATGTGTTCTAAATATTTTTCCAATAACCTAAGCTGTTCCTATCTCTAGTAGCTCTAAACGTGTTTCTTTTAGAAGTAGTCTTCAGACCTTTTTAATTCACTGTACATTTCATAATTTTTTCCATATTTTCTCTTGGTGGATTAATATAAATCATTCATGTACTATAAAATTTTATCTTAATGCAATTTTAATTAATGTCATTCCAGTACATATAAATTATATTTTAAAAGTTTGAACTAAAGGTGGTGGTACACCCCTTTAATCCCAGCACTCTGGGAGGCAGGGGCACATGGATCTCTGTGAGATTGACGCCAGTGTGGTCTACATAGTGAGTTCTAGGCTGGGGCTACGAGAAACCCTGTCTCAAAAAAGACCAAATAAATAATAAAATAACATTTTAAAAAGAAAGTTTGAATTCCTATATTTTTGTGTCACCTGTGTTGACCTTTTAACTTCTTCTTTTCAAAGGTTGATTGTTTAAAATTCTTTATGTTGCCTTCTCATTCTGCATGGCTGCACTATCAGGATAAATGCCTTGAATAGCCAAGAGCAGAAAGCATAGCATATTTGCTTTCAGTAAAGTGTACATGAACACAGACACGTTATAACACCAATTCACAAAAGTTGTGACACTTGTCTTGAACAACATATATGTTAATGACTATTTGATTTGTTTGTAAATATTCCATATAAGTGCTCTGCTTATATTACTGTTTTGACATAATTCATTTTAAAAAAGAATTACATCAAATTTACAAAGACAAAGAATTACTCTGAGAATCTGAGTTATGTCTCAACTTCACCCAAAACAATTCCGGAATGCTGAGGATGTCAAGTTTCTCTTTTCCTTTCTCATACTCCCAATGGAGACGTCCAGACATTGTGTCCTGCATTACTGTCTTTGCTTTTCCTGACATTTCTCTTGTCTTTCAAAAGAGGAAATTTCTTCTGAATTTTGGTTATTCTGCTTAATTTTGATATATTGATTGATTTCAGATTTTCCACTTTGTGTTACTTGATGGCTTTTCATTTCACAGGATTTATTAACAAAAAGTTACTTGGGATGCTTAACTATCCTTTGGCTTTGTTGATTAATGTATCCAACCAGATACTTTGTGTTAACTTAATATTCCAGTGAAATTAATATTATTGTGCTTAGTAGACTGATGCAATAGTGTATTTGGTGAATTATAATTTAGTATTATGCTGTTTATTGCCTGCTTGTGTGACTTCTAGGTAGTTACATTTATGTAGATATGACAATTTGAAAACTCATTTAACTTTTGTCAGAAAGTACACAAAGCTTCAATAAAAACAAGATATATAAAAAAGAAAAAAAACTTTCTCTATAAGCTTATATTTGCTTTAAACCTCAAGGATCATTCTGCTTGAAATTAAGTACTTGTATTTTTACTTAACTTGATTTTTCCCAATCTAATACAATAAGAAGTATTAACATCTGGTTATTCTTGAGGCATAGCTTTTAATCTTTTTTTGTTGGTCTTTTCGAGACAGGGTCTCCCTGTAGCCCCAGCTATCCTGGAACTCACTCTGTTGACCAGGCTGGCCTTGAACTCACAAAGATCCACCTGCCTCTGCTTCCCAAGTGCTAGGATTAAAGGTGCGCACCACCATGCCCAGCTAGTTTCTAATCTTTATTCCATTTAAAACTTAAAGACTTGGGAGGCAGAGGCAGGCAGATCTCTATGAGTTCAAGGCCAGCCTGGTCTACATAATGAGTTCTGGGCCAGCTGAGACTAAAGGGAGACCCTGTCTCAAAAAGACCAAAAAAACAAAACAAAACAAAACAAAAAAAATCTCATTACTCAATGAGTCAAATAGAAAAGGAAAACATGAAATAGGAAGGGGAAGATACTGGAGGTGAAAATGACTAAAATTCATTATATATATATATATATATATATATATATATATATATATATATGAAACTGCCAAAGAATAAAACAGTGAAGAATTAAAAGATAAGTGTCAAATTTTAAAATTCATAAATATATAATATGTAAATATGGCATTAAACTCTAATTTCCCTAGTATTTATTATTGGCTATTTAAATGAAATAGATTTAGTATGATAATAAGTAGTAAAACTAGTTGAAGTTGTTCACCAATGTACTTGAATATCACAGAAATTCAAGGTCATGTTATATGTATGCCACAAAGTTACAGTTTATGTAATCATCCAAATGAAGCTGACCAAATAAACATCAACAACATCCTTTATCCACAGTCATTCATAACTACAGATTATTTGTGACCAGGGAGGTACCATTTTATAATCATAAAACAGATCAGTAGAAAAATATGGTATAAATAACCATTCCAGCAGGCATGCTGTATGAACATCAGCTGGCTCTGGTGTTGCAGAACAAAAATAGAGACTGGAAGCTAAAAATGTTGATGACAACAACATGTATTTTGATGTTTTCTTCCAGCCCTTGCTGTTACATGTGCATCCTCTGTTGTTATTTTTTGACTCCATTGTGTAGTGGGTTTAACACATGCTGTTGTAGTGCAAAGAAATTCTACTGAAGGAATGGAGCCCACATCACTTTATGATCCTCTTATCCTCTCTTCTTTCACAACAAAATTACAAAGGGCTGGAGGAACACCTCAGCAATAGAGCACTTGCCTGGCACACATGATGTCCCGAGTTCTATCCCTAGCACATAAGAAAAATGATAATTGGTCAGGAGGTCTAGTGTCTAGGTGTGCAAGAGTAAGGACCTGAGTTTGGGGAACCCACTAATTATAGGTACATTAAATAATCCTTTGAAACAAAAAATATCAGACTAAACTAAAAAAACTCTATGGGATGTAACAAAATATATGCAAGATGAAGCAAGACAGGAAAGAGAGAACACAAGAAAATTTTAAAGGGGATACAATTAACAGTATAAGGAGGCTGGAGAGAAGGCTCATCAGTTAGGAACATTTGATGCTCCATTCTCAAAACCCATGTTTATCAGCTCACAACTGCTATAACCCTGGCTCCAGGCAATCTGGCCTACACACACAGACACACACACAGACACACACACAGACACACACATTTTAAAGTATTAGTATAAATACTAGTCCAAATAAAACTAATATAGCTACAGTCATTCATTTATATGACAAAGGAAAAAATACATTCCTAGCAATAAAGAGAGATTTTCATAATATAGAGGAAAATAAACCAGAAACATGGGAATTTTAAGACAATATTTACCAAATAATAACTACAAACTATTAAGGTTTAGGTTGGCAGGATACAAGTACAAAATTCACAAAGTCAACTCATATTGAGAGTCGATACAACTCTCTCAATTCCTCATAGAATAAGATGACAACACACACACACACACACACACACACACCACACCATTGCTGAAGATGTGAATGACATTCACTTCATATTTAAAAACAACATTGGGGGGGGTGGAGAGATGGCTCAGCAGTTAAGAGCACCAAGTGCTCTTGCAGAGGACTCAGGTTCGATTCCCAGCACTCACATGACGGCTAAGAACTGTCTTTAACTCCAGTTCCATGGGGAATCTGATGCCCTCTTCTGACCTCCACAGCATTGCACGACACGGGTGCACTAACCTACATGCAGACAGTACACTCATACGCATAATAAATAAATAAATAAATCATTGATACCAGCATAACATGTTAAATAATATATGTTCTATTTACATACATATAGAGCAATATGAAAATTTCCATATTCTGACAAAATCCTCAATTTAAAAGGAAACTGAAATCCTGGGCATAGTGGCACATGGCTTTAATCCCAGCACTCTGGAGGCAGAGGCAGGTGGATATCTTTGAGTTCAAGGCCAACCTGGTCTACATAGGGAGTTCCAGGCCAGTTGGGGCTACAGGGAGACCCTGTCTCAAAAAGACAGAAAGAAGGAAAGGAAGGAAGGAAGGAAGGAAGGAAGGAAAAGAAAAAGAAAGAAGAAAGGAAAAGAAAGAAAGAAGAAAGAAGAAAGAGGAAGGAAGGATGGGTGGAAGAAAGAAGGAAAGAAGGAAAAAAGGAGAGAAAGAAAGAGAGAAAGAAAGAAAAGAAAGAAGAAAGAAAGAAGAAAGAAATTTACATAACTCATTATGCACTTTCACCCCAGTGAGTATAAGACTGAAATGCAAATAGAATGACAAATTCCTCCAAATTAAATAGTAAAACTCATGCATCAAAGACGAAGCACAACAGAAATTTCCAAATATCTTGAACTGCTTAAAAATTGAACTGACACATCAATGTAGGCACGGTGGTCCATGCCTATAATCCTAGTGCTTGGGAGACAGAGGAAGGGTGGTGGTCAGTGCTTTGTCTTTCTGGGCTACACATTTCCATGTCACCCTGGGTTACTTAGCAAGAACCCTTGTCTCAAATGGGGAAAAAAAAAGCTACCATTCAAAACACAAATTAGAAGAATTTTAACCCTGAACCTTCCAGAGGAAGACCTACCATACAGATAATAATACCTACAAGAAAGCTATGATAAGTAATACAGTGTGTGATATTCAAGGAAAATGGAATATTGGAGCTGATGCATTACCACATGGTTCCTGACAATGGCATCAACTCACAAACAATGGAGAATAGATAATCTTTCCAATACAGGCTGAAAAGTTATTTGGAAGAAAATAGACCCTAACCTCATTCAGTTGAAAGAGTTTTTTTTTAATTTATTCTTTTTAAAATTAATTTTATTTATTTCTGTATGTGTATGAATGTACTGTCTGCATGCAAGTTTGTGCACCCGTGTCGTGCAATGCCGCAGAGATCAGAAGAGGGTGTCGGATTCCCCTGGAACTGGAGTTCTCCTGGAATTGGAGTTTCAGACGGTTCTTGGCCACCATGTGGGTGCTGGGGATCAAACCCGGGTCCTCTGTAAGATTGGTCGGCGCTCTTAACTGCTAGGCCATCTCTCCAGCCCGAAAGAGTTTTAAGTTAATTACATGACTTTAAATGTGAAAAGTAAAATAATCTTTCAAACATATAAGAATGTTTATGATCTTGGAGTATGGAAAGATTAATAGAACACTAAAATACCAACCAGAAATGAAAAATACTTCTAAATCATACTTTAAATTAATAACATCTGTATATCAATTATACCATACAGGTTAAAATAGAAGGCACAGAGTGAGAAAACGCAATGCATGTATCCATAAAAGACTTATACTGAGATGAGCAACAAGCAGCAAGGCAAATGCTCCCTAGGCAAATGGAAAAATGAAACTGCAACAAGTCATTCATGAGAATGCATCAGAGTGATCGATAAAATGAAAATGTGCACAATTTCATTAATATACAACATGATATCATTACCTACTGACCAGAGTGGTTAAACTGTAAAGACAGCATCAAATGTTGACAAGATTATGGAGCACCTGGAACTCTCACATATTGAAAGAATTACTTTTTTCACTTGCTAGGGATGGAACCCAATACACTGGCAAGCCTGGCAAATGTTCTAGGACTGAGCTATATCACTCTGATTTTGTTGTTTATTTGAGGCAGAGACTCACTAGAAAGCTTAACCTGACCTTGAATTTTTGGTCCCCCTTCCTGAGTCTTCCCAGTGCTGACATTACAAGTGTGAGCCACCATGCTCACAACTACTTCTGGAAACTATTTCACAATGATTGCCAAATCTAAAAATATTGTCACACCTTGATGTAGAGCAACTAACGATGACTCTATCAGTATAAACATATACACGTGACATGTATTTATTCTTTTTTATCTTTTTTAAAATAGGGTTTCTTTATAGCCACAGCTGGACTGGAACTCATTATGTAGACCAGGCTGGCCTCCATCTCACAGAGATCATCTGGCTCCTGAGTACTGAGATTAAAGGCATCCGCCACTATACCCAGCTAAGATATGTATATATTCTCATACAAATGACATGTGCATGGCAATACTACTTAAAATTCAAAACTGGGAAGCCCCAATGTTCCTCAACTGGAGGGTTTACAAACAGTAGTGTAAGCATGTGGAGGATTGACACAAAATGAAAACAGTGTATGACAGATCAAGTTTATAACTTAAATTGTTCAGAGAAATCCTCTATAACATGCCTTGTATGTTTTAACAAAGGTAAACTATCCCGTGATAATAAAAGTCAGGAGAGTGGCTATCTTTTGGGAGGAGAGTAGTAACCAGGGAATGGCAGAGAGGGACATTTGGTGTTTAGGTACATTTTATTCATCTAAGCTTGCCTTATTGATGTGTACTCACTTTGTGACCCTTTGCTGTGCTGTACACTTAAGATATGTGCTCTTGTTGTATGTCTTACTCCAAAACCATAATCTAGGCATGCTCAAAATGTTTTTTTAATTTATTTATTTATATATTTTTTTTATCAAATCTAGACCCGTGTCCCCCCATCCCCTCACCCCACCAGAGCTCATGCATTCTGCCAAACATGCTTTTCATCTCTTTCTCACTCTTTCTCAATATTCTCCATGTGGAAATTGACTGTTTTGAGCAGAAGTTCAGTTTCAGTCAGTTCTTTGATGTAGTCCTTTCTGTTGTTGTTGTTGTTGTTTCCAATATGCATCACTCTCAACTGCTTTGGACAAAAGCTCAAGGGGCCATACACAGGATCAAAATGTTTTATATATTTATAGCATTAAATTGTTGGATTTAATAAAATTATAAGCTTTAAAAATAATTTCTCTATATACTTCGTATGCTGTTCGTGTAAAGTTTTCTTTCACTGAAAAATAACTCAGCAAATGTGTTAGAACTCCCAGTGATAACAGCTGAACATAAAATCCAGGATAATTCTGTAACTTAAAAAGAAATTTAAACAGCAGTTTTAGGCTGGGGAATGAAAAAAAAAAAAAAACAACAACTATGCAATAGAAGAAAAGCACACATGGTGGCGCTGCAGACTAAGAATATGAACACTTCCCGGTTCCATAGAAGTCCAGGACGCCATCTCAGAATCAGACATCTGATTGCTTCCTAGAAGAAGCAGCCATTTAGGGAAGGTCTCATAAAGAGATCGCCTGGAAAAGCATCCCTCTGAGAGCAAGTCCTTAAGAATGAATTCAAGGTGATTTTACTAAACTGGATTGAATGAAACCGACTTAAGGGCGGCACCCTCTGGAGACCTGCTGAACAATGGAGACTGCTCTATCAAAAGCGACGCAGAAAAGGCAAGTGATTTTGCTTACTATATTACTTCATTTGTGGGCGGTTGGCTGTCAGGCAATTAGATATTCTATGCCAGAAGAAACAGAAAGAGGCTACTTGGTGGCTAACCTAGCAAAGGATCTGGGGCTCAGGGTGGGGGAACTGGCCACTCGGGGCGCACAAATCCATTACAAAGGAAACAAAGAGCTCTTGCAGCTTGATGTGAAGACAGGCAACTTGCTTCTGTGTGAAAAACTGGACCGGGAGTTGCTGTGCGGGGTGACAGAGCCCTGTGTGTTGAATTTCCAGCTTCTATTGGAAAATCCTGTGCAGTTTTTTCAAACTGATTTGCAACTCATAGATATAAACGACCACTCTCCAGAGTTCTCAGACAGAGAAATCCTCCTTAAAATTCAAGAGAGTGTTCAACCAGGTACCGTGTTTCCTCTAAAAACAGCTCAGGACTTAGACATAGGGAGTAATGCTGTTCAGAACTACACCATCAGCCCCAACCTCAATTTCCACGTTGTCACTCACCATCGCGGGGATGGCAGGAGATACCCAGAGCTGGTGCTGGACAGAGCGCTGGACAGGGAGGAGCAGGCTGAGCTCAGCTTAACCCTCACTGCGCTGGATGGTGGGGCTCCACCCAGGTCTGGGACCACCACAGTTCGCATTGAAGTTGTGGACATCAATGACAACGCCCCCAAGTTTGTACAGTCACTCTATGCGGTGCAGGTTCCTGAGAACAGCCCCCTTGATTCGTTAGTTGTCACTGTCACTGCCAGAGACTTCGATGCTGGGGCCCATGGGAGTGTAGCCTACTCTCTATTTCAAGATGATAAAGCTTCTCAACCATTTGTAATAGACGAAATCACAGGAGAAATTCGTCTGAAACAGGCATTAGATTTTGAGACAACTCAATATTACAACATGGAAATTATAGCCACGGATAGTGGGGGTCTTTCAGGGAAATGCAGTGTGGCTGTAGAGGTGGTGGATGTGAATGACAACGCCCCAGAACTGACCATATCTTCAATCACCAGTTCTATCCCAGAAAACGCACCTGAGACTGTAGTTGCTGTTTTCAGTGTTTCTGACCCAGATTCTGGAGACAATGGGAAAACAGTCTGCTTTATTCAGAACGATCTCCCATTCCTTCTAAAACCCACATTAAAGAACTTTTACACCTTAGTGACAGAGGTACCCCTGGACAGAGAGAGCAGAGCTGAGTACAACATCACCATCACGGTGACCGACCTGGGCACCCCCAGGCTGCAAAGCCAGCACAACCTCACTGTGCAGGTGTCCGACGTCAACGACAACACCCCCGCCTTCAGCCAAAGCTCCTACACCTTCCAGGTCCGCGAGAACAACAGCCCCGCCCTGCACATTGGCACAGTCAGCGCCACAGACACGGACTCAGGCGCCAACGCCCAGCTGACCTACTCGCTGCTGCTGCCCCACGACCCACAGCTGGCCCTCGCCTCGCTGGTGTCCATCAATGCCGACAACGGGCAGCTGTTCGCGCTGAGCGCGCTGGACTACGAGGCCCTGCAGGCCTTCGAGTTCCGCGTGGGCGCCGCAGACCGAGGCTCGCCCGCGCTCAGCAGCCAGGCGCTGGTGCGCGTGCTGGTGCTGGACGCCAATGACAACGCGCCCTTCGTGCTCTACCCGCTGCAGAACGCCTCTGCGCCCTGCACCGAGCTGCTGCCCAGGGCGGCCGAGCCCGGCTACCTACTCACCAAGGTGGTGGCGATCGACCGCGACTCGGGCCAGAACGCCTGGCTGTCCTTCCAGCTGCTCAAGGCCACGGAGCCCGGGCTGTTTGGCGTGTGGCCGCACAATGGCGAGGTGCGCACCTCCAGGCTGCTGAGCGAGCGCGATGCGCCCAAGCACAGGCTGCTGCTGCTGGTCAAGGACAATGGCGAGCCTCCGCGCTCGGCCAGCGTCACGCTGCACGTGCTGCTGGTGGACGGCTTCTCGCAGCCCTACCTGCCGCTGCCCGAAGTGGCGCGCGACCCCGCGCCGCCCGACGCGCTCACTCTCTACCTGGTCATCGCCTTGGCCTCTGTGTCCTCGCTCTTCCTCTTCTCGCTGCTGCTCTTCGTGGCCTTCAGGCTCTGCAGGAGGAGCAGGCCGGCCTTGCTGCCTGGCTGCCCTGGGCCTGAGGTCCGCTTTCCTGGACAGCTGCTGGACGTTGGCGGGGCGGGGACCCTGTCCCACAGCTACCAGTATGAGGTGTGTCTGGCGGGAGACTCTGGGACAGATGACTTCAAATTCCTGAAGCCAGTTATGCCCATTAGTCTGATTCAAGGTACCTAGCAGAATTTAAATCTCAGGGAGACATTAGCGTTTAATAACAGAACACAAAATTTGTTGCTGGCTACAAATATATTTCCTTTTGCAGTCAATAATCTTTCCTTTATACACACAACACACACATCCTTGCTTTGTGGCTTGTTAATGGTGTTATTTCTTTGTTCCTTCTGCTGCTTTCTATTTTACAAATGCATTTTACAAATGCAGTCATAATGTGTCTTTTACTAATACAAAAGGGGGGAAAACAACTTCATTATCTTTCTGTGGTCATTTCAGATAGAATTTTAAAAATATTTTATGATTTGCAGTATGTAGGAGTGTATTGCATACATGTATGTAAATACACCTGAGTCATGTTATGTCCCACATAAATACACCTGAGTCATGTTATGTCCCTGGTGGTCAGAGGACGGCATTGGATTCCCTTGGAACTGGAATTAGAGACAGTTGTTAGCTGCCATGTGGATGCTGGGAATCAGGAATCAAAATGTGGTCCTTAAAAGAGTGTGACTTAAAAGAGTCCTTAAAGAGTGTGACTATTTAGCTTAATGTGATCTCGAGTTTCTTCCTTTTCTATAAATGGCATAGTTTCTTTATGACTGAATGAATCAACTCCATGATGTACATGTACATTTTCTTCATCATTCCTCAGTTATGCTCATAAGCAGCTGTCTGCAGGTAATGAAGTGAAAGGACAGGTGCAAACTGTGTTTTGACATGCAGTGCCATGCAAGTGGCAACAAATTTAATTATTGTCTTTATTAGTACATTACAATTATCGTTTCAGTGTTGTATTTACTCATACTGCCTAAACTTTTAAATGTAGAACAAAACAAATTAATCTTAGATTATCACTTTCATTACTTTAAGAATGTAAATAACTGAGTGTGCTTTCCATTTTGCATGAGAAGTTATTTCGTGAGGCACGTGATACGGCATAATTTTTTTAAATAAATGTTGGGTGTAAAGTGTGGCATTAAAAATTTTCAACAAAGTATACATAGATGGATGCTCTCTTTTTTGGTGAAAGGAATATCCTGTTTGGGCTCACTTCATTATCAATACTGACTTGTCATAAATATGGTGACTTACGGAAATATTTTCTTTGCTTCCTGTTATGATTCCATCATTCAGCTATCAATCTAACATAAGATTTTTCATGACCTTTTGGGGTGAAAACTGACAATTCACATATGTGCCTTCTCTCCAACATTGTAATTAAAGGATATACAGGAATTTATACAGAGCAGAGAACAATATTACTGGGAAACATACTGAAACAGGATCTAGAGGCAACCAAAACATCACACATGAAATACAAAGAAGTAAACCATTATACCATTGTGAGATAACTTTATTTAAAAATAAGAGTTCTCATCATAGGTATTTTCTCATTCAGAGAAAATGTCCAATAGGAAAAAGAACCTCTCAAAACTTAAGAAATGTTGGTGGGCTAGAGAGATAACCCAGTGGTTAAAAGCAGTATCTGCTCTTGCAGAGGACCCAGGTTCAATCCCCAGCACCCACATGGCGGCCATGGGAAGCCCTCTTTTGACATTTGCAAGCATTGCAGGACACAGGTGCACTCACATACATGCAGGCAACACACACATGCACATAAAATAAAAATAAGAAATAAAATATTTTTTAAAAAGGAATCTTTTCTTTAAGAAAAACTTATTCATTTCAAACTTGTTTACACATTGAACTACCAATATTCAGAAAAGGGAAGAATAATTCTTTAACTTTGTCACAATAATCCTAATCTATATGGAGCCAGTTTTCAAAACTTCTGAAAACTCAGAGAACTGTGACATAATACACTAATCTCCAATTTGGTTCCAACTTGAGCCTATTCATGTCTTTGGTTTGAACAGGGGAAAAGAAATTATGTATAGGGACTCTATGTACAGGGTCCTCTCTGTTCATCAGATTAATGACTTCTATTTAAATTCCTGGAATCTCTATTTAAATTCCTTGGTCTATAACTATTGACCTTTAGTTAGTCTTTACAGCATGAAAATTAAAGGACATTTCCAAGCTAGAGATCCATTCATTTATTTTCAAAACATGATTCTGTATAGTACATGCTCTTCCTCATTTTCCTACACATACATGAATTCAAAAGTTTATTTTATTGACAGTCACAGTTTAATTTTACTGTATACAACTAAACAATAGTTTGTTTAATCATACACTTAAGAATTTCTACCATTCTTCTAGTGTTCCATACTATGATAAAAGTCTGGTGTCAGTCTACTTCTCAGTCTTAATCTGTAAATCTCTTCACCTAATTTACCCAAAGGTAGAGAAGTGATAAAACTTTTTATTTTCCTTTAGATTTTTATAAATTCTTCAACCTGAGAGTCATATACTATATTGTATTTTCTTTGAACAACTCTCATCTTCATTTTCAAAATTTCCATTTGCGAGATTTTTATTTGACCAAATAAAGTATCTTTCATTTTATGTTCTTTCTATGCTGTTGGAAATGTGTTAAGTCCATTTTTTTAGTTGTTATTTATTGTCACTGGTAATCTTTTATTGATTAACCTTCTCTTGGAAGTTCCCTCATACTAATACTGGTTTTAATAATCTTTAAACAAAGAGGGAGAAGAGTAGATCGAGGTCTCAGGGTAATTTGGAACCCTGGCTTCAGCAGATCCAAGCCTTAATTTAGAAGGTTGGCTAAACTTTGTCACATATGGGTAGAAGTTCTAGTCAAAGCCCTAACAATGTGTTTGAGATAGGCCCAAGCTGCTTTGGGGTTATCACTCTGCGATTGATCCATGAACCAAAAATCTCAGATAACATCCCCTGCTTTGTGGCTGTTATAATCTTTATCCTAGTTTATTTTCTTTTTTTCTTTTTTTTCCCCACTCAGACTGTGCTCCCTCCCTCTGACTCTCCCAAAGGAAGAGTCAGAATGATCATCAGTGGCAAATAGCAGTTGCAAAAAAAGCAACACTAAGAGCTGGCTTCACACTCAGGAGGAAGCACTGCCTTCCCTCCTCGTGGTTTCTGGTACTCTACATAGTCGGAGAAACTTCTCTAGTTACAAACTCCTAGTTTTTCTCTTGCTGTGATAAACACTATGACCAGAAGGAGCGCAAATGATTTATTTGGCTTTATAGTTCCAATCACAGTCCATCATTTAGGGCAGCTGGGCAGGAACTACAGCAGGAACTTGAAACAGAAACCATTGAGATATTCTGCTTACCAGCTTGCTGATTCTGGCTTGTTCAGCTAGAGCTCCTAGACAACCCAGGCCTACCTGCCCAGGTATGGCATCACCCAAGGAGCTACTCCCTCATCAAGAAAATGCCCCTCCCCCCAAAAAAGAAAATGCCCGTAGACACTCTCACAGGCCAGACTGACAGGAAATTCACCAGGTGAGGTTCTTTCTTTCGAGCTGTTTCTAGTTTGTGTACAGTTGACAAAAACTAGCTAGCACAACACTGTCTGTTAAGGTGGTACACATGAGAGCTCATGGAGAATTTTTTGTACATCTGAATCTTTAAAGTAAATATCTGATCTTGAATATACTTATAACTTAAGTAATTGATAAGTGAAGACTAAGTATTGGATGAATGTCAGACATCAATATCTGATGAATGTTGTGATTCTGGAATACAAAACAGTAGCTAGATGACAAAAATCATGCCAAAGAAATTCTGTGTTGTATACTAAGATGACTACATAGAACAAAGTGGCAATCTGGATAAAGCTTGGGCTAAATCTCATGACTATTTTATATTATTTGGAGCCTTGGACATTTATTGTATGGGCCCATAACCTGGAAATATGGAACAAGTAATACTCATGTGGACTACCAAGTGACAACCACAGCCAGGCACAAGTTTTAAGGATGCCTAGTCTGGGAATTCTCTCAGCCTTCTGTTCCATTCAAACCAATTGTTTATAGGAACAACAATAAGAAGAAAGGGTCAGGGTTTAAAGATACATCAATTGATAGTATCCAATATGAAGAACAGAATGTCTTTCTGCAACTGCAGAAAATGAAGTTTGGAAACCTGGATGAACAAGAAACACACACAGACATACTTGGAATCCCAGAAAGAAAGAAGTGATAGAAAAAACATTTGAAGAAATAATGGCTAAAGACTTCTCAAATTAATGAGAAACATTGGTTTGAAGATCTAAGAAGCCCAGTGAACTACAGCTGTGATAACAGAGATCCAAATCTTGACCACCTAATGATTAAACTGAAATATTGAAAAGAGAATTTCAAAAGACAGCAAGAAAGAAATGACTTATAGCATACAAGTGAATTATACACTCAGATTAAAAATCAAGATTATATAGAATGGAGTTTTCAAAAACAATACACACAAGTCTAACAACTAAAAGAAACCGTGAAGATAAAAGGTAGTGAGAGAGGCTACAGAGATGACTCAGCATTTAAGAGCACTGTTACTTTACAGATGACCTGGATTCAGTTCCCAGCACCCACATGGCGGCTAACAACCGTCTGTAACTCCAGTTCTAGGGGATCCAATGCCCTCTTCTGGCCTTGACATACACATAATAAAGTATACACATAAAATAAAGTATGTCAATTTTTTAAATTTCATAAAATGAAATGAGATAACACAATGCTGAAAGTATCAATCAAAAATTGATTGAATACCTTACTTGCAAGGCTACCTTACAAAAGTACTAAAAAATCATTTATGCTAAAATAAAATAAATTATTAAAGAGTAACGTGAATCCATAAAAATAAGAACATAATGGTAATTACTTAGATCTACGTATTAAAGTCAGTAGCCATGTGTTTTTGTTTGTAACTAATATATTTAAAAGACAACAACTTTAGAAATGTATGGTGATATATGCCTGTAATACTGGCACTCTGGAGGAAGAGGATGTAAGATCATTAGTTCTAGGTCAGCACAGGGTGTACTGTAAGACCCTATCTCAAAAAAAAAAAAAAAAAAGATTGGGAACGTACTTTAATTGTAAGATACGTGTATCTCTATTGCCACAAAACGACCTCGTAACTCTGTGTTAATGCATATATAATCTATAAATATACAGCACAAAGGAGGAAGAGGGAACAGAACTGTATACAAATTGAGTTTTTAATATTTTGTTGGTATTTTTATTTTATATGTATGAGTGTATTGCCTGCATGTGTTTAAGTGCACTTGTGTCATGCAATACCCATGGAGGTCAGAAGTGGGTATCAGATCCCTTAGATACCCAAGATAAGGATGGTTGTTGGCTGTCTTGTGGGTGCTGGGAATCAAACCTGGTCCTTTGCAAGAGCAGTCAGTGTTCAGAGCTGCTGAGCTCTCTCTCCAGCCCCTTAAAATTAAGTTTTATATGCCACTAAAAATTTGATATTAATCTGCACTGGATTCATAAAAGTTAGGATGTTGATCTTAATAACTACGGAAAACACTAACAAAATACTTCCCAAAGAAAACCAAAAGAGATGGCCAGGCAACAAAAAGATGGCAATGAAGAAACTAGCTACGGGGCTGGAGAGATGGCTCAGTGGTTAAGAGCACTGACTGATCTTGCAGAGGACCCTGGTTTGATTCCCAGCACCCACATGGCAGCTAAGAACTGTCTTTAAGTCCAGTTCCAGGGGATCCAACACCTTCTTCTGACCTCCACAGCATTGCACAACACAGGTGCACCTACCTACATGCAGACAGTACACTCATGCACATATAAAAAGAAACTAGTTACTTAATAAGATTAACAATTATTGCCGGGCATGGTGGCACACACCTTTAATCCTAGCACTCGGGAGGCAGAGGCAGACGGATCTTTGTGAGTTCAAGGCCAGCCTGGTCTACAGAGTGAGCTCCAGGACAGCTGGGGCTACAGGGAGAGCCTGTCTTGGAAATACCAACAACAAAAAAAGAACAACAATTATTGAGAAACATGAAAAACACAGTGTATAAAATTTGTCAAATTCCTCAAATTTCATTTTGAGTAAACACTGATATTAAATGGATTAAATACTTCAATTAAAATCAGGATTAGGTAGAATGTATTTTTAAAGCAATACTGTGTACATGCTTCCTATAAGAAATAGGGGGGAAAAAAAAGAAATAGGGGGAATGGACGGGAACACGGGTCTAGATTTGTTAAAAAAATAAAAATAAATTTATGTGAAAAAAAGAAATAATATACCTTCTGTTCATTTGTCTTTTAAACATACACTTTGAAGACAGATATATTGGAAATTGAATAATGGAAAAATACATTGAATGATAGAAAAACTATACCATGTAGACAGTAACCAAAAGAAAACTAGGAAGTGACTGCATTAATAATATCAGACAAAATCAAAATAAAGCATCTAAAATGATGACATTGAAATATTAGGGGGGCTGGAGAGATAGCCTAGCGGTTAAGAGCACCAACTGCTCTTGCAGAGGACCCAGGTTCGATCCCCAGCACCCACATGGCGACTGAGAACCGTCTATAACTCCAATTCCAGGAGAACTCCAGTTCCAGGGGAATCTGAGACCCTCTTCTGAGCTCCGCAGCATTGCACGACACGGGTGCCCAAACCTACATGCAGACGGTACATTCATACAAATAAATAAATAAATAAATAAATAAATAAATAAATAAATAAATAAATAAAATTTAAAAAGAATTACAAAGTACAATGTCACAAGAAAAAAAAGACTCAATCTTACAAACCAACCATATTTAAAAAGCCTAATGACAGTAAGATATTCATTCTTTTTAAGTCCATATAGAACATTTTCCAGGATATATTATGTATTTCATGATAAAGTATAAATAATTGAAAACAAAGAGTTTGTTCTCCAAATATAGTGGAATAAAACTGGAATGCATTTGGAGGAGCGTGGTGGGTGGGTAGCTCTGGTGTCAACTTGACACACCTGAGTTGAGGGAGACTCAATTGGAGAATTTCCTCCATTGGCTAAGTCTGTAGAGTATTTTCTTGATTGTTGAGTGATGCCACCCTACCTTGGGCTCCCTAAGTGATGAACTTAACCCAGGAGATGTAAGATGAATAAACCCTTTCCTCCCCAAGTTGGTATTGGTCAGAGCATTTTGTCACAGCAATTGAAAGCAAACCAGAAAAAGGGGAAATAGAGAAAATTCATAAATATGTGGAAATAAATCAACAAATTTCTAAGTGGCCAGAGTCAATGAAGAAAGATATTATAAATACTCTGAAATGAATAAAAGTGAAACCACAAAATCAGAACTTATGGCACAAAATAAAAGCTGTGATTAGGGCTAATGTGGTGGCTTAGTGAATGAGAATTAAGGCACAGATGAATCAATGCCCTGAGTTCAACCACTGGTTACCACATGGTGGATGGAGATTGGACTAACAAACAAGAGACCCTGACAAGTTGTCCTCTGACCCCCACACATGTGCCAAGTCATATACCTCCCTCCACCAAACATACACAATATAAGCAAATAGAAAGGGTAGAAAGAATACAAGGAGCCTTTCCCACTCACAATAGCCTCCAAAAGTAATCTAGGAATAAACCTGATAAAACACACTAAATATCTCTACAATGAAGATTTTAAACCCCTCAAGACTGAGGAAGATACTAGAAAATGGAAAAACCTCTCATGATCATGGATTGGAAGAATCAATATAGTAAAAATGACCATCTTGCCCAAAGTAATATACAGATTCAATGCAATCCCAATTAAAATCCCCACAAGCTTCTTCACAGGCCAAGAAAAAAAAATCCTAAAGTTCATATGGAGAAACAAAAGACCCTGGATAGCCAAAGCAACCCTGAGTGAAAATAGCAATACAGGGGGAATTACCATACCAGACTTCAAACTATATTACAGGGCTATAGTAATAAAAACAGCCTGGTATTGGCACAAAAACAAACCGTAGATCAATGAAACAAAAACCAGGGATCCGAACCTGAGTACATCCAATTTCAGCCACCTCATATTCAACAAAGGGGCCAAGAAGACTCAATGGAAGAAAGACAGCATCTTTAGCAAATGGTGTTGGCATAACTGGATCACCACTTGTAGAAGAATAAAACTAAACCCCTGCCTCTCACCGTGTACAAAAATCAACTCCAAATGGATCAAAGACTTCAATGTGAAACCTAAAACTCTGAAAATAATAGAAGAAAATGTTGGTAGTAACCTACAAGACATAGGTGTGGGAAAAGACTTTCTAAATCAGACAGCAGCTGTGAAGAAAATAAGGTCAACAATTGACAAATTGGACCTTATTAAACTCAAGAGCTTCTGTACAACAAAAGAAACAAAGCAGTAAAGGGACAACCCACAAAGTGGGAGGAAACCTTCACCAGTGATACATCTGATAGAGCATTAATATCCAGAGTGTATAAACTACTCAAAAAAACAAAGGAGGAAGAAAACAAATGTCCCACTCAAAAGATGGAGTAAAGAGCTGAACAGAGACTTCACAAATGAAGAAGTAAAGATGCTGAGAAACATCTTTAAAAAGTGTTCAACATCAGTAATAATTAAGGAAATGCAAATTAAAACCACGCTAAGATTTCAGCTTATTCTGGTAAGACTAGCTATGATCCAGTAAACAAAGGAAACAAATGCTGGAGAGGTTGTGGAAAAAAGGGAACACTCATCCACTGCTGGTGGGAATGCAAACTCGTACAACCCCTATGGAAAGCAGTGTGGAGAACTCTTAAGAAACTGAAAATGAGCCTACTACCTGACCTAGCCATACCACTCTTCGGTATATATCCAGAAGACTCATCATATTGCAGAGATACTGGAAGCAACCCAAGTGTCCCTCAACCGACGAGTAGATAGATAAAATGTGGTACATCTACACAATGGAATTCTCTGCAGTGGTAAAGAAAGATGACATCATAAGCTTTGCAGGTAAATGGGTAGAACTTGAAGACATTATGCTAAGTGAAGTAACACAGTCCCAGAAAAACACACAACAAATGGTATCCCTCATTTGTGGATGTTGGCACCAAATCCCTAGTTGAAATGCAAGCCGAGCAATGTTAATGTTAAATTTCTTTTTATCTGAAAGCAACTGTGCAGTTATAATGTGAATGAATCCCTTAACAAGCTCTAGAATTAACTGACCACTTATTTTCAGACTTTGTAATTGTGGTATATGGGTGGAGGGTATGTATTCATATTTTAAAGTAATATAAAATTAAAGGAAAAATGTGAACTCTTAAACATATCTTGGAATTAACATACAGTTTATTTTCAGAGGTCATAATTTTGGTATATATGTGATATATATATATATATATATATATATATATATAGAGAGAGAGAGAGAGAGAGAGAGAGAGAGAGAGAGAGGCAGGCATTTTTTAGAGCAATACAGATGGGAAGAAACAACGATGACAAAAGGACTGGATCAAACAGACTGACTGAAACAGTTAACTTCTGCCCCAAATAATAAACCTCAGCAGAGAAAAAGCTTAAAAAATTAAAAAGACTGAGAAAAAGATGCAAGACACGTATGGCAGAATGCATGAACTGGGGTGGGAAGGGGCATGGAAAGGGGAATGTGTCTAAATTGGGCTGAGAAATGATGTATGAAATACACAAAACATCAATAAAAATTTTTTAAAAACTGAAATCCTATATTTTAAACAGAAAGATCTCAAGTCAATAACTCAAATTTCCACATTTAGAAAATAGATCCATAATAGTGGGCAGTCGTCAATGCATAACCGATCAAAGCACTGTTGTGAACAGACTGAGTGCTCACTTCTGCATCAACTCTCCTTACCAAGGTCAGGGAACATGGAGGAACCAATTGTGGAAAGGTTGTAAGAGCCTGAGAGTGGGAAGGATTGCTGTCAAGTCTTCTAAAACATGGCATGGTTAATAAAATCATGAATTCACAACAGACAAAATCTCTGCAGAGATGGATTGATGATCTCCAAGCACTATCCCCTACTGAGGAGCTATTTGCAGTATATAATTGGGATTGAGGGAGAATCACTTTTGAGAATGTGGCTACTAATAAGATTCCCATGTTCCAATGGATGGCCCTATACCCATGAACATGTGGTCAGCACTCACTGGACTTATTTTAAAAGTCATGAAGTTGGGAGTGAGGCATGTTGAGGAGACATGCGGAGAGTCAGAGGAGGGAAAGTGGTATGTATGATATTTCATTTTATATACCTATACATTTCTTAAGAATGAAGAAAAATTAAAGAAGAAAAATAATTAGACCCAAACGTGGTGTATGCCTATAACCCAGCACCGATGGTGGAGAGGGACCATGAGCTCAAGCAGAAAGAGTCAAATAACCAAAGTCACAAATAACAGAGAGCAAATTATAACCTTCATTATAGGGAAACTAGGGATTGTAAAAGAATATGATGAATACTTTCAAAAACAGCAAGAAAGACATGATTCATAACACACGAATGGATTACATATTCCATTTATAAAGCTGGGTTAGGTAGAATGAAATTTTTAAAAAATAATGCACATAAGTCTAACAGCTTGTTTCTAAGAGAAACAATGAGGATAAGATTGTAAGATAACGAAAATGCTAAGTGAGACTATTAGCCAGTGAAGGTCAATTACTAGACATACACAAACTGAGTAAATAAAAAATACAAAATCTGAACAGACCTGTAAGAAGACACTGAGTTGATAACCAAAAACTTTCCATAAATATCAGAGGCTGGAGAGCTAGCTCAGCAGTTAAGAACACTGGCTGCTCTTGCAAAGGACCCAGGTTCAGTTCCCAGCACCCACATGAGGGCTTACAAGCATCTGTAACTACAGTTCCAGGGTATCCAATGCCCTCTTCTGACCTCTGTGGGCATTTCAGGACAGCTGTGTACTTAATATACTTACAAACAATATACTCATACACATAAAAGGTTTTAAAATAACTTTTAAAAAAACTTTCTATAGATAAAAGCCAGGTCAAATTAGAACACTAATTTGAATTCTATCAAATATTTTAAGAAGGGGCTAGATGGCTCAGTGGTTAAGAGCACCGACTGCTCTAACAGAGGACCTAGGTTCAATTCCCAGCACCCACATGGCGGCTAAAAAACATCCTTAACTCCAGTTCTGATTTCCACAGGGACTGCATGACAAGGGTGCACTTACACACATGGAGGCAATACACACAGACACTCAAAATAAAATTTTAATTAAAAAATATTTAAGAAAAATTAATACCAATACTTGCCAAAAATCATTAAAAAATAGAGTAGCAACTACTTATGAACTAATTTTGTGGCATTCTGTTACAAAACCAAATATAACAAAATTCCTTTATCAATGTCAATGTAAAAGTTCTCAACAAAATATTAGCAAACTATAATAGCAAGATGATTATGGGCCAAGGCAGTGGAAGATTTACCCAGGAATGCAATATTGATTTAACATACAAAAACCAATCAGTGAAATATACCTTATCAACAAAGCAAATGACAAGGCCACATGATCGTTTCAAAAATGCAGAAAAAAATCTTTAAATCACTCAATTAGGAAATGAAAGCATAAAGCTATCAATATTTACAGATGAGATGGCTTTGCATATACAAAAAGCCCAGGGAATTCACAAAATTGTAATATTAATGAACAAGATCAGCAAGTCTGCAGAATACATGATCATTATCCTAAAGTTAATTATTTCTGTATGCTACCATTGGACAAACCAAAAGTGAAATGAAGAAAAAAGTCCGTTTTGAAATCAAAAGGAGAAAGATACTTAGAAATAAAGTTAACAAATGTGTAGATGAATTTTATACAGAACAGAAAACGCTGAAAGAAATTAAAGACCTAAATAAGTTGAAAGTGTTCATGGACTGGAAGATATTAATATTCTAAAGATAACTGTACATTCAAACTGTAGATTCAAACTAATCCTCATGAAATTGCCAGTTTGCTTTTTTTCAAAAAAAAATAGCTAAATGTCTGTAAGATTTTCATACAAAAATGCAAGGAACTCTCAATAGCCAAAACAACATTGAAAAAGAACAAAATTAAAGGAATAACATTATCTGGTTGTAAAAAGATATTTCAAGTTAGAAATTAGATATTTGAATATTTTATATTTCAACCATGTAAATAGTAGCTTACATAAGAAAGATTTGTTTGAAGATGTGCTAGACTGCATCTCAAATTTCTATTGTCAAGCTACAAATTATCTTAAGCTTAGAAGGATAGCCAATGTTAAATTTCAGTTTGTTGTCACACTGAGCACTATTTGCTTTGTAGCTAACTCATTCATATGGCCAGCCAAGGAATCTGACCTGTGTGTCTATCTCTGTCTAGTGGAACATTCCAAAAGAACATTCCAAAATCCCTTCCATAAGAATTTATAGTAAATCCCCCAAACCATTAATATTAATTACAGATTGTTGGCGTTTTAGCATTGTGAAACATTATTATTATAAATATTATTTAAGAACATAAATAATAATAGTTAAAAACCTAATCCTTAAGAACTTGGAGAAATTGCTCAGTGGTGCACTGTTTGCAAGTGGAAACCCTGAGTCTAATCCTTAGCAACAGGTGTAATCCTAATACCTATCTCACTAATTTATCTTTCTTCCATTAAGCAGCCAGTGTTTAATCTCTACATTTCCTCCTCAAAGGACAAAACATGTTACCATAAGGCTTAAAATTTGTTTTTTAAATGATTTGTCAAAATTTAAGGAATGTGTGAGAAAAGCAAGTTGTCTTCTGGTTTTCTTCTTCTTATGGATACCTTATCAATTATGCTATTTTAAAGCAATGATTTTAAAGCAATGGTGAAGAAAAACTGTAAACATTATAAACTTATAAACTTATATTAAAAGGTGTTTTGACTTGAAAATAGATGCTGAATCAATTTCCCAAACAAGACGCAGGGTGGCGCTGCAGGCTAAGATTATGAATAAAGAGCCCTGAAAAAAAAAAAAAAACCTGTAATCTCTTTTGTTGCAAATGAGAAGAAAACACACTGGCAAGAGCTTTGCAAGCAGTACGGAGCTAATAGGGGTTTGGGTCTGGATACACTAAATTAATGTAATATTAAGAACAATTTTGGGAAGATTCCTTCAAACAAGAAATCAGAATTCGCCATTTCAAGCCTCTCTCCGACGTCTAAACAATTGATGCAAGCACTGGAATTTCTATCATGAAGAAGCAGGAGAGAAAGCCAGAGAGAACTCTCCCAAACAGGCAAGTAAAGGCTCTTATTTTTATGCTCCTTTTGGCTCAGGTTCTAACGGAGTTTACTCCATACTCTGTCTTGGAGGAAACAGATAGTGGTTCCTTTGTAGCCCATCTCGCCAAGGACTTGGGGCTGGGATCTGGGGAGCTGGCTGTCCGGTCTGCACGGGTGGTGTCTGATGATTACAAACAGCGATTGCTGCTGGATGCTGAGAGTGGAGATTTGCTTCTGAGGGAGAAACTAGACCGGGAGGAGCTGTGTGGCCCCGTGGAACCATGTATACTGCATTTCCAGGTGTCTCTTGAAAGGCCAGTGCAATTTTTTCAAAGAGAATTATTGGTCCAGGACATAAATGACCACTCTCCAGAATTCCCAGATGGACAATTGCTCTTGAAAATACTAGAAAACAGCCAGCCAGGCACTCTGTTTCCCTTGAAATCAGCCCAGGATTTAGACGTGGGCACCAATGGGCTTCAACATTACACCATCAGCCCCAATTCTCATTTTCATGTGCTCACTCGAAATCATAGCGATGGCAAGAAATCCCCAGAATTGGTGCAAGACAAAGCCCTGGACAGGGAGGAGCAGGCAGAGTTGAGTTTAACCCTCACGGCTCTGGATGGTGGATCTCCACCTAGGTCTGGGACAGCCCTAGTTCAAATCCTGATCATGGATGTGAATGACAATGCTCCTGAATTTGTGCACACCCCTTATGAGGTACAGGTCTTGGAGAGCAGCCCCGCAGGCTCCCCAGTCCTTACTGTCTTAGCTCGGGATGCAGATGCTGGAAACTTTGGCAGTGTTTCCTATGGCTTGTTCCAAGCATCAGATGAGATTCAACAAACTTTCTCCATAAATGAAGCCACGGGAGAAATTCGATTGAAAAAGGAATTGGACTTTGAAAAAATTAAGTCATATCACGTGGAAATCGAGGCTACAGATGGAGGAGGGCTGTCTGGGAAAGGCACTGTGGTGATAGAGGTGGTGGATGTGAATGACAATGCCCCTGAACTGACCATATCTTCACTAGCCACCTCAGTCCCAGAAAATGCTCCTGAAACTGTGGTTACTATTTTCCGAATACGAGACAGAGATTCTGGAGAGAACGGAAAGATGGCTTGTTCTATTCCAGATAATGTGCCATTCCTTTTAAAACCATCTTACAAGAACTTCTACACCCTGGTGACGGAGGGCCCCCTAGACAGAGAGAGCAGAGCTGAGTACAACATCACCATCACGGTGACCGACCTGGGCACCCCCAGACTGCAAACCCAACAGAACATCACCGTGCAGGTGTCCGACGTCAACGACAACGCCCCCACCTTCAGCCAAAGCTCCTACACCTTCCAGGTCCGCGAGAACAACAGCCCCGCCCTGCACATTGGCACAGTCAGCGCCACAGACTCGGACTCAGGCGCCAACGCCCAGCTGACCTACTCGCTGCTGCCGCCCCACGACCCGCAGCTGGCCCTCGCCTCGCTGGTGTCCATCAACGCCGACAACGGGCAGCTGTTCGCGCTGAGCGCGCTGGACTACGAGGCCCTGCAGGCCTTCGAGTTCCGCGTGGGCGCGGCAGACCAAGGCTCGCCCGCGCTCAGCAGCCAGGCGCTGGTGCGCGTGCTGGTGCTGGACGCCAATGACAACGCGCCCTTCGTGCTCTACCCGCTGCAGAACGCCTCTGCGCCCTGCACCGAGCTGCTGCCCAGGGCGGCCGAGCCCGGCTACCTGCTCACCAAGGTGGTGGCGGTCGACCGCGACTCGGGCCAGAACGCCTGGCTGTCCTTCCAGCTGCTCAAGGCCACGGAACCCGGGCTGTTTGGCGTGTGGCCGCACAATGGCGAGGTGCGCACCTCCAGGCTGCTGAGCGAGCGCGACGCGCCCAAGCACAGGCTGCTGCTGCTGGTCAAGGACAATGGCGAGCCTCCGCGCTCGGCCAGCGTCACGCTGCACGTGCTGCTGGTGGATGGCTTCTCGCAGCCCTACCTGCCTCTGCCCGAAGTGGCGCGCGACCCCGCGCCGCCCGACGCGCTCACGCTCTACCTGGTCATAGCCTTGGCCTCTGTGTCCTCGCTCTTCCTCTTCTTGCTGCTGCTCTTCGTGGCCTTCAGGTTTTGCAGGAGGAGCAGGCCGTCCTCGTTCCCTGGCTGCCCTGGGCCTGAGGGCCGCTTTCCTGCACAGCTGCTGGACGTTGGCGGGGCGGGGACCCTGTCCCACAGCTACCAGTATGAGGTGTGTCTGGCGGGAGACTCTGGGGCTGGTGAGTTCAACTTCCTGAAACCCATGGTCCCCAACCTGTTACTTCAGGATCCTGGGAGAGAAGTTCAGGAAAATCCCCACTGTGGGAATAGCTTTGAGTTCAGCTAAGTGTTGTAAATGATCCAATGAGTCTTATAATTTCTCTATTTAATGTCTTTCAAACAAGTAATTGTAACAATATCTAACTTCTTTTCCACTACTGAAATGTTCGTCCATGGTCCTAGCAGTTCTCACTAGTTTTTATTCGTAGTACTTATGCTCAGTATTTCTAACTATACATATGAATTTTCTCCATGTTTGAAATCTGTTGGTTGTTAATATTCTCATAACTATAAATAATTCAAGCTGCATAAAATGTTTTCAATGAAATTCTTAATGAGTTTTCCACATTCCTATCAACACGCACTACATTGAACATTAATACACAAAACTGCGATGCTGCCATCCTGGTGCTTGTTTTTTGCTTGCAAGTGTTCCATACATACTGAGGTTATGTTTTTCAATTGCCTGCCAATTAATGAAAATTAAAGAGAAAACCTATTTTCTCCTTCCATGAAATAAATTAATTCACTAAAACAATATTTTTTTAAAAAATAACCTCCAGCCGGGCGTGGTGGCGCACGCCTTTAATCCTAGCACTTGGGAGGCAGAGGCAGGTGGATCTTTGTGAGTTCAAGGCCAGCCTGGTCTACAGAGTGAGTTCCATGACAGCTGGGGCTACAGGGAGACCCTGTCTCGAAAAGACCCCCCCCCAAAAAAAATAAAATAAAATAAAAAATAACCTCCGAATCTCAGCTATTCCCTAAATTCCTCCAAAGAATTCCTAAGGCTCCGTTGAAGGAGGTCAAAACATACATAAGGTCAGGACCTCGGTGTTTTCTTTGGGTTTTCTGCAGCTGTTTCCACTTTTGAAAGAGAAAATGTCCATTCTTGCAATTTTGTTTAGTTCTTACTACTGACAGACCTCAAAATTTTTACTTGATGTCATTTTGTGGCTACAAACTTCAAAAAATCAACAATTGAATTCTTTCTTTTCATGTTTAATTATATTTCTGCTTTTGGTTTATTATATCATTTTGTTATTTTTAATTAACAAATTTTCAATCAAGTGAACATTGCTTTTTTTTTGGTATGTGTATGAATGTACTGTCTGCATGTAGGTTTGTGCACCCGTGTCATGCAATGCCTCGGAGGTCAGAAGAGGGTCTCAGATTCCCCTGGAACTGGAGTTCTCCTGGAATTGGAGGTACAGATGGTTCTTAGCCACCATGTGGGTGCTGGGGATCAAACCCGGGTCCTCTGCAAGAGCAGTCGGTGCTCTTAACCGCTAGGCCATCTCTCCAGCCCCGAACAGTGCATTTTTTAAAAGAGCTTTGAGGGGCTGGACAGATGGCCTAGCGGTTAAAAGCGCCAACCGCTCTTACAGAGGACCCGGGTTCGATCCCCAGCACCCACATGGCGGCTAAGAACCGTCTGAAACTCCAATTCCAGGAGAACTCCAGTTCCAGGGGAATCCGATACCCTCTTCTGACCTCCGCGGCATTGCACGACACGGGTGCACAAACTTGCATGCAGACAGTACATTCATACACATACAGAAATAAAAAAAATTAAAAAAAGAGCTTTGAGTTCTTAGTTACTGATGTTAAGTGTAAAACATATATTTTATTCAAGTTGAATAACAAACACCACATTTTTATGAAATGAGTATTGTTTTGCTCATGATTATAATGTTTATTGAATTATAATTGTTTCATGTTGTGTTCAATAAGCCTAGTGAACTGATTGTGTGATTCTAGTTGGTTATACTTGTTTAGATATGTCTGTAAGACACTCACTGAACTTTGCTTATAATTAAAAAATTTTAAATTAATAGGTTTAATTAAAATTTTATTTTTAATGTCAAGTATTCTATTTTGTCTTAAGTACTTTTTCCTTCAACAGAACCTGTGCCCCCCCAAGGATTTAATACAACAAAAAAGAAAAATGACTTAGTTTTATTCTTTTTTCATTTTAAGTTATTCTTGAAGCATAGTTTTTAGTCTTCAATTTAGAAATCGACAAGAGGAAACAAATCTGGGGTTGAGGAGATGGTTCGGTCAGTAAGTGCTCGCTCTGCAAGCATGAGGATCTAATCTCAGCCCCCAGAACTCTTGAAAAGAATGTCAGGGCAGCATGAAACTAAACTCCATGCAAGGCAGGTGAAGTTGGGTGGATCCCTGGGGGCAGTTTGCTGCCCCGCATATCTAGCTGAACCAGTGGGTTTCAAGTTCGGTGAGAGATTTTATAAAAGGTGGAGAGTGGCTGCAGTTGCAGAAGACATGAGATGCAATCTCTGGCTTCCATATGCATGGGCACACAAGTGCAAGAAGAGAACTGAACACTAATAGGTGCCACACATGTAGTAGTCACCTTTAATGCCTTCTCTATTTTTCTTTATTAGATATTATAATGAAAATTGCCACAAGCCACCCAGCCGGGATGTCTTTCACCTGTGGGAAAATCAAAGTCTTGCACAGGAGGGTACAGATTAGGCGAAATAAATGAATATGACACCAGAGAGAGTTTTTGAATCTAGTGCACCTTTACTGAAATCAAATTAAGTTTTTATACAGGCAGGCAAAACGGCAAGCAAAACTGCTGGCTTAACAGGCAGGAGGGGGGGGAGGGTTGAGGTGACAGGCAGGGGATTTGCATATCCTAGGGAGCACAGAGCTTATTGCCTTTGCAACTTGCACCTGGGCTGCAAGGCCAATTTTTAGATAAATTTGTACATCAATGAAAGTTTTTACTTCTCACACTGTCTTGATAAGCGATAAAACAGTAGTCTTAGAATCACAAGCCATTAGCAGTCAGTCTCTTTTGAAGTTCCAATTAGTGTTTTTCTCATCCTTCCAGGGGCTAGAGCTTTCTCAAGGCTTTTTGTTATCTCTAGGTTGTGATTTAAGTTGCAAGCCTGAGAAAGGGGGCCTTTCAGCTCTCCATAAATTACACAGTGTTTTTCTTAAAGGAGAAATCCCCGCCATGTGCCTCTAACTAAGTGTTACACTTTAATATGTATAACTGTAACTAAACTTTATCTTACTAGTTTTATTAGATGTAGCTTTCTGCTCAAAGGACTGAGTCTTATTATTATTAAGTTTGGAAGGACACTTTTATTATTAGTAACTAACCTATGATCTCACTTAGTGTAATGTCTACAATATACTTTTTAGGATGGAGCCTTTAAATGTTGTATCTCTGTATGATTTTACTTAGGTTCATGAGGCTTCTGTTTGCCTGAATTGTTTTTAAACATATTTAACTGTCCCTTGTCTGGGACTGAGGTTGTGCTGAGCTCGGGAGGGGTGTCAAAAGGTAATGTACAAAGTCCAACACTCATGAAGCATAACATCTTTGTAATGCATCCTGACCGGGTACTCTGTCACTGACCACCAGGGAGCTTAACCTCGCGAGGTTCTTATCTCCTCGTCCGTTGTTACACAGATGATGCCAGAGTTGGTGTGACAGAAAATAGCTTTATGTATCATGGCAAGTCATAAATCCAAAGTTTTTTCCAATATCCTTGAACCATGAAAATCAGTGCTCTTTGTTCTACAAAAGTCCAGTTTGAATAGTTATGCCAGAGAGGCTGGCCAAGTAAACACAACAGTTCTTCTCATCCTTCTCAGTATTCATGAAGTATGGACTATTCCTAACCAGCTAGGGGCCACCACCAGACTGTAAAACAGATCAACACTTTGGAAATTCAGGTACCTAGAATACATTAATAAACACAACCCAAATAACTTTTACAACATGCATCAGCACAAGTATGTTAAAGAACAAATATATAGAGAGAATGGAGGCAGATATCTTAATATGATACATGTCAATATGATATTACATGCTACCTCTTAAAATTATGTTGCTGTTGTTATTGAACCTCCACATGTAGTGAGTTTAACATATGCTGTTCTAGTGAAGAAATTGTTGAAGGCAATGGAGCTCATATCACTTTATGATCCTCTGTTTTTTTCACAATAAAAATTTACATAAAGTGTGAGGTTAAAACGTTTGGTAGAATTTCATTCTATAACCAGAATATAAGAGCTGGCTTACACCACAGAGGTATAGAGACAGAAACTCTATCTTTAAGTTCCCCTTTGTTTGGAGGACTGGCAGTCTGAGAAGACAGCATGTTCACACCCTAAAAACTGCCTTGCGTCTCATAGCTCAGCCACAGATTTTGTAACAGGCAGGAGAGGCAGTCCATCATGCTAGAGCTCAGTCCTGTCTCTCTTCACAGGTCATACTTGTGATCTCTGAGACACTCTCATTATCATCACTTGAACTCTTCCCTCATTCCGTGGATACTGGGCTCAGGTACCTCTCGAAATGCTAAGTCTATTTATTTTTTTCTGGTATCAACCTTGTTTTTTTCCAGGGGCATCTAGGCAGGGGAAGGAGCAAAAGGTTAACCATATACACATCCTAAGCTATTAACAATAAGTTCATGCTGTTTACTTTTACAATATGGAGTACAAAGGTGGAATTATAAATATAGAATCTTAAAAAAAATGAACCTTATCTATATTTTGTCCCCTTATCGCTCCAAGGTTATTTTATTTAGTAAGAGAAATTATCTATCTACTAAGAGAAAACAATAATGAAAACAAGTTAAATGTTAGAAATTATTACTTTCAAGCCACATAAAGCACAATATATAATAAAACTGGGTGGACTAAGATTTCTAAGAAAAGCCCCCAAAGCTAAGTCTTACAATGTGGGAGAAGAGCATTTGTTCTGCTCCCACTGAAAGTTTCAGAGTCTGAGACAGAGTAAATTAGTAAACTTTGGCAGAGTGGAAGATTCAAGCTCAGGGTCAGTAAAAATACAGTAGCCAGAGTAGAGAATTCCTTAAAAAGCAGAGTGAAGTATTTCTTGCTATGCCAACTGCATTTTGTGTTTTTGCAGGAGAGTTAAGGTACTGTGTTTTAATCTGGCCCACATGCCCCCAGGGAGGAAATTTTAAGATAAATTGTAAAAAAAGTGAGCTTCCTGAACTGATTTGGATAGGAAAAGCACTTTAAATACAAATCAAGAAGAAAGATACACACACAACACACATACATATATAGAAATAAAAAATAAATGACAGATACATAAGAAAGGAAACTAGTAAAGTCCAAAGGAAATTAGTAAAGTCCAAATTTGATCCCTTGTAATTAATAAAGTTTAAAGTTCTTGGGTAAAATCAAGAAAGAGAAAGCAGCTACTCCTACTACTACAGATCTCTTACAAATGAAGGAGACTATTCTGAACAAAATTGTGGTATTTTTGAGACAGGGTCTCCCTTTAGTCCCAGCTGTCCTGGAGCTCACTATGTAGACCAGGCTGGCCTTGAACTCACAGAGATCCGCCTGCCTCTGCCTCCCAAGTGGGAGGATTAAAAGCATGTGCCACCATGCCCGGCCCAAAATTGTTTTGTTTTGTTTTTATCTGAAAATTTTAAATTAGCTTTTAAAATAGTTTCATAATGTCAAATACCTAGATACAGAATGGTCATAACACTCCATGGAAAGCTTTAAAGCATTTTTGAGAAAAAGTAAAAATCTAAATAAATTGAAGAACACACACCAATGGTCACTAATTGATTGAGACTCGGTAGATGAAATGCTAGTTCTCCCCAAAACAACAAAATTGTTGCTATGTCCAGCGTGTAGAGGTTCAGAGACTCCTCCAGGAATGACACAGCATGAAGGAAAGGCATGATACTTAATTTGAATCCCCGGGAGGCCCTGGTTCCACTGTATACTTATTGCCTTAGCTTACATAAACAGAACGATGGCCATTATTCAGTGCAGATAGTCATGTGAAAGATTCTTCAAAATTCCTCAAATTTTCTTGGTATGTTAAGAGAGAAAACTTGTTTGCTAAGATGAAAACTAGCTAAGCATAACAGAACTTATGACCTGTGATTAGATTTTTTTTTCTCATCAAGTCTAGGGTCTGGGACAGTGCATTCCTTTGTTTGCCTCAAAACTCATGTCTGTGCAACTTTTGCCATGTAGATATCCTTGACTGCTGCATAGCCAAACATGCTTTCAGCACACGTTTCTGAATGTTTATTCCATATGGAAATACAAACAAAAATAATAAAGCAATCTTGATTTATTTTATTTTATTTTATTTTTTGGTCTTTTCGAGACAGGGTCTCCCTGTAGCCCCAGCTGTCCTGGAACTCACCTTGTAGACCAGGCTGGCCTTGAACTCACAAAGATCTGCCTGCCTTTGCCTCCCAAGTGCTAGGATTAAAGGCATGCGCCACCACGCCTGACAACAATCTTGATTTTTAATAAAAATAATAAAACTGAAGATAATGCTTGAAGGCATAATTCATGGAAGAAAGAATTGATAATTTAGACAATTCAAGTTTATAAAGATTATATTCAGAAAAAAAATATAGACTAGGGCAACGTAGTTCCACGAGACTTATTTCAGGAAGGACGATTGTCCAAAAGATACAAATTTTTTAAACTAAAAATATTTTTAATATTTTAAAAACTCAACAATAAGAAAACAGTGCCACATAAAAATGCACCAAAGTCCTTAACAGACCTTACCAAATAAGAAGCACAGATAGTAAATACATATGTGAAAAGATGTAATAAATCCTTTATCATTTGAGGCATGCTAATTCAAATAATAATGAGATGCCACAACACAACTATTAGAAGGGACACACTGAGGAGAACATGGAGCACCAGGAACTTCCACTCATGCTGGTGGGAATGAAAGGTGGTGGAACCACTTTGGAAGACAGTTTCGCAGTTTCTTGAAAAATTAAGCACACTCTATGTGGTCCACCAATATGGTCCAGAGTATTTATCCAAAAGAATTGAAAACCTGTCTGCACAAGAACTTAAATATGGATGTTTATAGAAGCTTTATTCACAATCTACTTGGAAGTGACTGAAATCCTTCAATAAACAGCTCAATGGGTAAATAAATTGTATTACAAGCAGAAAATGAAATATTTGACATCCAAAAATGAGCTCTCAATCCCTGATAGTGCATGCAGTAATTGAAATAAGCCGACCCAACAAGACTCCATGTTGTTTGATTCTGAAAATTGGAAAAGGCAAAACTATAGAGACAGTAAAAATGGCAGTGGTTTCCAGAGGTCCATAGAGGTGGAAAAATAAGCATATGCAGAGGGTTTGGGGACAGAGAAACTACTCTATTTGATACTCTACAGGTTTTTGTGTGCCAAGATAAATTTGTCAAAATCTATACAATATAAAGCATCAAGAGGGAAACAAAATTTAAACTATGGACTTGGTGATAAACATGCATTGATAAACATGTGTTAATGTAAGCACATCAATAATATTAAATGCATAGCTATGGGGATATTAATAACATGGAAGGCTATGCATGTGTGGTACCCAAAGCACATGGACTCTGTACCATCCAATCATTTTTTTCCATGCATCTAAATCTGCTCTTTAAAAGGGTCCTTTTTTTTTTTTTATAATGGAAGAACTTACATCTTAGACAATAAAGCTATCTAAAGTAATTAACAACTTGGCATTACATGATCAACAAGAGATAAGTGGAATAGTCAAGGATACCCATGACTACATGGTTAAGACAACAGCACCCCAGAAATAATGAGGCAATTGATGGTTTTACTACATAGTTCAAAAGCACTTGGGAATGAACCCCAACCTTATTCATTTGTAAAACATTTAAGTTGATTCTAGTTTTAAATATGAAAAGTAAAATGATTAATCTTTCAGAATATGCCATATAGATATCTACTCTGACAGTGAACAGGGTGTAGGCTTATTTTCTTGTCTGATATGCTTCTCCCTGTCTCTATGTCGGCAGTGAAATGGATTTGCTATGAACTAAAGGATCTCAGAAGGAAGGTGAAGTGGATATTCTTTGGGCTTAAGGGAAGATTCTCAAAGGAAAGTTGAGATTTGTGTAGTTAAGACTGTGTGGAAAGGAATTTAATAGATGGAGGAAGAGATGGCCTATTTTCAGGATCCAATAACATTTTTTTGGTCTTTTCGAGATAGGTAGCTCCAGCTGGCCTGGAACTCACTCTGTAGACCAGGCTGGCCTTGAACTTACAAAGATCAGCCTACCTCTGCCTCCTGAGTGCTGATCAAAGGCGTGTGCCACCACGCCCAGCAAAAAGTTTTAAATTTTATTTTATTTTTGAGACAGGGTCTTCCTGTAGCCCCAGCTGGCCTGGAACTCGCTTTGAAGACCAGGCTGGCCTTGAACTCACAGAGATCTGCCTGCCTCTGCTTCTCAAGTGCTGGGATTAAAAGTGTGTGCCACCACACTCGAAGGATCCAGTAACATTTAAGGATATGAGCAAAGATTTCTCCAAGGAGGAGTGGGAATGCCTGAAACATGCCGAGAGATCTTTTTTATAGGAAGAGGATGTTGGAGAACTACAGCAATCTGGTGTCTGTAGGTCTTGCAATGTCTAAGCCAGACCTGGACACCTGTCTGGAACATGAAGAGAGGGGAGAAGGCAGACAAAGAATCAACATACTCAAATTTTAGGAAACATCAGAGAATTCAAACCAGCAAGAAACTTTAGTCAAATGTCAAATCTTAGAATACATTAAAGAATTCATACTGAAGAGAAACCATACAAGTGTGAAGAATGTGACAAGTCCTTTGCTCAAATATCATCTCTTAGAGATCATCAAATAATTCATACTGGAGAGAAACCCTACAAATGTGAAGAATGTGGTAAGCCCTTTAGTCAAATGTCAAATCTTAGAAGACATCAAAGAAATCATACTGCAGAAAAGCTCTACATATATGAAGAATGTGAAAAGTCTTTTAGCAAAAGAACAACTCTTAGGCATCACAAAATTTCATACAACTGTTAAACCATACAAGTATGAAGACTGTGGCAAGTCGTTTGCTCAAACATCATTTGTTAGAGTACATCAAAGAATTCATACTGCAGAGAAACCCTACAAATGTGTAGAATGTGATGGGTCCTTTACTAAGAGCTCAACACTTAGGAAACTTTACAGAATTCATACTGGAGAAAACCCTGACACATGAAGAATGTGAAAAATCCTCTACTAAGATCTCCAGGAGTCTCAAAAAATATATTTACAAGTGTGAAACGCTACAAGTGTGGAGAATGTGACAAGTTGTTTACTAGGATATGGTGTCTTAGAGCATATCAAAGTATTCAAACTGGAGAGAAACTAACATTTCATTGTGAAGAAATTGGCAAGTTCTTTACTTACTCCTTAAAACTTAAGAAACACTGTAAAATTCATCCCGAAGAAAAACACAAAAGTGAAGAATGTCAGGTTCTTTACTGACAGCTAAACACTTAAGACATCAAAGAATTCATACTGAACAGAAGCCATATAATTGTGGTGAATATAACAAAAATACTCAATAATCTCTTAAAGCACATCAAATAATTCATATTGAAGAGAAACCCTTCAAAGGTGAAGAATGTGACAAGTCCTTTCCAGCTACCAGGGAAATACAGAAACCTACATAGGTTACACAGGAGAAAAGCCATACAAATGTGAAGAATGTGACATGTCCTTTACCAATACCTAAACAGTTAGGAATCATTACATAATACATTCAGGAGAAATACAAATCAAGTGTGAAGAATCTAAAAAGTCCTGAGGAAAGATCAAATCTCAGAGTCCAAAGCAGAAAGGTCCCCAACAAATATGAAGAATATAAAAAGTCATTTAATTATATGTTAGCTCTTAGGGAACATCAAGGAATTAATCTTGAAAATAATACAGAGATATATAATAAGAGAAATTCCTTACTACATTAAATATTAGAAGTTGTAAAGAAGTCTGATTGCAGAGAATTGATACAAAAGTTGAGAGTGTGGTAAACCCTTCAGCCTATGCTAAATACTTATAAATTATTGCCAAATCATAATAGAGATAAATGTCTAGTAGTTTGGAGCATGATTATAATATTAATACACAGGTAAATTTTAGAAAAATATAGAGGCTGAAGGTAGAATTTAAAACTAAAAATAATGTGGCAAAATCTTCAATGAAAGTTATTTCTAGTTCAACATGAGAGAATTCATATGTTGGAGAATTTAGAACTATGGAAGACTGTGATAAAACCTTCTAATCATCTTGAACATTACGGAATCTGTAGTGTATAGAAACTGTAGCTCCAAAGAGCATCAAACATTATTTACAAAAATTACCAACCTTAGAACACGTTAGAAATTTCTGAGTGAACAGAAGCATCTTGAGATTCTTAGACAAAATCTCATAATTCGGTGTCAAAGAATTCACACTGTGGATAGAACAAACAAATATCAAGACTGTGACACAAAATTATTAAAAAAATCACTTGTGGATGTGTGAACATGTTTGTAAACTTACACAATTTAGAAATTTCTAATGTGTACAAGGGAATGTATCCCAACGCCAAATCTGCTTAACAGTGTAAAAGTCATAATTAAAAAGACCAGAGCACGTCAAATGAAGAGAGTGTGCAAAAGTAGAGTACTATGGAAAACAAAATGAAAATAATGACATCAGTCATGGATATTTTAATGGAGTAAGACGTGATATTTTTGTAGATGTGTCTGTAATCTTTGCAAATACTTCTATTCCAAGAATCGGAACTTGCCGAAGGGAAAAGTCCATAGGTTAACTTAATCTGAAACTAAATTATCTTACTTACACAGGATTGTATGTTAATTTATAGTAATTGTTCATTCTGACCTTAATGAATACATTTTGCATCAGAAATACTTCATTCACTCATGTCTCTCTAAGTATCCTCCAAACCTTTGGTGCCAGATGGAGACTGCTGAGACATCCAACTTGTGTACTGAGCTACTACTGGGGTTTCCACTTCTTCAGAGTATAGACTGCCATTGTTGGACTATCCAGGCTATATCATGGAGACCAGTACAGGAAGATCAAGATAGGACTCGGTGCTTACTGGACCTCATTTGGTGACCATGGGAAGGGAAAACCCCAGTGTGGTGGGCTTGACAAGGAGGAACCTTCAAACATGACATCTTTCAGCCCAATAAAAAAAATCATAAGCTGAAGATGCTAAAACCTATGATATATGTGGCATGCATATGTGCATATTTTGGAGAGATGTGTATTGGAAGTAATAACAACAACAACAACAACAGAAAAGACTGTGTCAAAGAACTGACTGAAATGGTGAACTGCTCGAAACAATAAACTTCTGCATTGAGAATTTTGAGAGAGACTGAGAAAAAGATGAAAAACATGTTTGGCAGAATACATGAGCTTTGGTGGGGGGGCAGGGAGGAGGATTAGGGAGGGCGCACGGGTGTAGATTTGATTTGTAATTTAATTTTGTATGCATTGCACAGAGCTTCAATATAACATTGGCTTAAAAAAAGAATAAAATTCCTGGAAAAAATACTTCATTAACATATTTCCTCCATGAGTAATTAATGGGCATATTAATATTTTCCACTGAAATCTAATGTAGATTGTTTTCCTTCTGGTGATGAGAATGCATTTTAATGTGATTAAGGCATTCCAGGTGTCTTTGTAGTATACTAACAAGAAAAGGAAAATCTTGAGAATTTGAGCTGAATCATTGTATGTAATGAGGAAAATAAATTGTTTAGTGCATTAATTTAGCAAATTGAACAGTGAAGAATACAATAAAATGAATGTTTTGATGTATTCACTATTATATTAAGAGAAAATAAGACCATTGAAAGTGAAAACTATGCTAGGAAACTGATTATTTTAACATGCCTTTATAAGTCTTTGAGCATATAAGGTAATGACCTCTAGTGTATCTGTGTTAGATGTTAATATTCTTTTTTAATGCTTTTTATCTGCATTCTTACTAAGTCATATGTACTATATTTTAAAATGCCTTTTCAACTGTATGCATGCTTATTTCATTTGGATAAATAAAAGTGAAACCTTCAGTGTTTTAAACTAGAGTTTTCAATAAAAATGTGATGTTTCACCAATGTCAAAAAATAATGCTGTATAAGAAGTTTGTGGTATTGAAGTATGCAAAAATTTAAGTAGAACACAAAAATGCTAACTAGAAATGGAAAATACAAAACAAACTAAAGATAAAAAGTTTCGTTCATCAAAGACACCATAATAGAGTTAAAACACAAGGCACAGAATGGGGAAATATAATTGCAATACATATAGAACACACAAGATACTTCTACAGGACAAATAGGTAAATGCTCCAAACAGGAAAATGTATAAAGGACATACTGTTCCTTTAAAGCAATGCATCGAAATATGAAAATATAACAGGTAGAAATGTGCAGAATTCCATTAATAACCAGAGAAATGCTGATTAAACTTTCATTATACTCACTACAGTGGTTAAACCTAAAGGATAGCATCAAATGTTAACAAGACCGCAGAGCAATGGGAACTCTCATAGTATTACTTTCTGCATAAATTTTATAATGCTAAGGATCAACCCAAGGCTTAGACATGCTAGGCAAAAAGGCAACAATTAAGGCACACATCCAGCCATTGGGAGTTTTCATTTTTTAAATGGGGACCATGCTGCCCTTGATCTTGCAATCCTCCCTTCTCTATCTCACCAGTGCTGGGATTACAACTATAACCTACCATGGTTGGCAGAGTAAAACTACTTTTGGAAAAACTCACAATATATGCAAAATGTAAATATATTGTCCCCACTAATGCACAACAATTCAACTTGGATATATTCAGCATAAACATAGTGATAAAAATTTACAACTCTAGTAATGCATACAGTATTGCCATTTATCAAAGTTAAAAACCTAAAACGGAATTCCATAATTCATCAAATGGAATATAAACCTTAATGATGGCACACTCATATGAAGAAGCAAGAGAAAGCAATGAGTAGAAAGCACTTTTAAACATGCCACATATCAATCTTTATAAAAACAATGTTGAGTGAAAGATGACCAAAAAAGGACAGGGATTACTGATAAATCTCTTTGCATAAAACTTTAACAAAGACGAATGTAAAATGATAGCAGTTGAGCCGGGCGTCGTGGCACACGCCTTTAATCCTAGCACTTGGGAGGCAGAGGCAGGCGGATCTTTGTGAGTTCAAGGCCAGCCTGGTCTACAGAGTGAGTTCCAGGACAGCTGGAGCTACAGGGAGACCCTGTCTCGAAAAGACCAAAAAAAAAAAAAATGATAGCAGTTGAAAAAAAATGATAGCAGTCAAGATATTGCTTACCTTTTTGCTGAGAGCATTAATAGTGACCAGATGTAAGCAGGAGAAAAGAAGATTAGGAGACATTTTCCCTCTAGATTCTGCATGTAGGAATGCATTACCCTTGTAAACTTAACGAGATGTACAGATGATCTGTGTCCCTTTCAGGGTGAATGTTGTATAAAATTCAAATTTTTCATTAATCATTTCTTCAAGTTAATCATTAAGTGCATAAAAATTTTCATGTACCCAAAAGAATTTTATTAAGATTAGTATCTGATTGTTTGTTGCTGAAAGATACTTTAAAATTAACTCAGCAAAGGTATATTTAGAACTACCAGCAGGTGAGCACTGAATATCAAGGACAGGATGCTGCTGAAGCTCAAACACAGCAGGGTGGCATTGAAAAGAAGGAAGTGCATGCAACACTGAATAAAGACACTTGGTGGTGCTGCAGGCTAAGAGTGAGAATAAATGGAATCTGCAGCTGCCCAAGACGCCATTGAGCTAGAAATCAAAACGCTGTCTACTCCCTAGAAGAAGAATGCATTCAAGGAAAACCTAGAGGTGGAAGATCTCCGGAGATGTTAAGTCACTGAGGAAGACTGAAATCGAGGTTGTTTTACAAACTGTGGATTGCAATCAAATTGTAAACGCACATTCTGGACCGCCTCTGAACCATGGAGACAGCGCTATTGAAAGCTACACAGAAGAGGCAAGTGGTTTTTCTTGTCATACTACTGATTTGGGGGGCGGTTGGCTGTCAGGCAATTCGATATTCCATGCCAGAAGAAACAGAAAGAGGCTACTTGGTGGCTAACCTAGCAAAGGATCTGGGGCTCAGAGTGGGGGAACTGGCCACTCGGGGTGCACAAATCCATTACAAAGGAAACAAAAAGCTCTTGCAGCTTGATGTGAAGACAGGTAACTTGCTTCTGTGTGAAAAACTGGACAGGGAGGTGCTATGCGGGGTGACAGAGCCCTGTGTGCTGCATTTCCAGCTACTATTGGAAAACCCTGTGCAGTTTTTCCAAATTGATCTGCACCTCACAGATATAAATGACCATTCTCCAGAGTTCCAAGATGTGGAAATGCTGCTAAAAATCCCTGAGAGCGCCCAGCCTGGAACTGTTTTTCCTCTGCAAATGGCTCAGGACTTAGACGTAGGGAGCAATGCTGTTCAGAACTACACCATCAGCCCCAACCTCAATTTCCACGTTGTCACTCACCATCGCGGGGATGGCAGGAGATACCCAGAGCTGGTGCTGGACAGAGCACTGGACAGGGAGGAGCAGGCTGAGCTCAGCTTAACCCTCACTGGGCTGGATGGTGGGGATCCACCCAGGTCTGGGACCACCACATTTCGCATTGAAGTCGTGGACATCAATGACAATGCCCCCCAGTTTGTACAGTCACTCTATGAGGTGCAGGTTCCTGAGAACAGCCCCCTTGATTCGTTAGTTGTCACTGTCTCTGCCAGAGATTTCGATGCTGGGGCCCATGGGAGTGTAGCCTACTCTCTATTTCAAGATGATAAAGCTTCTCAACCATTTGTAATAGACGAAATCACAGGAGAAATTCGTCTGAAACAGGCGTTAGATTTCGAGGTTACTAGACATTACAACTTGGAAATCATAGCCTCGGACATTGGGGGCTTTTCTGGAAAAAGCAATGTAGCTGTAGATGTGGTGGATGTGAACGACAACGCGCCAGAACTGACCATCAGGACGCTTACAAGTCCTATTCCAGAAAATGCCCTCGAAACTGTAGTTGCTGTTTTCAGTGTTTCTGATCCAGATTCCGGAGACAACGGTAAGACGGTCTGCTCCATTCAGAACGATCTCCCATTCCTGTTGAAACCCACATTGAAGAATTTTTATACCTTAGTGACAGAGGGGCCCCTGGACAGAGAGAGCAGAGCTGAGTATAACATCACCATCACGGTGACCGACCTGGGCACCCCCAGGCTGCAAAGCCAGCACAACCTCACTGTGCAGGTGTCCGACGTCAACGACAACGCCCCCGCCTTCAGCCAAAGCTCCTACACCTTCCAGGTCCGCGAGAACAACAGCCCCGCCCTGCACATTGGCACAGTCAGCGCCACAGACTCGGACTCAGGCGCCAACGCCCAGCTGACCTAAAGCTGGAGAATACAGGGAATCCCTTTCTCGAAAAGAACCAAAAAAAAAAAAAATGATAGCAGTTGAAAAAAAATGATGCAGTCAAGATATTGCTGTACCTTTTGCTGGAGCATTAATAGGGACCAGATGTAAGCAGGAAAAAGAAGATTAGGAGACATTTTCCCCCTCTAGATCTGCATGTAGGAAGTGCTTACCCTTGTAAGACTTAACGAGATGTACAATGATATTGTGGCCCTTTCAGGGTGTGAATGGTTGTATTATAAAATTCAAACTTTTGTTCCATTAATCAGTTTTAAGTTAATCATTCAAGTGCATACAAAAATTTGTCATGTACCCAAAGAATTTTATTGAGATTGTATTCTGATTGTTTGTTGCTGAAAGATACTTTATAAATTCAACCGCAAAGTGTTATTTAGAATCCTACCAGCAGGTGAGCACTGAATATCAAGGACAGGATGCTGCTGAAGCTCAAAACACAGCAGTGGTGGCATTTGAAAAGAAGGAAGTGCATGCAACACTGAATAAAGACACTTGGTGGTGCTGCAGGCTAAGAGTGAGAATAAATGGAATCTGCAGCTGCCCAAGACGCCATTGAGCTAGAAATCAAAACGCTGTCTACTCCCTAGAAGAAGAATGCATTCAAGGAAAACCTAGAGGTGGAAGATCTCCGGAGATGTTAAGTCACTGAGGAAGACTGAAATCGAGGTTGTTTTACAAACTGTGGATTGCAATCAAATTGTAAACGCACATTCTGGACCGCCTCTGAACCATGGAGACAGCGCTATTGAAAGCTACACAGAAGAGGCAAGTGGTTTTTCTTGTCATACTACTGATTTGGGGGGCGGTTGGCTGTCAGGCAATTCGATATTCCATGCCAGAAGAAACAGAAAGAGGCTACTTGGTGGCTAACCTAGCAAAGGATCTGGGGCTCAGAGTGGGGGAACTGGCCACTCGGGGCGCACAAATCCATTACAAAGGAATAAAAAAAGCTTTGCAGCTTGATGTGAACAGGTACAGGTAACTTGCTTCATGTGTGAAACAATCTGGTACGGGAGGTGCATGCGGGGTGACAGAGCCCTGGGGCTGCATTCCAGCACTATTGGAAAACCCGTGCAGGTGTCCAAATTGATCGCACCTCAAATATAAATGACCATTCTCCAGAGTTCCAAGATGTGGAAATGCTGCCTAAAAATCTCCCTGAGAGCCCAGCCTGGGGTAATGTTTTTCCTTCTGCAAATGGCTCAGGACTTAGACGTAGGATGAGCAATGCTGTTCAGAACTTACACCATCAGCCCAACCCTCAATTTCCACGTTGTCACTCACATCGCGGCGGGATGGCGGAGATACCCAGAGCTGGTGCTGGACAGAGCGCTGGACAGGGAGGAGCAGGCTGAGCTCAGCTTAACCCTCACTGGGCTGGATGGTGGGGATCCACCCAGGTCTGGGACCACCACATTTCGCATTGAAGTCGTGGACATCAATGACAATGCCCCCACAGTTTGTACAGTCACTCTATGAGGTGCAGGTTCCTGAGAACAGCCCCCTTGATTCCTTAGTTGTCACTGTCTCTGCCAGAGATTTCGATGCTGGGGCCCATGGGAGTGTAGCCTACTCTCTATTTCAAGATGATAAAGCTTCTCAACCATTTGTAATAGACGAAATCACAGGAGAAATTCGTCTGAAACAGGCAGTTAGATTTGAGGTTACTAGACATTACAACTTGGAAATCATAGCCTCGGACATTGGGGGCTTTTCTGGAAAAAGCAATGTAGCTGTAGATGTGGTGGATGTGAACGACAACGCGCCAGAACTGACCATCAGGACGCGGTACAAGGATCCTGATTAGAAAATTGATGCGAAACGTAGGGGTGTGTTAGTGAAGTTCGAGAACAGAAATTGGAAGACAACGGTAAGACGGATGCTGCTCCATTGCAGAAATCCGATCATCCACTTCTGTTGGAAATCCTACAATGGAAGAGAATTTTTTTATACCTTAGTGACAGAGGGGCCCCTGGACAGAGAGAGAGCAAGAGCTGAGTACAACATCACATCACGGTGGATTCCGATCTGGGCCACCCCCAGCTGCAAAGCCAGCACAATCCTCGACTGTGTCAGGTGTACGACCGTCAACGACAACGCCCCCGCCTTCAGCCAAAGCTCCTACACCTTCCAGGTCGCGAGAACAACAGCCCTGCCCTGCACATTGGCACAGTCAGCGCCACAGACTCGGACTCGGCGCCAACGCCCAGCTGACCTACTCGCTGCTGCCGCCCCACAACCCGCAGCTGGCCCTCGCACTCGCTGGTGTCCATCAACGCCGACAACGGGCACTGTTTGCGCTGAGCGCGCTGACTAATGGGCCTGAAGGCTTTCGAGTTGCGTTCGTGGGTGCGGAATAGACACAAGGCTAAATCGGCGCTAGACAGCAGGACGTCTGGTGCGCTTGCTGGTGCTGGAACGAATTGACAAACGCGCTTCGTGCTCTACCCCGTCTGAGATACGCACTTTCTCCTGCGCCGCCTGCAACAGCTGCTTTGCACAGGGCTGTGCTGCAAGAGCCGGCTACTGCTAACACCAATGGTGGTGCAGTACGGTCGGGATCCCGACTTCAGGAGCCAGAACGCCTGGCTGTTAACTTAGCCTGCCTGCGAAAGCCACGGACCCGGGCTGTTTGGTACGTGTGCGCACGAAATGGCGAGGTGCGCACCACGCAGGCTGTATTGAGCAGATGGACGACGCCGCCAATCAAGGCTTGCTGCTGTCTGTTCAAAGGACAATGGCGAGCCTCCGCGTGGCCAGCGGTTAAGCAGCAATGACTGCTAGTGGTGGACGGCTTCTAACGCACTGCATCCTACCTGACTCATGCACGAGTGGCGCGCGACCAACGCGCCGCCGACGCGCTAACTCTCTAAACCTGGTATCATCGACCTTGGCTCTTGTGTCCTCGCATCTTACTCTTGTCTTCTTGCTGTCACCTTCTATTTGCTCTTCGTGGCCTTTCAGGCTCTGCAGGAGGAGCAGGGAGGCCTTCTGCCTGGCGCCTGGGCCTGAGGTCCGCTTTCCTGGACAGCTGCTGGACGTTGGCGGGGCGGGACCCTGTCCCACAGCTACCAGTATGAGGTGTGTCTGGCGGAGCGGAGACTCTGGGATGGCAGTGACTCAGCTTCACTCAAACCTGGCAATCACCAATACTGTGTACTTCAGGCAAGCTGAGGGAGAGACATAAGAAAATTACCTATGTATAAAAGCGCTTGGAATATTCAATTAGACTGTTTGTTTCAAGAGCGTGATTGTTTTGGCAGACATACTGTCATCACTTCGGTTTTCTTAAGGAATTGCATCATTGATCTAAATATTTATACTTATAGTCAAAACCATGATGGGCGGGAGAGATGGCTCAGCAGGTTAAGAGCACCCACGTGCGTTTGCAGAGGACCTGGGTCGATTTCCAGCACCCAAGGCAGCTAAGAACTGTCGTTAGCTGGGGTGGTTGGCACATGCTTTAATCCCAGCCTCGGGAGGCAGAGGCAGGTGGTCTCTATTGAGTTCAAGACCAGCCTGGTCTACAGAATGAGTTCCAGGCCAGCTGGGGCTATAGGAGGGAGAATCTGCTCAAAAAAAAAAAAAAAAAAAAAACTCAAAAACATGCATGTCCTTGATTAAGTTTTGGCTTCCTTGTTGGAAAAACCTTTTTACATGATACCATTTAGTTATAATTTTCATTAAGTATAATGTCTGCTTGACTATTATCTCTATATTATGTTGCTTAAATATCTATTCAGAACTTTAGCTCATGTATTATAACAGAAACCTCATTTTAATTTACATGTTATACAGGGCATTTTACAGTTTTCATCTAATGATCCATTTTTTTTTTTGTCTTTGCCATATAACTTCCTGTTTTTGAGTATTTGCAATCTTTTCCCCTTTATTGGCATTGTGTATTGCATGATGTTTTACATGCTTAGTTACCATGTATTCTCTTTGTGAGCTTCACTCCCAACTGGAAGTCCTTATGGTTCCTTTGGCTTCTCTGGGTGACTGTATTTTCTTCAGCTTAACCCTCCAATTAGCCGTAAACATAACAGCACACTTTTCCCTCCCAATTTGTATATAAGTAATCACTACATTAAAACACTAATATAATAAAGTCGTGATCCTTTTCCTGTTATGAGAAACATATATGCTAGAAATTATCAGAATTCTTGGCTCCTCACATACCATAACATTGTAAGATTCCATAAATAGTAAAGAAAAATTGTATACATTAATAATTGTCATTTGTTTCACTAAATAAAATTGTTAAGGGGCTCAGTGACAGATGATGTATCTATGCCCGAACCTAGGTTCATTTCCAAGCACCAAAAACAAAGTAGCAAACAGATAAACAAACCAAATCTTGTTAAATCATTGCTTGACATAATCCTGTTTGAAAAAGGAATCTCAAAAACAGAAATAACCACTAATATACTCCAAAGAATTGGGACTCTTCAAGTAGTATATTCTCTCTCTCCTTGTTCTCTTTATGCCTCTCTCTCTCTCTCTCTCTATATCTATATATAGATATATAATATATATATAGATAATATATATATGAATATATAGATATCTAGATATATATATATTGTAATATAATCTATATTATCTTAATTGAATATGCGATAATATATATATATATAGATATATATATATATATAATATATATATATATATTAGTTCTGTAACCACCTGGCCTCTTGGCATGCCTATGAGGAAGATAGAAATAGAAAGATGGATGGACAGATGGATGGATGGATGGATGGATGGATGTGGGTATATAAAGTTCTTTGACACTCTTGAACATTCAGCAGCTGTGATTACCAGCATGATACCTGCACTAGATTCCATATTTCCATGAGAGAGGCTCATAAGGCAGCATATTAGGCTTATATGGGTCCACTCTCCCCAGTACCTATAAGCTCTTGAAGGCTGCTGGGGAGGGAGGCATTTTCTTTGGTGGTGTAGCTGCCTGTACGCTGTCCATGCTGTTAGTAAGCCCAGTTAAACTTATTGAGTTGCCAAACTAGAATTAGGTAGAATTGTCTCTTTAGTTTGTCTTGGTGCCCTATCTGAGATGACTAGATGCTTGCTTGCTCTTAACTCCCCAAGAAAAAAGTAAGTGTAAAGTAAAACACTAGCCAAAATAAACCTAGTGTAACTATATTCATAGTAATAGATATGTTCATAATAAAGAGGTAAATATACCACTACTATGTGAGTTCTAAGTCTGAACATTTCCTATATAATACAACCTATAAAATGTTAAGTTGGCAGAATACAGATACAAAGTAGACAAACTACAACTGTATAAGATTTATTATAACTCATTCAATTGCTGATAGCAAACAAAAATCAAACACATATTCTCTCATATGCCCACAAATATTGGAGACCTGAACAACAAAAACATATTCTGATACACTGACATACACAGCAGACTAGCATATTCTTCTCACATGCATAGAAAATGCCATTAAAATGTTCCATATTCTATGTCATAAAACAAGGCTCAATATTTCAAAAACGATTTAAATTATTCTGAATGGTCTTTGGGAATCATAAAAGCAGAGTAAGAAATCCCCCATGCTCCTTAAAAATCAAACAATAAAAGTATGAATCAAAAAAGAAAACAAGATAAAGTTCCAGATATTTGGAAATAGGTAAAAATTAAGAACTCATCTAACAAAACACTTCTTAAATGGAAATTTAAAACTTCAAATACACATATTAGAAAGATCAATAATCTCAACTTCCATTTCAAGAAGGTAGAGAAGAAAAGCAAGCGCTAATGAAGGTTTGCACAACATAGATACACAATACCACAAGCAGAAATAAAATAGATGACAAGTATATGAGAAAAATCCAAATTTTTTTTCTGAATAGTTTTCTGTAACAGTTAAAATTTTTAGCTGAATAAAGAAGAGAACTTCCAAGATGCCACTCAATGAAAGCCTTACTAATATGCAGCACCAACAGCAGATAGCAAGTGCTAGAAACAGAAGACCCACCTAGCAGAGCGAGAATAGACCCTTTCTGTCCAGGCAGCATTAAAACTTCAAAAAGGCCTAAAGCAGCTCCTGGGCAAGAGTAACATCTAAGTACAAGTTTAAGCTGACTCCCAGGTGACCTGGCCAGGGGAGGAATTGGAGGATGAGGCCTACCCATGATCAAGAGAGGCGTGCCCAGAGGAGAACCACATGGGAGGAGTGACAGTAGAATCCAGCATAGAGTCAGAATGTCCATCCCAAGTCCAAACCTGCTGTGGGGTAGATGAGCTGTAACTCACCGAACGGACTAAAAAGAGGTGGAATTGAGGTCATGGACGTCCTGGAAGAGAGTGCATGGAGCTTTATGGGTCATGTCAGAATTGGTGGTAGAGAACCAAAAAGAGGGGGCTTTGGAAGTGGAGGTCAAGGTAAGGGTGGAAAGAGAAGTGCCTTCACTCATCCTGTATTGATCAAGGAGCTGCTGGACAACCAATTGGATGCAAACATGTCAAAAGAACACTTGGACACCAAGTTGGATGCCTACATGGGACAGAGAGATCCTGAAACAGTGACTGAAACCTACCTGTCCTGCTCTCCTGTGAGAGACCCTTGTAAAGTGACTACTCCTGTAAAAAAGATCTTCTGATGACATGAGAAGCCTGACTGCTGGGAGGACCTATCAGAATAGGCTTTAGTTCATGCATGTAGTGTTTTGTTTACTGTGTTTATGAACCACTTCCCTACCCCTTTAATTGGGTTACACTTATTTTTCCCCAGCCACCCAGGCTTCTGTTTGAACAGGAATATGTGGGCCATGTGGGTGGAATACCTTTCCAACCTTTGGCCTCACTCACCTATCATGTTCTCTCACATTCTAATATTCACTTTGTTTATCTCTATGTTCTCACAAAAAAACGTCCCAGAAAGAGCCAGTGTCATTCACTAATGCTTGGTTCCTGGGATATAATTCTATTCAGCATCTTCTAATATTCTTTTAGAGGTGTTACTATCTGGAGTTAAAAATGTTGAATATAGGGCTGGAGAGATAGCCTAGCGGTTAAGAGCACCGACTGCTCTTGCAGAGGACCCAGGTTCGATCCCCAGCACCCACATGGCGGCTAAGAACGGTCTGTAACTCCAGTTCCAGGAGAACTCCAGTTCCAGGGGAATCTGAGACCCTCTTCTGACCTCTGCTGCATTGCATGACACGGGTGCACAGACCTACATGCAGACAGTACACTCATACACATACAAAAAAATAAATTAAAAAAATGTTGAATATAGGTAGTGTTCAATAGCATAGGTAGTATATTAGGAATGCTGGTATTGTTACAAGGACACATGATGGGCTACACACAGTAGCAACCTTGACTTCATCAAGGGGGGTACACCTATGTGGACACTCATAAATGGTAGGTCGGTGCTGGGCTGAATATGCAAAACTTTTACCTAAAATAAGATATTTAAACTTTCCTCTTAGCTTTGTGTCATGAAAGAAGCTATCTGATGTGGCAGATGGGGCTGAATGGTGTCAAAAACCTCTGTGGAAGTCGGGTGTGGTGGCGCACACCTTTAATCCTAGCACTCGGGAGGCAAAGACAGGCGGATCTTTGTGAGATCAAGGCCAGCCTGGTCTACAGAGCGAGTTCCAGGCCAGCTGGGGCTATAGGGAGACCCTGTCTTGAAAAGACCCCCCCCAAAAAAAACCTCTTTAGAGAAGGAATCATGTGCTACTCATGCTGAAATGCAGTTATCTTTGGTTTTACCCAGAAGTGATCTTGGTTTGTCCATTTGCTGGCTCTACTTGACCCTCTTTCCCTAGAAGGTAAATTCGGCCATATTTTGTCATCAGTTCTAATTTTAGTGGAATCTTGTATTTTTAGTTCACTATAATAAATTGTCCTCTCAAATTCAAATAAATTAATTAAATCCTTCCATTTGACAATTATTTTTTTCAAAATTCTTATGCAAAAATTGAAACCAATTTACATAAATTCAGAATATAAAATAAAAATTTTCTAAACTATTTTGGTACCAATATAATAAGAATACGTTATGACAGTCAAACTTGAATACACCATTATAAGAAAGGAAAAATATTAAAAACAAAATTGAGTCATAAAAGAGGATATAAAGCTATTTTTAGCCAATGTTTTATTGAAGCTCTGTGCATTTCATACAAATCAAATTACATTACAAATCAAATCTAGACCCGTGCCCCCCTCCTTACCTCCCCCACCAGAGCTCACGCATTCTGTCAAACATGTTTTCCATCTTTTTCTCAGTTAAAGCTATTTTTTTTCTAATTCAACCACCTCATAGTTTTTTTTTTCCTGATTGATATATGAATTCAACTTTACTTACTGTATTTCAGTAGCAAGAAACATTTTTGCATTGGAAAATAATGTTAATCCTTTGAGGCAATGACTGTGAAAGCTGGGCTTTCTTTTTAATTCCATTGATCATTAGTGAAATAGGTAATAATACATGACTAGTCACTGAGCACATATGTCACATTGATCCATTTAGAAAAAATTTGTTATGAGTGAAGAGTGAAACTTGGAATTTTCTGTAATTTCTGGGTGAAATTAAAAATTTTCCTTTCTGTTTAAAACTATATTAAATCATGGCTCAGTGGTTAAGAGCATTCGCTGCTCTTTTAGAGGACCAAGGTTTTGTTCCTAGCACCCACATGGCAACTAACAGCCATTTGTAACTCCAGTTCCAGGGGATCTGACTCCATCTTCTGACCTCTGTGGGCATCACACAATATGGGTACGCCTACCTCCATGCAAGCAATATACTTATAGACATAAAATTTAAAAAATAGAATATTTTAAAACTATATTAAATTGATCTTTTAGTTTTAATATGCAAATTGTATTCCTATCCATAAAGTGTGGTTTTAAAAATAAATATATAAAATTCAGAAATATGTAAGAAGAAAATAATACATTATGAGAAAATGGGGCTTATTTTGGAAATGAAATGCACTTTAATATCTGAAATGTATCAATGTAATTTCCCATATTTATAGATGAAAAGTATATTACTATTCTAACTGTACAAAAAGTCATTTTATAAAATTCAGTACACAATTAATGAAATGAAGCAGAAGGGAATTTTCACTGTATTGAAACGCCTATAATAAACATGATTAAGCTTTCCTTTGGAGTTCAAGATTAAGACAAGGAAGTTTACCATTACGACTTACCAAAGTGTTTACTGTTGGCCACAAACAGTGAACTAAGACAAAGAAGAAATACAAAGCACAATAATTTTAAGGGAGGAAATATAATTATCTTCTCTTTTTTGAGACAGGGTCCCACTATAGCCATGGTTGGTCCAGGACTCACAATGTAAATGAGACTGGCCTTGAACTCATAAGACCACAGAGATCCATTTGCCTTTGCCGAGATTAAAGATATGGGCTACCACAACTGGCCACAATTCTGAAATATCAGGCATGGTGACAGAGACTTATACTCTCAGGACACCAGATCATACAACAGTTTCTCTTTTTAGAAAATCAAGTACCTAGAATGTTCTTAATGTCTTTACAATGAAAGCCTGAAATATTTAGAAAAACAAAGATTTAAATTGATAGGACATATGATGTCTAGAAGTTGGAACACTCAATGATGAGAATATACTTTTCCCCAACAGATAAACAGGAACAACGAAACCCTAAACACAATTACAGCAAAGTTCTTTATGAAAATTGATCAGCCCATGTAGTTAGTTGATTCAAATCCATTCAAGATGACAAAGAAAGATCCCTATGGGTCTGTGGGGGGTTTTCCTGGAAGAATTAACTGAAAAGGGAAGAGTGGGCAGCACATTCCAGTGGTCCCCCGCCCCAGAGCTTGGAAGGAAAAATAGGTCCAATTTTGCCTGCCTGCCTTCGTTGCCTGCTGGTGAGTGCATCTGCCACTGCTGCTACCATCCTCTACTAGACTGCAACCAGTGTTCTTCAGCCTTCCAATGCAGCCTGAAGACCAGAGCTCTCCAGGAATCCTCCAGGCCTTTAGTGCCAGCTTGAGACTTTGAGACTGCCGAGGCCTCCAGCCTCATGGACTAAGCAGCTACTGAAGCTCTTAGGCTGACCAGTGGAGACAGTAATTGTTGGACTATGCAGCCCATAATACATAAGACACTGTGACAAATCTCCTTGGTAATGTATATTCATTGTATCAATTCTGTTCTGAACCCTGGCAAAATAGACTATAATATACTCCATATGGAAATACGAATGGTGACAATAAAGAAACCAAAAAATGAATAAAACTAGAGATGCCACAGCAATGACACCACACCATTGGCATGGTCCTTGGAAGAAAAATAGATAATATAGATGATTAAAATTAAAATTTTCTGCTCTGCAAAAGATCTAACAGAATGAAAAATCCCACAGACTAGGAGATCACACTTTTGAAAGATATATTTGATAAAGGACACTTATTTAAGATTACAAAGATTGTTAAAAACCCATTTAAAAAACAATCCCATTTAAAATAAGCCATACAGTTAACTAAACACTACATTCACGTGGCAGATGAACACATTGGAATATGTTACACAGCTTATGCCATTAGGGAAATGCAGGTTCAAATAAAATGAGATGCCACCACACAGTCAAACCCCAGCACACTGACGACACCAAATGTTAAGGAAGACATGGAGCACCAGGCACTCCCATGCATTGATGATGGAAATGAAGAATATAGGTACCACCATAGCTCAACAGCTTCTTGAAAAACTAACCATGTTCTTACTATGAGATCCAGAAATCCTTCTACTTAGTATTTATGGAAATGAGTTGAAAATGTCAGTCCACAGAAAATTGTAACAATCGAAATCTGACAGTGCCTAAGATCATTTAGGATTTGAATGGAGAAATAAAATCCATCATATGATCACAAAATGGAATATAGTTGTTGAATATAAAAATAAATGAGCTTGCAACCTAAAGAAAGGTGTGATAAAACTTAAGTGCATACTAGTAAGTTACAGAAGCTAAGCTGAAAAAATCCTCAATACTGTAAAGTTCTGACTCTATGACATCTTAGAAAAGGCAAAACTGTGGAGACGGTAAAAATTTTAATGGTTTCCAGACATTCAGAAAGGGAAAGGGACATAGGTAGAGTTAGAGGATTTGGGGGGCAGTGAAACTGTGTGATATTCTAACGGTATGTGCATGCCATGATGAATTTATGCAAACCTAGAGACTGTACAGTGCACAGTGCCCAGAGAGAACCTTGATTTAAAATATGGACTCAGTGGTAAATATGCTAATGGAAGCTCCTCAGTTGTAAGAAATGTACCAGTTTGGGAGGACTGAGTATGGGCATAAGGAGGCTATATGGAAAATCTCTGTATCTTCTGGTTATCTTTTCTGTGAATTTAAAACTAGTATATTTTTAAAAAGGAGACCAGTGACTCAAATAAAAAACCTGTAATGCTGAACTGTAACCTAGAAGAAAAAAAAAACCTGTAATGAATCTAGAGTGATTAAGAGTAGTAATGGAGTGTTGTGTAGTCACTACAGAATAAAATGGAACACTGGAGCAGACCCATGAACACTTGATATATACAAATGATAACACCTCAGAAAAAGGGGATGCACCACTTTCAGAATAGGCGGTACAAAGGCATTTGGAAAAAAATAAACCCCAACTTTATTCATTCAAATCAAGTTTTCAGTTGACTGCAAATTGAAATGTGAAAATTAACTTTTCAACGTATATTTAAGGTGGCTGGAGAGATGGCTCAGTGGTTAAGAACACTTGTTCTTCCAGAGGACCCAGGTTTGATTCCCAGTACCCATGGCTAACAACTGTCCCTAACTCCAGTTCCAGAGGATCCGACACCCTCCTCTGGTATCTGTCAGCATTGCATGACATGGGTCCATTTACACACATTAAGGCAATACATTAATACACATAAAATAATAAATATACAGTTTTATATACAGTAAATATACAGTAAAAATATACAGTAAAATAATAATTTACAATTTATGACTTTGAATTATAGAGATTTAAATAGAACACCAAAAGTGCCAAACCAAATTGAAACATATTGATAATAACAAGTTGAACTGATCAAAGTACAATAAGGACAAAGTCTAAGACATAGAATGGGAATGAATTTTGTAGCATTACATTAGAAAACAAGCAGCTTATGTCTGAAATACAGAAGATACATCTGCAAACAAACATGGGAACAAATGCCCCAAATAGGAAAACTAAATAAAAGACATGAATAAGCACTTCATGAGACTGACAGGAAATAAGGATGAAAATGCACATAATTTAATTCAGACAAATACTAATTAAATTTACAATGTGATATCACCACACACTCACTAGTGCTTAAAATTTAAAAGATAACATAAGATGTTAACAAGGATGTGAAGCAACTGGAACTCTCAGGCATTTATAGTACATAAACATAGATATGTTTATCTTTTGGAGAAGTGATGTAACCAAACAGGACAGGGCCTCTTAGGCTTGGGGTGTGTGTGTGTGTGTGTGTGTGTGTGTGTGTGTGTGTGTAATATTGTGATATATTATCTAGGCTGAGCTATATAACAGTGAATTAACTGAAATTTCAGTAATTGTACATTTATGGTTAACACACCTTTTCTCAATGTGTATAATATATCAAAACAAACATGAAAAGTGTAAAATTAAAAATTTTGTAGATATCCATTATCTATCTTCTTGGACAAAAATCAAATTATAAACTTACAATGGAAAGTGGATTCCTTTACTAAGTGATGGGGAAATGTCATTTTAGTTCGTTCTAAAAAGTTATAATGAATGCAGCAAACTTATAGCATATTTGGAATTTACATTTGCTAAGATCTGGAAATACAGTTCAGGCTGCTTGTATTAAGTAAAAGGACACTGAAACAGAGAGCAGGATTAAAATTTGGGATGAAATGGCAAAGCGATATGCAGTAGCAAATGAGGACACTTGGTGGCGCTGCAGGATAAGATTGTGGATACAGGGCTCTGCAGCCGCCCAAGAAGCCATTACATTAAACAGAGAATCAGAACTCTCAGTGCTCTTCAAAAAGGAAAAGGCATTTAGGTAAGATTAATGGGAGAAATATCTGAAAAAAGCATCTAACAAGTTAGTGAATACATTTAATCCCATTATTTCACGAACCCACCTGGGTGGATTGTAACCGTCTTGAAGAAGGTGCGCCCTCTGGACACCATCTGAACAATGGAGACAGCGCTATCAAAAGCAGCACAGAAAAGGCAAGTGTTTTTTCTTCCTATACTACTGCTTTTGGGGGCGGTTGGCTGTCAGGCAATTCGATATTCCATGCCAGAAGAAACAGAAAGAGGCTACTTGGTGGCTAACCTAGCAAAGGATCTGGGGCTCAGGGTGGGGGAACTGGCCACTCGGGGCGCACAAATCCATTACAAAGGAAACAAAGAGCTCTTGCAGCTGGGTGTGAGGACTGGCAACTTGCTTCTGTGTGAAAAACTGGACCGGGAGGTGCTGTGTGGGGTGACAGAACCCTGTGTGCTGCATTTCCAGCTACTATTGGAAAATCCTGTGCAGTTTTTCCAAATTGATCTGCACCTCACTGATATAAACGACCATTCACCGGCATTTTCAGACAGAGAAATGACTCTAAAAATCCCTGAGAATTTCCAGCCAGGTACCGCATTTCCTCTGAAAACGGCTCAGGACTTAGACATAGGGAGTAATGCTGTTCAGAATTACACCATCAGTCCCAACCTCAGTTTCCACGTTGTCACTCACCATCGTGGGGATGGCAGGAGATACCCAGAGCTGGTACTGGACAGAGCGCTGGACAGGGAGGAGCAGGCTGAGCTCAGCTTAACCCTCACTGCGCTGGATGGTGGGGATCCACCCAGGTCTGGGACCACCACAGTTCGCATTGAAGTTGTGGACATCAATGACAATGCCCCCCAGTTTGTACAGTCACTCTATGAGGTGCAGGTTCCTGAGAACAGCCCCCTTGATTCCTTAGTTGTCACTGTCTCTGCCAGAGACTTAGATGCTGGGACCCATGGGAGTGTAGCCTACTCTCTATTTGAAGGTGATGAAGCCTCTCAGCCATTCGTAATAGACGAAGAGACAGGAGAAATTCGTCTGAAACAGGCATTAGATTTTGAGGTTACTAGACATTACAACTTGGAAATTGCAGCCACAGATGGAGGTGGTCTATCATCGAAATGCAGTGTGGCTGTAGAGGTCGTGGATGTGAACGACAATCCCCCAGAACTGACCATCAGGACGCTCACAAGCCCTATTCCAGAAAATGCCCTCGAAACTGTAGTTGCTGTTTTCAGTGTTTCTGACCCAGATTCTGGAGACAACAGTAAAATGGTCTGCTCCATTCAGAATGATCTCCCATTCCTGTTGAAACGCACATTGAAGAATTTTTACACATTAGTGACAGAGGGCCCCCTGGACAGAGAGAGCAGAGCTGAGTACAACATCACCATCACGGTGACCGACCTGGGCACCCCCAGGCTGCAAAGCCAGCACAATCTCACTGTGCAGGTGTCTGACGTCAACGACAACGGCCCCGCCTTCAGCCAAAGCTCCTACACCTTCCAGGTCCGCGAGAACAACAGCCCCGCCCTGCACATTGGCACAGTCAGCGCCACAGACTCGGACTCAGGCGCCAACGCCCAGCTGACCTACTCGCTGCTGCTGCCCCACGACCCGCAGCTGGCCCTCGCCTCGCTGGTGTCCATCAACGCTGACAACGGGCAGCTGTTCGTGCTGAGCGCGCTGGACTACGAGGCCCTGCAGGCCTTCGAGTTCCGCGTGGGCGCGGCAGACCAAGGCTCGCCCGCGCTCAGCAGCCAGGCGCTGGTGCGCGTGCTGGTGCTGGACGCCAATGACAACGCGCCCTTCGTGCTCTACCCGCTGCAGAACGCCTCTGCGCCCTGCACCGAGCTGCTGCCCAGGGCGGCCGAGCCCGGCTACCTGCTCACCAAGGTGGTGGCGGTCGACCGCGACTCGGGCCAGAACGCCTGGCTGTCCTTCCAGCTGCTCAAGGCCACGGAGCCCGGGCTGTTTGGCGTGTGGCCGCACAATGGCGAGGTGCGCACCTCCAGGCTGCTGAGCGAGCGCGACGCGCCCAAGCACAGGCTGCTGCTGCTGGTCAAGGACAATGGCGAGCCTCCGCGCTCGGCCAGCGTCACGCTGCACGTGCTGCTGGTGGACGGCTTCTCGCAGCCCTACCTGCCGCTGCCCGAAGTGGCGCGCGACCCCGCGCCGCCCGACGCGCTCACTCTCTACCTGGTCATCGCCTTGGCCTCTGTGTCCTCGCTCTTCCTCTTCTCGCTGCTGCTCTTCGTGGCCTTCAGGCTCTGCAGGAGGAGCAGGCCGGCCTCTCTGCCTGGCTGCCCTGGGCTTGAGGTCCGCTTTCCTGGACAGCTGCTGGACGTTGGCGGGGCTGGGACCCTGTCCCACAGCTACCAGTATGAGGTGTGTCTGGCGGGAGACTCCGGGGCAAATGATCTCAAATTTCTTCAACCAATGTTATCCAATATCCAGACCCAGTCAGCTGCTGAAGAAAGAGAAAATGCTGTTATTCGCAATAGCTTTGGATTCTATTAGGATTCTTATTATGATGCAGTTCCTCCCGTTAAATTTTAAGTTGTCGGATATAGAACTTTAGAATATCATGGATCGACCCCTTTAGATTTTCCTTTGTTTATGATTTGTCTATGTAACCTCCACCTATTCTATAGTTTTATTCTTCTTAATGGCCTTCATGGATTGTCACCGATGCATGCCCCCCTTTAGATTTTTGCTCTTCTTGAGAATTGGTCATGTTTTTGTGATGAACTGGGACTGTTTTTATCATTGTTGATTAGGATTTGTTTGTGGGGGTTGTTATTTGAAACAGTGTCTTGCTATATATCCCTAAATGATCTGAACCTGGCTGTGTATAGCAAATCAGTCTAAAATTTTGTTGATCTGGCTTGCACAAAGTTCTGAGATTACAGCATGCACCCCTAAGCCCAGTTTGATAAAATCAAGTAATAATAGTATTTCTTATATATTCTACCCATTTGTCTTTTTTTACAGGCTATTTCATTCTAAACCAATAAAAGAAAACCTGCTTTTACACTCTTAGCTTCAGTTAGCTTCAAGTTACATCATTGTCAGTGGAATGCATACAAGTCACATTTGTGATAAAACATTTAACCCTTTTTAATTTCTAATGAATTATTAATTTAGTAGCATTTGAATTCCTAAAAATCTTTGTTATCTGACTGAGCATTTTTCATAGTATCATTTTCTGCTTTTCAAACTTCACTTTATGTCTTAATTGCCTATCTCCTAAGTCCATTTTTAGTTTCTTCTCCATAATAACATCTTTTATTCATGTGGGAAAAAATCTGTATCTTAATCCTTTTCCCCAGGCAGAACAGTTCTTTAATGCTCCTATATCAAAGGTATTCTGTTTTACTATGGAACCTGAGTGATATGATCCCTACCTAGAGGTTGAGGACAGGCCAGTGCTCAGCAAATATTTCTAGTGATAAGTAGTTTGTTGGATTGTGTTATCACTAAATCAAAAATTACTATTCAAGTAAGGTTTTCTGTCAACTCCACAGCATAGAACAGCTTCAGAAAACCCTTCAATATGTAGACGACTGGCTGGGTGGGAGCCATGCAGATGGACCTTTTCACAAGACATTAACCTTAACACCAAATGGATTTGAGAATTAAACACTTGATATTCTTTCACCAAACCACCATGGACAATTAGACAAAGTGATAGACCTAGAAAAGACTATGGGGCATGGGATTACTTTTCATTTTCTGGCCCTGAATAGAAGCAGACTCTTCTTGTCCAAGTATCAGACAACTTTGAAATGACTCATCATCATAATAAAACTTGACAGTCTCAAGAAGAGTCTCATATGGTGGAGGGTCCTTTATGGTCTAGAAACTTCCACTTGGTCCCTTCTGGATAGCATTTCCCACCATTTTCACTTCTCTTTCTTTGGCTTTTCCTTGTTATCTGGCTCACGAGCTTTTAAAAAATCTTTATTTTTGTTCTTGGGGTTTTTTAGATTTTATTTACCAGCCTCTTCATCTAGCTTTTTTTAAAAAAAATTTTCACCTTCTTATCGTCTGATTAGTGTTAGGTTTATAATCATCATGAAACTCACCTCAGGGTCTCTTGGGTGGCTTTATACCCTCTTTTGGAGGAACACAATACTCATCTTTGGGTTCATCTTTTATTTGTGGTGGACTAGAAAAGCTGTTTCCCTTCTTTATTTATGCATCGCCCAAGGCTCTAACATTTTCTTCCTTCATTTTCCCCTGTCTGTGTCTTTATGTTTGTCTTTGTTTTTCTGAGCTTCCATCTTTGTGTTTGGTTTTCTCTGTGTGTGTTTCTGTTCACTGTTGCAATGTTTATAATTTGCCTGGTTTTTGTCCTAGCCTCTGTGCTTTTTATATTGGTGTTCTCCATCTTTGTGCTTATGAGAATCATTCCATGGGAACTTCACTTTGAACTAGGAATCACTGTGAGGATTCTTGGTTCATGACAGCCAGAAGAAAATGCAGCAGGAACCTGGTAGGGGTGAAGGAGGAGGGACTTGGAGGTTCCAGCAAATGGAGAGGTGGCTATAGTGGGTGACAGACTCTTGGGCCTACAAACCTGTATCCTGAGCTTTTATTTGTTTTTCTGCATAATAACAACAGGTATGTACGTTTGCTTTTGTGTGGTGTTGCAATTTATATGAGTTCATAAACTGTGGAGTTGAATTTTAGGTTTGCATTTTAAAATAATTATGGTTCCAAAATTATCTACATTAATAAGGTTTATTCTTTATAGTGTCTATAGTTTTTCACTGTGTACATTAACTTTTACCTTTAAATTTGGTTAAGTATTGATTAAACAATAATATTGATCAGACTTTAGCAATAGCCATGTGAGCATTCTTGAGCACATCACTTCACGCACTTGAACAAGAGTTCTTTTGGGTACATTCACATCAAGGAAAGGAGTATCTCTGTCTCTCCAAGAACCAGGAAGATACCAAAGCAAGTATAATAGATACCAGCACCAAGATGCAGAGATGTTAACATTGTCTGACAGAGATTTTTAAACAGACTTCATAAAATATTTCAACAAGCAATTTATGAATATAATTGAAATAAAAAAGTGTTTCAGGGGCTCTAGAGTTGACAGCATTTAAAAGCACTAGCTGCTCTTGAAGAGGACCCGGGTTTGGTTCCCAAATTGTGGCTAACAACTTTTGATAACTCCAATTCCAGGGAATATTCTGGCCTCCAAAGGCATTCCATGTACATAGTGCACTTAAGCAGGCAAAACACTCACACACATAAAATAAAAATACATTAGAAAATAGGGGAAACCCTAAGTCTCAGCAAAGAATATAACACAAAGAAATACCAATGGACCAGGTGTGGTGACACGTGCCTTTAATCCCAGCAACCAGGAGGCAAAGGCAAGTGGATCTCTTCAAGCCAGTATGGTCTACACAGAGTTCCAGTCCAGCCAGGGGTACAAAGTGAGACTTTCTCTCAAAACAAAAGAAAGGAAGAAAAGAAAAAAGAACTTCTAATAGACATTTTAGAAATTAAAGATAAAACATTTGAATCAAAATCTCAGCTGGATATGTTCACCTGCAGAATGATGGGAACAAAGAATTTCAGTAGAAGACAGAAAATAAAAGTTACTTAATTTGAACAGAGTGAAAATAAACTGTCAAAAACTGAATGGAACCTAGTAGTCTGTGGGACAATGAGAAATTATCTGACCTTTGTGTAAACAAATTCCAAGATAAGGTGAGCCTTAAAAGAAATAGTTGTGTCTGGGCGTGGTGGTGCACACCTTTAATCCCAGTATTCAGAAAACAGAGGCAGGCGGATCTCTGTGAGTTCAAGGCCAGCCAGCTGGGGCTATGGGGAGACCTTGCCTCAAAAAAAAAAAAAAAGAAATAGTTGCTGGATTCTTCTTAAATTTGACAAAAGACAGCAACTCAGAAATTCTGAAAGCCTAATAAGTGTTGGAAGTGTATCTTAGTGGTAGAGAAAATGCCTGGAAAGGTGATGGGTTCAGTCCCTGGCACAGACAGGGGGAAGAGGAGGTAAAGAAGGAGGAGAAAGAGGGAGGAGTGAGGAGGAGGAGGGAGAGGGAAGAGAAGGAGGATGGAGAGGCCAGAAGAAAGGAAAGAAGAAAGAAACCAGAGAAATCCTAAATGTGTGTGACCCAATCATTAGAGCTACAAGATATATGGAGCAAAATTGAAAGAACGGAAACGGAAATAGACAAATCAACAATTATAGTTGGAAGCTTCAATGACTATTTTTTCTTTCTTTTTTTTCTTTGCAGCTTTGCTTTGAGACTATTTTTTTCAAAATCAATAAGGACACCTAAGGATTTAATACTGTCAAACTAATAGCACTTCCATTCCTAGTTATACGATATCTCACCTAGCAACACCAGGAAACACCTTCTTTTCAAATGCTAACTAAATACATACAAGATGGACTACATTCTGGTTCATAAAACAAAACTCAACTGATATAAAAGACTGGGTTCCCCATACAGACTGAGTTCCCCAACCGCAGTGGAATTAAACTAAATATCTTTTTTAAAAAGAAAAATGTTCAAACACTTGAAAAATAAACAACATATTTAAAATAATACAAGGAGGACTTGAGTGAAATTTCAAAATACGTCAAAATTTGGGAGACACAGCCAAAGTTGTGTCCAAAAGAATATTGATAGCTGTGCATGAATACATGTGGGCTGGAGAGATGGCCTAGCAGTTAAGAGCACCAACCGCTCTTGCAGAGGACCCGGGTTCGATCCCCAGCACCCACATGGCAGCTGAGAACCATCTTTAACTCCAGTTCCAGGGGAATCTGACACCCTCTTCTGACCTCTGAAGCACTGCATGACACGAGTGCACCAATCTACATGCAGACGGTACATTCATACACATACAAAAATAAAGAAAAATTTAAAAAATATATTAAAAAAGATAATGTTCCAAATCAAACACCTACCACTTTCTCATTTCAAGGGTTGCACCTCAAGAATCTGTAAAAAGAGGAGACAAAGAAGAAAAACAACTAAAGCATGTAAAAGGAAGGACATATAAAGTTGATAAAAAGAAGTAAAAGAAAGTCAAGGCAAGAAAACCATGAAACAACTGGTCATTTGAAATATATTTATAAAGTGGACTAATATTGGAGCTGCAGTGGTGGCACTTACGATGGAAAACTGAGCAACTTCTAGCACCATCGGCAAAATGTCTGCTGGCCCAACCATTTGAAATTTCAAATGTGACTTAGCATCATATTTTCCTGGAGCTTTTCTCTTACCATCTTAGAGGTTTGAGTGGTTGCTTACATATCACCTCTCCTACTTGAATTAATTTTTTCCTTTATATGTAACCAAGACTTAATGAGAGTTTCAGGTACGTTTTTGAAGGTTAGTCTTTGTTGTAGTTTGTTTTCAATTGCTTTGACAAAACCAACTTGGGGAAGAAAGGGTTTATTTAGCTTACATTTCCTGGATTATAGATTATCACTTATGGAGCCCAAGGTAGGAACTCAGGGCAGGAACCTGGAAGCAGGAGCTGGAACACAGGCCATGGGAGAACATTGCTTATTGGCTTGCTCAGCCTGCTTTCTTATACAATAAAGAACCACCTGCCCAAGAGAGGCACCACTCACAGTGGGCTGGGCCTTTCCACATCATTGAACAATCAAGAAAATACCCAAAGACATGGCCAGAGGCCAGTCCAATAGAGGAAATCCCCCAACTGAGGATCCCTCAACCCAGCTGTGTCAAGTTGACACCATAGCTCTCCAGCACAGTCTTTATCTTTCTCTGGAAAAAAAAGAGCTTTTTTTGGTATTTTTGAGACAGGGTCTCCCTTTAGTCCCAGCTGGCTTGGAGCTCACTCTGTAGATCAGGCTGGCCTTAAACTCACAGAGATTCGCCTGCTTCTGCCTCCCAAGTGCTGGGATTAAAGGTGTGCACCACCACGCCCAGCAGAAGAGCTTTTAAAAGTTAGGATGTAATTAAAAAAAAAAAAAACAATGCTTGAAACATAAAATGGAATGAACTTGATTATCTCTACAATAATTATGTCAACTAAATGAAATTGAAGTCTACAATGTTTCATAGTTAGAATTCTGGTTCAACTCAGGGATGATAATCCCAGTAATTTAATCTTTAAAATATCTAGAAACCTGAGCACAAAGAGTTATGAAGCATGGTGACATTTTTACATTAGCTGCCTTTCTACATTGCATGAAGAGAAGACTACAATTTTTCCACTAGAAGCTTAACTTGTGATATTGATGTCCACATTCCTTTTTAATCACTTTAGCTATAAAATGCTCTCAGCTGCCAAGGCTTTAGATTTTTTCTTTTAGGCTTTAGATTTTTTACTTGTTTTACTTAGTTTTTTAAATTTTTTTATTAATTTTTATTTATTTCTGTATGTGTATGAATGTACTCTCTGCATGCAAGTTTGAGCACCCATGTTGTGCAATGCCGCGGAGGTCAGAAGAGGGTGTCAGATTCCCCTGGAACTGGAGTTCTCCTGGAATTGGAGCTTCAGATCGTTCTCGGCCACCATGTGGGTGCTGGGGATCGAACCCGGGTCCTCTGTAAGAGTGGTCGGCGCTCTTAACCGCTAGGCCATCCCTACGTCCCTTACTTAGTTTTAATATATTAAAATTTCATAATCTATCATCTTTCTCTTTGCATCTAAGTAAATATGAAATCTATTGGAAATGAATTATGTTTATGTTCTTATATGTGTATCTACCCCCATTTTTAAGACATTTGTAGACATTTTTCCATTTATCCAAGGCAAAAAGGACAAGTCAGTTACAGATTATAACAATGATGTTCTTTTATTGAATACCATGGTGTGTGTTTACATAAAATTCCTTTAATGTCATCTGCACTTAGAGGACCCAGTGTCCTCCATGCTGTGAGAGAATGGTGGTGGGGCTGTTTGCAGGTTTTTTCTTTGTTTCTTTGATGAGACATGGTCTCTCTGTGTAGCCTCAAACTTGCCACATAGTCCTGGCTTGCCTCAGATTTGCTGTCCTTCTCTCTTAGATACACAAGTGCTGAGATAACAGTTGTACACCGCTACACCCAAATGGATGTAGTAATATAATTTTTCTGAATCAACACCATTTCTTACAAAAGGATAATGTATTTGGAATTTGCTCAATAAACGGGGAGAAATTTTGTACAACGAAACACTCCAGCTTCTTAAAAGCTTAACCAATTCTCTCCATATAGAAATAGAATGAGATGCTGAAATGTTTAAGAGAAATGCTTGATTTCTCATTATTCATATTTTAATTCATATTTAAGTTATTCAAATTGCTCAAATACTATGATCACAGTACCACTTAGACTCAATTTTTCCTCTCAACCTAATAACTTCCTTTCCTGTTTCCACAGCAAAGTCAGTCTGTTGGTCATGGCACTTCTGAGGCATGAAATTTAGGGAACTTTGGCTTCTTTTATCACTTACTTGCTAACCAACTTTTACTTTTTGTAACTTATTGATGTCTTTATTGGGACAGTTAAATACTGTATCTCTTAAACTCATGGATTTACACAACTCATCACGGATCAGATGCACTAATAGAAAATCATAGTTAATTATATATAATTATATATAATATAACATGGCCTGAGAGGGCGATTCTTACAATGTTAGTACACAAGAGATCAGTTGTCAATTTCCCTTAGGATCCGCAGGCAGAGGGAGCCCAGGAATTGGCTTACACACACACACCACACACACACACACACACACACACACACACACACACACACACACACACACCACTCCTAAGAAACCTTTATGACCATGATTACTCTCAGGTGAGAAATACTCAACTTTAAAGTCTTTTTAATGATATTAATCTGAAAACATCACATGAAGTTATTAACTTGACCGCATGGTGGCGGTACAGGCTAAGAGAATGAATAGAAACTCTTTGGATTCAGTAAACTCCATTTAACCAGAAACTGAAGGAAAAATACACAATACAGAGAGAAGCGTTCGGAAAGAAGTGGTTACCGGACAAGTTGTAAGATCAAATCCACATATCTAGAGCAAAGACTTTCCAGAGAGCCTAGGTTAACGTGAGGATTAAGAGCTGAAAGGATTTTTCCCTCCAGAATCCGACCTAACAACAGAGATGTTGCAAACAAAAGCGCTGTACAAGAAAAGGCAAGTGACGTTTTTTATTCTATTGATGATTCTGTGGGACGTGGGTTCAGAATCAATTCAGTATTCCATACTGGAGGAGACAGAAAGTGGCACATTTGTGGCCAAGTTGACAAAGGACCTGGGACTCCAAGTAGGAGAACTGGCTGCTCGGGGTGCTAAGGTTGTGTTCAAGGGAAACAGACAGCATTTGCAGCTTGATCCACAGACCCAGGATTTGCTGCTAAGAGAAAAGCTGGACCGGGAGGAGCTGTGTGGCAGCACTGAGCCTTGTGTGCTGCCTTTCCAGGTGTTACTGGAAAATCCACTGCAGTTTTTTCAGGCTTCACTGAGAGTTAGAGACATAAATGATCATGCCCCGGAGTTTCCTGCTAGAGAAGTGCTCCTTAAAATATCAGAGAATACTGCTCCAGGAAAGATGTTTCCTTTGAAAATGGCGCAGGATTTAGACGCTGGCAGCAATAGCCTTCAGAGCTACTCTGTCAGCGCCAACCCTCATTTCCACGTTCTCACCCGCAGTCGCAGTGACGGGAAGAGGTTCCCAGAACTAGTGCTGGACAAGGCGCTGGACAGAGAGGAGCAGCCCCAGCTCAAAATAACACTCACGGCTCTGGATGGCGGGTCTCCGCCAAGGTCAGGGACCACAGAGATTCAGATACAGGTTTTGGACAGCAATGACAACACGCCTGAGTTTGCTCAGGAGATCTATGAGGTGCAGGTCCCCGAGAACAAGGCTATCGGCTCACTGGTTACTACTGTCTCAGCAAGAGATTTAGATACCGGACCCTTTGGGGAGGTGTCTTATGCACTGTTTCAAGATGATGATGTTAAGGAGCCTTTTGAAATAAACAGGAAGACAGGAGAAATTCGGTTGAGAAGCACATTGGATTTTGAAGCATTTCGGTCTTACCATGTGGATGTCCAGGCCACGGATGGTGGCGGCTTGACAGGAAAATGCTCATTATTGGTCCAGGTCCTAGACGTGAATGACAATGCTCCTGAACTGACCCTGTCCTCACTCATCAGCCCCATCCCGGAAAATTCCCCAGGAATCATAGTCGCAGTATTCAGTGTTTCTGATGCAGACTCTGGACACAATCAACAGGTTATGTGTTCCATAGATGACAATCTTCCATTTCTTCTAAGACCATCCATGGACAATTTCTATACACTGGAAACAGATGGGCCCCTGGACAGAGAGAGCAGAGCTGAGTACAACATCACCATCACGGTGACCGACCTGGGCACCCCCAGGCTGCAAAGCCAGCACAACCTCACTGTGCAGGTGTCCGACGTCAACGACAACGCCCCCGCCTTCAGCCAAAGCTCCTACACCTTCCAGGTCCGCGAGAACAACAGCCCCGCCCTGCACATTGGCACAGTCAGCGCCACAGACTTGGACTCAGGCGCCAACGCCCAGCTGACCTACTCGCTGCTGCTGCCCCACGACCCGCAGCTGGCCCTCGCCTCGCTGGTGTCCATCAACGCCGACAACGGGCAGCTGTTCGCTCTGAGCGCGCTGGACTATGAGGCCCTGCAGGCCTTCGAGTTCCGCGTGGGCGCGGCAGACCAAGGCTCGCTCGCGCTCAGCAGCCAGGCGCTGGTGCGCGTGCTGGTGCTGGACGCCAATGACAACGCGCCCTTCGTCCTCTACCCGCTGCAGAACGCCTCTGCGCCCTGCACCGAGCTGCTGCCCAGGGCGGCCGAGCCCGGCTACCTGCTCACCAAGGTGGTGGCGGTCGACCGCGACTCGGGCCAGAACGCCTGGCTCTCCTTCCAGCTGCTCAAGGCCACGGAGCCCGGGCTGTTTGGCGTGTGGCCGCACAATGGCGAGGTGCGCACCTCCAGGCTGCTGAGCGAGCGCGATGCGCCCAAGCACAGGCTGCTGCTGCTGGTCAAGGACAATGGCGAGCCTCCGCGCTCGGCCAGCGTCACGCTGCACGTGCTGCTGGTGGACGGCTTCTCGCAGCCCTACCTGCCGCTGCCCGAAGTGGCGCGCGACCCCGCGCCGCCCGACGCGCTCACGCTCTACCTGGTTATCGCCTTGGCCTCCGTGTCCTCGCTCTTCCTCTTCTCGCTGCTGCTCTTTGTGGCCGTCAGGCTCTGCAGGAGGAGCAGGCCGGCCTTGCTGCCTGGCTGCCCTGGGCCTGAGGGCCGCTTTCCTGGACAGCTGCTGGACGTCGGCGGGGCGGGGACCCTGTCCCACAGCTACCAGTATGAGGTGTGTCTGGCGGGAGACTCTGGGACTGGCGAGTTCAGCTTTAGGAAAGCAGTTCTTCCCAACTTCCCTCCTTTGAAAACTGAAGGGAAAATGGAGGAAAGTCCGACCCTGCGGAATAGCTTCCTATTCAGCTAAGTAGTGTAGTGTAGTAAACCTTATTAAGATTTGGGGAATGCCTTTTACTTAAGTCTGCTTGTTAAAGGTGCATGTTGCTGATGGTTAGTTTCCTACTTTTTATAAAGTGCTCAGAAATAGAATGCAGAGTCTCAGGCATGCTAGGCAGCCTCTAGATTACTGGCATAAATCAGCCGACCCTTTACAACTATTCTTGGGTTGTACTTTTAAAAAATCAGATGCTGGAGATTTTCAGTTTTTTTCTATTTTTGTCCATAGCTTTTTTTTTTTTTTAGGAGCATTCACCTGTATTTGACTGTTTAAATTTAAAACATTTCTTATTATATTAAAATTTGAAATTTATATAATCTTTTTAAAAATACTAAGCAGAGTCTGATGATGCAGGTAATTAATCCCAGCACTCCAGGGGCAAAGGCAGGCTGATCTTTATGAGATGGAAGCAAACCTGGTCTACATAGTTTCAGGTCAGCTGTGGCTACAGGGAGACCCTATCTCAAAAACAGAACAAAACAAAAAACCAAAAAGCCAAAAATCTATCTTCCAAAGCCCTTAAATTGTGTTTCAAATAAATGCTTACATTGATTTCACTATTACTGTGTAGCAATATTGTAATGTAGATATTTAATATTGTGGCATTTCTTATTACACCAACATTATAATTACCTAAACAAATATACTGACTTAAGTTTTAAGAGTGGGATGGAACTCAGAGAACTCTCATTTCTCCTAGCTATCTATTAGAACATCTGTCTCCCAGAACTATGCTAGTGGATCTCTCTCAATGTGTGCAGATGGACATGTCTGTGTCCTCAGCCTGTGCAGATGGAACTGTCTCTGGAACCCTGCTTATCCTACTCTGTTCCTAGGTTAGGCCACACCCACAATTTATTCAAAATGTTTTCTCCAACTTCTTTGGGAAGTACAAGGTCCCCTCCTTAATACTCACAGACCTGGTCTTTTCATCCCTAGTTCACAGGCAACGTCATGCATCCATCCCCACCTCCCATTTCCAGGAGGAAGGTGTGCTGCATGCAGGGCTTTGATATGTTAATTTGCAAGCATATCCACATTCAATTCATTATCTTTTTTGAGCGGAATACAAAACTGGGCTTACCAAGATGTCCAGGTGCATGTTTTGGTTGGGGTTAATTAAAAGTCATTACTCGAGACACTGTCCATTAATAAAAGTCATTCTTATATAATATTGCTTAATTTTTGTAACATTAGTCTTATTTGGGGTGACTGTGTAACTGTAAATATAAGCATCAAGGATGTCTAATGCTAAGATGCTTATGTATCTTATGTATGAATACTTAGGTGTATTTCAGTATATATGAATAGTCAGTCAATATTTTTATGAATATAGATTTTACTGAACTGTCAACACATTAAGTTGTGGTTTGTGAGCCTCATGTAAGAACAAGATGGTCTTTTAGTATCCAGGTAGTTACAGCTGCTTAATAAATATTTGCTGAAACTTAGTAATAGTCCAGCAGTAATTTTTTTAAATAAATTTTCTATAAAAATGCTAATATCCTTTCTACAATACTGTGCTTTTGCCAGTGAATGGAATTAGTAAATATTACTGCTTACAGTATTTCTATCTTCTTTCAAGACAGAAAGCACTTTTCTACTCTACATTCTATTACAAAGCATAGCACACAGGAGAGCACATTTCATCTTCTTGTTCAAAGGTATTTTGTAAAATCCAAATCATGGTTTCCAAAATCCTCTTTTCTGCATCTCAAGCTTCTGTACTTCCCTTCTAATATTGTATGGATATCATTTATTAAACACAGAGCCAGTTATGTTCACAGTTAGCCTATATTTGACCTTATTTTATAGGTTCTAGTTGTGATCTGTTTGTGAAAATGTTCTTTTTGAATTTCTATCAAAAGAAGGCAACTTTTCTTAAGGGGATAAGTGGATATTTGACTTTGAACCTGAATCAAAGTGGAACTAGAGGTGTTGCATCCTTTTCTGGGACGATTGACTATCACTTTAGTAGGTATAGGAACATACATTGCTTGTTATTCCTAGAGTCTTACCTTGTCCTCCTTCAAACAGAATTCCTCTCCGGGATTTGCTTTTTTCACTCCAACCACATCAGTCTAGTTGGAGCTTCAGTGTTTTCAATTACCCCTATTTTCACAGCTCGGAGAGTGTATGCTGTGCTGGACCCCTGCCCAATGCATATAGATCTAAACACTTCCCTGAAACAAATAGTTTTTACTTCATTGACTTTATTACTTATTTGTAGAAAAGGCAGTTACTTGAATTATGAGCTAAAACTGATGTATTATAAAAACAAGTGACCATTACCTTTCAACTTCACTGATCACCACATACAGTGAGCATATGAAAGAAAGCCTCCAAAGATTACATATTGCAGAGACCAAACCAAAATGTCACACTTTGGGGTTGTTTTTCCTGAGTGATATGTACATCATCATTTGGCAGTTGGAAGCAGATTTTTGAAATAAATTTTTATAACATAATGGAACAAATTAAATTTTTTTCTAATGGAAGGAAAACTCACCAAGGGCACGAATTTTGGACTTCACATATGATGTTATTTTTGGTCAGAAACTAGATGAATAGTTGCACACATAAATCATAGTTAAATGAATTACTGTCTCAGCAGAGTTTTGTGTGTTGGATTTATACCTTTATGAATGAAATATATATTTCAATCTCAAGACTGCTAAATGAGGTCAGGGGAAAAGGAGCGAATGGAGCACTTTAACCTAAAAGGTGGACGAGGCATTTCAGCCCTTACAACACACTTTGAAATGAAAATTTTCTGAAGTTGTAAATCAGAACGCTTGGTGGCGCTGCAGGCTAAGAAAGGGAGAAACTGCATAATCCATGACAAAAGCAAAGCCACTTCTGACAGCTGAAAAGGAAGCTTTGTTACATTTCTGGAGAGAGAACAGTTCAGAACGGCAGCTATACCAGCGTCAAGCAATATTAAAAAGAAAATAAGCTCAAGATTATTGCTCTAAGACTCCCGAGTTGCTTACAGAGCAATTCTTCCATGGTTAATTGCTGCACCTTTTGGACGAGAGGCAGGATGGAGACCTTACTCTCCAAGGCACTGAAGAAAAGGCAAGTGACCACTGTTATTTTCCTTCTGTTACTGTGGGAGGTGGGCAGTGCGACCATTAAGTATTCTGTTCTAGAGGAGAGAGACAGTGGTACTTTGGTGGGTAACCTAGCAAAAGATCTGGGACTGGGCTTAAGAGAGCTGGTCATAAGAGGTGCCCAGATTCTTTCCAGAGGAAGCAAACCACTCTTGCAGCTGGAACAGAAGAGTGGAAATTTGCTCCTAAAAGAAAAATTGGATCGGGAGGAGTTGTGTGGTGACAGCGACCCATGCACACTACATTTCCAGGTGTTACTGAAAAGCCCCGTGGAGTTTATTCAAGGCGAATTACACTTGGAAGATGTAAATGACCATGCCCCAGAATTCTTGGAAAATGAAATCCTCCTTAAAGTCGTAGAAAACAGCCACCCAGGGACATTGTTTCCATTGGAAATAGCGCAAGATCTGGACGTAGGTAGCAACACAGTTCAGAACTATACGATCAGCATGAACTCCCATTTCTATATCCTCACTCGCAATCACAGTGATGGAAGGAAATACCCTGAGCTGGTGCTGGATGAAGCTCTTGACCGGGAAGCTCAGCCAGAGCTCAGATTAATGCTCACAGCGCTGGATGGTGGGTCACCGCCCAAGACCGGGACCACTCAGGTTCTCATTGTGGTCCTGGACATCAATGACAATGCCCCCGAATTTACTCAGGTCATCTATGACGTGCAAGTTCCAGAGAACAGCCCTGTGGGTTCCCTTGTCCTGACGGTATCTGCTAGAGATTTAGACGCCGGGACAAACGGGGAGCTCTCCTATTCATTTTTCCAGCCTTCAAATCAAGTTATTCAGACTTTCAAAATAAATAGCAACACTGGAGAAATTAGACTAAGAAAACTGTTGGACTTTGAGGAAATTCAGTCTTATCGCTTGGAAATTGAAGCTTCGGATGGGGGAGGTCTTTCAGGAAAATGCTCCATAGCCATAGACGTGGTGGATGTAAATGATAACGCCCCTGAACTCACCATGTCATTATTCATCAGTGACATTCCAGAAAACTCCCCACAAACAGTAGTTGCTGTTTTTGGAATTTCAGATCCAGACTCTGGAGACAATGGGAAAATGATGTGCTCCATCCAAGATCATCTCCCGTTCCTCTTGAAACCTACCTTAGAAAATTTCTACACTTTGCTAACAGAGGGAGCACTGGACAGAGAAGAAAGATCCGAATACAACATCACCATCACGGTGACCGACCTGGGCACCCCCAGGCTGCAAAGCCAGCACAACCTCACTGTGCAGGTGTCCGACGTCAACGACAACGGCCCCGCCTTCAGCCAAAGCTCCTACACCTTCCAGGTCCGCGAGAACAACAGACCCGCCCTGCACATTGGCACAGTCAGCGCCACAGACTTGGACTCAGGCGCCAACGCCCAGCTGACCTACTCGCTGCTGCCGCCCCACGACCCGCAGCTGGCCCTCGCCTCGCTGGTGTCCATCAATGCCGACAACGGGCAGCTGTTCGCACTGAGCGCGCTGGACTACGAGGCCCTGCAGGCCTTCGAGTTCCGCGTGGGCGCGGCAGACCAAGGCTCGCCCGCGCTCAGCAGCCAGGCGCTGGTGCGCGTGCTGGTGCTGGACGCCAATGACAACGCGCCCTTCGTGCTCTACCCGCTGCAGAACGCCTCTGCGCCCTGCACCGAGCTGCTGCCCAGGGCGGCCGAGCCCGGCTACCTGCTCACCAAGGTGGTGGCGTTCGACCGCGACTCTGGCCAGAACGCCTGGCTTTCCTTCCAGCTGCTCAAGGCCACGGAGCCCGGGCTGTTTGGCGTGTGGCCGCACAATGGCGAGGTGCGCACCTCCAGGCTGCTGAGCGAGCGCGACGCGCCCAAGCACAGGCTGCTGCTGCTGGTCAAGGACAATGGCGAGCCTCCGCGCTCGGCCAGCGTCACGCTGCACGTGCTGCTGGTGGACGGCTTCTCGCAGCCCTACCTGCCGCTGCCCGAAGTGGCGCGCGACCCCGCGCCGCCCGATGCGCTCACGCTCTACCTGGTCATCGCCTTGGCCTCCGTGTCCTCGCTCTTCCTCTTCTCACTGCTGCTCTTCGTGGCCCTCAGGCTCTGCAGGAGGAGCAGGCGGGCCTCTCTGCCTGGCTGCCCTGGGCCTGAGGGCCGCTTTCCAGGACATCTGGCGGACACTGGTGGTATGGGGACTCTGTCTCAAAATTATCAATATGAAGTTTATTTGGCAGGAAGCACTGAAACTAGTGAGGTAAAGATTCTTAATCCTACACTCCCTGAATTCTTGGGTGAAGGGGTTTATAGGAACACCGAGGAAATTTCCAACTTTAGGGATCATTTCAGCTTTAATTAGCAATCTCACTTTGACTTTGTATGACGAATTATATTGTTCACTGAAATATCTGTAAGTTCCTGACCTTTCATTCACATAAACAGGGTGCATGTTAGTACGTTAAGTAATCACCATATTTATAGTTATTCCTTAGAGTTTTTGTTCACAATCTTACATAACTCAGGTGCACAATGTAACAAAGAATTCTGTCTGTCCTGGTTGAGTTATATTCAGAAGTCATAGATGTTTTCAGGTTCCTGGTGTTTGAGCTCATTCATTGATACCTTGTTTCAACTTGCTGAGTATCATTAACATAAATGTAATGCTATTGTAATCATGGCTCTTGATTTTAAAATAATTTTTAATTATGCAAACATTTTAGCATAGGATTTTGTTGCCTTGCCTCAAGTCCAGTTTTCTTTTATCAAATGAACCATTGTTTAATGAGGATTATGTTTCTAAACTGAATCTTGCAAATTCTTAAGATTTAATGAGAATATCTAACATTTAGAAAGACTTTATTATACCAAAAATACATTGGTATAACATTGGCAAATGATTCATACATATACAGTAACTACAATAGCCCCAAGTCAATAACTTTCTACCTCCTAGAAAAAGTTTATTGAGTCAGCATTATACTAAAGTATGTCTACTGAAGAGTTAGGACTAGATCAGTAGAAGAAAAAGTACTTAGCTTGAAGAGGTTCAAGCAAAGAAGAAAATCAGCAAATAAAATAAATTACTTGGGGGCTGGAGGCATGGCACAGCAGTTAAGAGTACTGGCTGCTCTTGCAGAGGAACTATGTTTGATTTCCACCACCCATATGGTGGCTAACAACCATTTATTAACTCCAGTTCCATCTTCTGAACTCTGCCAGCATTGCACATCACAAGTGCAGTTACATACATCAAGGCTGATACACATAAAATTTTAAAAATTAAATCTTTTTAAAAAAGAAAATAAATTATATGAATGTATATGAGAATTAAATTAGCAAATGGAAAGCAGTTTTCTAAAATCTATCACTAGAAATTTATAGCATCTAATTAAACTATCAGGGTTTGGAGAGGTGGCACAGTGGTTAAGAGCATTTGCTGCTCTTTCAGAGGACCAGAGTTTGGTTCCCAGCTCATTACCACCTGTAACTCTATCTCCTGGGGATCCAACACCCCCTTCTGGCCTCCAGGGACACATTCATGCACACACACACACACACACACACACACACACACACACACACCTTCTTTAAAAATGGTAAGTTTGGGGCTGGTAAGAACACTTGCTATTCTTCCAGAGGACCCAGGTTCAAATCCCAGCACCCACATGATGGCTAACAACCATCTGTAATGCCAGTTTCAGGGGATCCAGTGCCCTTTTCTGGCCTCCACAGACATTGCAAGACCCCAGTGCACTTACATACATGTGGGCAATATACTCATACACACAAAATAAAAGGTATAAAAAATTAAAAAAATATTTTTAAAAGGTAAGCTTTAAATTTTTAAATTCTTTATGTGTATGAATGTACTGTCTGCACACAGGTCTGTGCACCTGTGTCGTGCAATGCCTTGTGGAGGTCAGAAGAGGGCGTCAGATTCCCCTGGAACTGGAGTTAAAGACGGTTCTCAGCCACCATGTGGGTGCTGGGGATTGAGCCTGGGTCCTCTGCAAGAGCAGTCAGCGCTCTTAACTGCTAGGCCATCTCTCCAGCCCAGCTTTAAATTATATTAGCTTTATTTTTAATCACTTTATTGTAATGAACTCACAAGTAAAAATATCACAGTGAAATTAGGGTAGCCACTCAAAGGCTTGCACCCTCTCCGCATCTCAGTAAACTTCTACACAGTTAGAAGCACCATTCTAAAGCCATGGTGCATCACTTAGAGTTTTACTATCAATTACATTTTTATGCACTTGCCCAGCAGGCACACACAAAAAAGAAAAAACTATGGGCTGGAGAAATGGCTCTGGGGATGTGAGTGCTTGCTGCTTCTCCAGAGGACCCAGGTTCAGTTCCCAGCATGCACCTGGAGACTCAAAATAGCTGGTAACTGCAGTTCCAGGGAATCACATGCCCCCTTCTGGCCTCTGAAGGCACCACGCACAAACATGGTACACATGCATACAAGCAGGGAAAACACTCATGTACATAAAAAATTTAAACTTAAACTATCAGATTGACTATAATAAAGCACACTTGCATGAATTTAGCTTAGTAATTCTTATAAGTTCAACATAGTCAGGTTAGGGTATTAGCCAAGTTAACTGCCTGTTTAAAAATTAGCAGGTAAATATTCTTATAGACAATAATACAAAACTTTTGGATTGTGTATGATGTTCTCTTTGTGGTATTTCATTTATAATCTATTTTGAAAGAGTAATTACCATTAATATGTAGACACTTTACATTTAAAAAGTAAGCTAAGGTTCTCACTTTTGTTTAGGAGGGAAGCCTTTTTTTTTGCTTTTAACTCATTTTTCCATATTTACTTTTTACAGCAAAATTAAAGATGATTTTCTTAAATGTTAGTTTTAAATATTACCCACTTATTTACTTTATTAAGTGAATACACATTTTCTTGACCCATCCTCCCATCTAGATATGTAATTCTGTTATAGTGTTTATGTAATTATCACTATGTAGGTATTATTTGAATTGAGCGCCAAGAGTCAAAAAATAAAAGCTTTTCTTTAACAAGTTAAAATTGCCTCTTTTTTATTTTACTTACACTTCTATGTGAATATTTTGCATTTGTCCTCAGCTTCCCAATCTGTAAAGCTTTCAATTTAATTAGACTCGAAGAAATCTCTCAGCTCTCTTGGAGCTATTCTAGAGCAACGAAACTGCTGCTCAGTTCCAGACCTCCTGTACTCTGTACTTACTGCACACCAGCAATTTCTTCTTCCCACCACTGGAGGCATTTCTTTTATCTTTCCCTTGTGTTTTATTTAGATTTTATATCTTCATTGTTTGGTTTATTTCCTTATGTACCTAAATAATATTTGGTGATACATTTTAAATGTTTTAAATTTTATGTGTGCCTGCTTGTCTGTATATTTACCACGTACAGGTAGGTACCAGTGGAGGACAGAAGAGAGCCTCAGAGGGATCTGGACTTCCAGGTGGTATGAGTCACCCAGTGTGGAGGGGAGGACTAAACCTGGGTCCTCTATAAGTACATCAATGCTCTTGTGACTGCTGAGCATGTCTCCATCCCTGGGGTCATAAGCTTACTGGGTTTTTTTGTTGTTGTTGTTTTGTTTTGTTTTTTTGGTCTTTTTGAGACAGGGTCTCCTTGTAGCTCTGGTTGTCCTGGAACTCACTCTGTAGACCAGGCTGGCCTCGAACTCACAGAGATCCACGTGCCTCTGGGGTTTTAATACATAAAAATGTTCAGATGTAAAAAAAATCAAGTGACCTAAGATTTAATTGGGTGTGGAATTATATGCTATTTGCAGCTAGTTGGGTTTTTTTTACTTTTATACACATGCATATCTTTATGTTTCTGTTATTTTTTGTCATTTTGTTATTTATTTCTTTTTTCACATTTTCCCCTTTAATTTTATATTACTTTAAAATATGCATACATATTGTGGTGGTTTGAATGAGTGTCCCCATAGGCTCTAGGTATTCAGACGTTTGTCTCCAGTTGGTGGCGCTGTTTTTGGAGGTCTTGGGGTGTGTGGCCGTGCTGGAGGAAGTGTGTCACTGGGGGCAGGCTTAGTGAGTTTTAAAAGCCTCGTGGTCTCCAGTCGCCCTCTCTCTGCTTCCTGTGCTCTTTGCCAGATGTGATCCTCGGTTTGCTGCTCCAGATCCAGCCGCCACGCCTCCCGCCACAATGGACTCTAATTCCTTGGAACCGCCAATCATAAGCTCAAATAAACTCTTCCTTTTATAAGTTCCTTGGTCATGGTGCTTTATCACAGCAACAGAAAAGTGACTAATACACATATCCTCCACCCATGTACCAATATTACAAAATCTGAACATAAGTGGTAAGTTAATTCTCAAGCCCATTAAGGGATTCACCTTTTAACCATACTGCTGCTTTCATATAAAAAGAAATATAACATAGACAATGCTCAGTTTGCTTTGCAACTAGGGATTTTGTGCTAGCATCCACAAATGAGGGACAGCATACGTTGTTTGTTTTTCTGGACTGTGTTACTTCACTTAGCATAATGTCTCAGTTCCATCCATTTACCTGCAAAGTTCATGATGTTATCTTTCTCTTTTTTTCAGTATTTTTGAGACAGGGTCTCCCTTTAGTCCCAGCTGACCTAGAGCTCACTATGTAGACCAGGCTAGCCTTGAACTCACAGAGACCCACCTGCTTTTGCCTCCCAAGTGCTGGGATTAAAGGCATGCGCCACCATGCCCAGCAATGTTATCTTTCTTTACTGCTGCATAGAACTCCATTGTGTAGATGTACCACATTTTCTGTATTCACTCATTGGTTGAGGGACATTTGGGTTGCTTACAGCTTTTTGCTATTGTGAAGAGAGCGGCAATAAACATAGATGTCCATGTGTCTTTGTGATAGGATGAGTCTTGCGGGTATATACCCAGGAGTGGTATGACTGGGTCAGGTGTTAGGCTCATCTTCAGTCTTTTAAGAGTTCTCCACACTGCTTTCCATAGGGGTTGCACAAGTCTGCATTCTCACCAGCAGTGGATGAGTGTTCTTTCTCCACAATCTCTCCAGCATTTAGTGTCTTTTGCTTTCTTGATCTGAGCTAGTTCGTATCAGAGATGATAGCTGAGAGTGGTTTTAATTTGTATTTCCTTAATTATCAATGATGTTGAACACTTTTTAAGATGTTTCTCAGCCATCTTCACTTCTTCATTTGTGAATTCTCAATTCAGCTCTTTACTCCATCTTTTGATAGTGTCATTTTTCCCTTGATCCTTTGGTTTTTGAGTAATTTATATATTCTGGATGTTAATCCTCTATCTGATGTATCACTGGTGAAGATTTCCTCCCACTCTGTGGGTTTTCTCAACAATTTGATTGTTTCTTTTGCTGTACAGAAGCTTTTGAGTTTGATGAGGTTCCATTTGTCTATAGTTGATCTTGTTTCCAATGTAGTGGCTGTCTGGTTTAGAAAGTCTTTTCCTGTGCCTATGTCTCATAGTTTACTGCCAACATTTTCTTCTATAATTTTCAGAGTTTCTTGTTTCATACTGAGATCTTTGATCCATTTGGAGTTGATTTTTGGGTATGGTGAAAGGTAGGAATTCAGCTTCATCTTTCTACAAGTGGCAATCTACTTTTGCCAGTACCATTTGCTGAAGATGCTGTCTTTCCTCTATTGTGTCTTCTTGGGCCCCTTGTCAAATATGAGGTGGCTGAAATTGCATGTGCTCAGGTTAGGATCTTCAATTTTGTTCCATTGGTCTACTTGTCTGTTTTTGTGCCAGTACCAGGCTGTTTTTATTACAATAGCCCTGTAATATAGTGTGAAGTGAGGTATGGTTATCCCCCTGTGTTGCTCTTTTTGCTCAGGGTTGCTTTGGCTATCCGGGGTTCTTTGTTTTTCCATATGAATTTAAGGATTTTTTTCCTAAGTCTGAGAAGAAACTCCTGGGGAATTTGACTGGAATTGCAATGAATCTGTATATTAGTTTTGGTAGGATGGACAATTTTACTTTATTAATTTTTCCAATCCATGAGTATGGGAGGTCTTTCCATCTTCTGTTATCTTCTTCAATCTCCCTTTTCAGGGATTTAAATTTTTCATTGTAGAGCTCTACAGTGACTTTGGTTAGGTTTGTTCCAAGGTATTTTTTAGGCTATTGTGAATGGGATGGTCTCCTTGTATTCCTTCTCCATTTGTTTGTTGTGGGTATAAAGAAAGGCTTCTGATTTTTCTAAGTTAATTTCGTATCCAGCTACTTTACTGAAACTCTTGATCATTTCTAGGAGTTTCTTGGTGGAGTTTTTTGCACCCCTTATGTACACTATCATATCATCAGCAAAAAGGGATAGTTCAAGTTCCTCTTTTCAAATTAGTACTCCTTTGATTTCTTTTTCTTGTCTTATTGCTGTAGCAAGTTTTTCAAGCACTATATTGAAGAGGAGTGGAGATAGGGGGCAGCCTTGCTGGGTTCCTGATTTTTAGGGGAATGCTTCTAAATTTTCCCCATTTAGGATGATGATGGCTGTGGGTTTCTTTCTTTTTTTTGAGATAGTGTCTCCCCTTAGTCCCAGCTGGCCTGGAGCTCACTATGTAGACCAGGCTGGCCTTGAACTCACAGAGATCCGCCTGTCTCTGCCTCCCAAGTGCTGGGATTAAAGGCATGCACCACGCCTAGCCTAAGACAGTTTTTAGCCACCATTTGGGTGCTGGGAATTAAACCTGGGTCCTCTACAAGAGCAGTGCTCTTTTTTTTAAAAAAATTATTTATTTTTCTCTATGTGTATGAATGTATGTACTGTCTGCATGCAGGTCTACACACCCATGTCGTGCAATGCCTTGGAGGTCAGAAGAGGGTCTCGGATTCCCCTGGAACTGGAATTCTCCTGGAATTGGAGTTTCAGACGGTTCTCGGCCACCATGTGGTTGCTGGGGATTGAACCCAGGTCCTCTGTAAGAGCAGTCGGCGAAGAGCAGTGAGCCATCTTTCCAGCCCCAGCTGTGGGTTTCCTGTATATGGCTTTTATTACATTGAGGAATGATCCCTCTAAACCAATTCCCTCTAGGACTTTAAGCATGAAGGATGCTGGATTTTGTCAAAGGCTTTTTCTGCATCAATTGAGATGATCATGTGGTTTTTGTCTTTCAGCCCATTTATGTGTTTTATGATAGTTATTGTTTTGTGTATGTTGAACTGTCCCTGCATCTCTGGTATAAATCCAACTTGGTCATGGTAAATTGTCTTTTTAAAAAAATATTTTATTTTATATTTTATTATTTTTATTTTTTGTGTATGAGTGTATTATTGTCTTGTCATGCAATGCCCCAGGAGGTCAGAAGAGGGCATCAGTTCCCCCTGGAACTGGATGGTTGTTAGCCATCATGTGAGTACTGGAAATTGAACCTGGATCCTCTGGAAGAACAGCAAGAATTCTTTTTTTTTTTTTTTTTTTTTTTTTTTTTTTTTTTTTTTTGAAACAGGGTCTATCCTATAGCCCCAGCTGGCCGAAAAAAAAAAAAAAAAAAAAAAAAAAAAAAAACAAAAAAAATAAAAAAAAAAAAAAAAAAAAAAAAAAAATAGAACTACTGTAGAATCCCAGGACTTGTTTTTGATACTCACAGAGATCTGCCTGCCTCACGAGTGCTAGGATTTAAAGGCATGCATCCCACCCCAGCATGAATGGTCTTTTTGATGTGTGCTTGTTTGCAGTTTGCAAGTATTTTTTGAGAATTTTTGCATCTATATTCATTTATAAAATGAGCCTATAGTTTTCTTTTTTGGTTGTATCTTTGCCTGGTTTGGGTACTGGAGTAATACTGGCTTCATAAAAAGAAGTTGGGAGATTTCCCTCTGTTTCTATTCTTTTGAACAATTTGAGTAATAGTGGTTGTATGTCCTCTTTAAATGTTTTATAGAACTCTGCCTTAAATCCATCTGGGCCTGGGCTTTTTTTACTTAGGAGGTTTTGAATTGCTATTTCACTTTCCTCATAATGGGTCTGTTTAAGCTGTCAATATCTTCTTGAGTAAGGTAAGCTTTGGTGAATTCCAGGATTTCAGATATTCATCCAGTTCTCTGAGATTTTCAAATTTAGTAGAGTATACATTTTTAAAATATTCTTGTATTATTGTCTGAATCTTTTTGATGTCTATCGTGATGTTTCCCTTTTCATCTTGAATTCTATCAGTTTGGAGCAGCTCTTTCTTTTGGTTAACTGGGCTAGAGTTCTATCTATCTTGTTTATCCTTTCGAAGAACCAGCTTTTGCATTCATTGATTCTTTCATCATTTTCTTTGTTTCCATTTCACTGATCTCTCCTCTAATTTTTGTTATTTCTTCTTGTCTTTTGGGTTTAGGATTCAGTTGTTGTTGCCTCTCAAGTGCTTTCAGCTGCAGTGTTAGATCATTTATTTGTGCTCTTTCTGTTTTGTTTTGTTTTTTAATGTAGGCACTCAGTGCTATAAATTTCCCTCTTAGGACTGCTTTTAAAATATCCCATAGGTTTTGTTGTGTTGTATTGTCTTTTTTTAGTTCCTTATTTCTTCCTTGACCCATTCATTGTTTAGGACTGTGTTGTTTAGTCTCCATGTGTTCCTGTAGACAGTAGGGCTTATTCTGGTGTTGATATTGAGGGTTTTTTGTCTTTTTGAGACAGAGTCTCTTTAGTCCCAGCTGGCCTGGAGCTCACTTTGTAGGCCAGGTGGGCCTTGATCTCATAGATGTCTGCCTGCCTCTGCCTCCAGCAATATTGAGTTTTATTGCACTGTGGTCCGATAGAATGCATGGGATTATTTCAATCCTTTTATATTTGTTGAGGTTTTTTTCTGTGTCCCAGTAGGTGGTCGATTTTGGAGAATGTTCCATGGGGTGATGAATAGAAATTATATTCCCTGGTGTTTGGGTGGATATTTGGTAGATATCTGTGAGGTCCATTTGGTGTATCATATTGTTCAGTTCAGATGTCTTTCTGTTTATTCTTTGTTCAGTTGACCTGTCCAAAGGGCTCAGTGGAGTATTGACTGAAGTCCCCTACTATTAGTGTACAGGGATTAATCTGTGTCTTGAGGTCCTGCAGAATTGTGCTTATAAAGTTTACTGCATCAGAGTCTGGTGTGTATATATTCATGATTGTGAAATGCTCATGGTTAATTGTTCCTTTGATAAGGATTTAATGGCCCTCTTTGTCTCTTCTGATTCAATTTACTTTGAAGTCTATTTTGTCTGATATTAGAATAGCAACTCCTGCTATTTTCCATGCCATTTGCTTAGAATATGTTTTTCCATACTTTCAACTTAAGTTGATGCCTATCCTTGAGGGTGAGATGGGTTTCTTGTAGACAGCATATACATGGGTTTTCTAATCCATTCTCCCAGTCTGTCTTTTGATTGGGGAGTTTAGACCATTAATATTTAAGGTTATTGTTAAGGTATGTGTTTTTCTTCCTTTCACCTTATTTTCTGTTTGCATTCTTGATTTAAGTTAGTATTTTTGCAGTTATACTTATCAATTATTCTCTCTAGCTGCTTGGGGATAGTTGCTCCTTTCCTTGCTTTGAATATTTTCTGAAGGGTTGGTTTTCTGGACATGAATTATTTTCTCTTGTTTATCCCATGGAAGGTTTTTCTTTTTCCGACTATAATCAACATTTTTGCTGGGTATAGTAATCTGGGTTGATATCTATAGTCATTTAGCACTGGGAATACTTTGGTCCATGTTCTTCTGGCTTTCATGGTTTGCATCAAAAAGTCAGGTGTAATTCTGATGGGTTTCCCTTTATATGTAACTTGGTTTTCTCTTGTGGCCTTCAGTATTTTGTCTTTCTTTGGGGCATCTAATGTTTTAACTATGATATGTGGTGGGGAATTTCTTTTCTGATCTTGTTCTATGTGTTTCTTGTATTTGTATGGGTTTGTCATTTTTCAGTTTGGGGAAATTTTCTTCTATTATTCTGGTTAAGATCTGATCAAAACCATTTTCCTGAGATTCTTCTTCCTCTATCCCTATGATGTGGAGATTTGGTCTTTTCATAGTGTCCTACATTACCTGATTGTTCCACTCTTGTGTTTTTTTTAAATATTTCATAATCTTTACTTGAGCATTCTAGTTCTTCTGTCTTATCTTCCCAACTTGAGATTCTATTTTCTGCTTTATCTAATCTGTTACTGAGGCTTTGTCCCATCCTTTCATGCTGATTGGATGTGTGTATTATTTCTTTTTTCATTTCATCCTGTGATTTCTTTGGTATTTCCATTTCCTTCTGGGGCTTGTCTTTTTCTCCTTCTAGATCCTTGATTCTCTGCTCGGTTTCCTGTTTCATTTCAGCCTGGGATCTTTTCAGTGTTTCCACTTTCTTCCTGCATTTGTACTTCTCTCCTTCTAGTTCCTTCTGAAGTTTGTCATTCTCTCCCTTAAGTTCTTTGATTTGTTCTTTACATTCCTTGATTTCTTTAAGTATGTCTATGATTGTTTTTTTTTTTTTAAATCTATCCAGGGCTACCTCCAGGGAGAACTCATTGTTGGATTCTTCATAGGATTTGGTAGGGATTTATTGTTTGCTTTTCCCATGGTATTGATTTTTCATTGTGCTTTTGGCATGTGGATTTGATTTGTTGATTGTAATCTGATGCGAAATTGGAGTGTTTCTTCTTTGAGTTGAATGGCTGTTCCTCTAGATTAACTGAGGAGTGGCAGGTTTGCTGTATCTTCTTTTACCTTGTGACCCCAGTCTCTATAGCTGTTCCCACAATGATGGCCACTCTAGGGGCGGTGAGGAAGTGGTTTGGCCTGCTGTACATAGTCCCTGCCTCAGCTGCTGTCACAAAGGAGTTGCCCAGAGGTACGTGAAGTTGCCCGCACCCTTACAGGTCTGAGCAGGAAGTTGAGCCTCTGCCGATGCCCTGGGCACAGTTCCTACTTCTAGCTGTAGTCCATGAGTCCCACAGAGGTGCACCTGCAGCTAGTTTTTAATTAATTTTTATTTATTTGTATGAGTGTTATGCCTGCATGTATGTAAGTGCACTCACATTGTGCAGTGTCTGAGGAGGATGGAAGAGGACAACAGATCCCCTAAACTGGATTTACAATGGTTGTTACTTGCCATGAGGGTGCTGGCATTAAAATCCTGGGCCACTGCAGGAGCATCCATTGCTGTTAACCTCTTATTCATCTTTCCAACTCCCCTGCAGCTAGTATTTTGAAGGCTTTCCTCCACTGTCTTCCAATCTTCAGCTTTGGGATATTCATTGATATTCTGATTATCCTTTACCACAGAGGCACACCTTCAGCCCCATACAAATAATCTTCTTACTGTGATTTTGTTGGTGTTTTGTTAAGAGTATTTACATCTACATCACTGAAGTTTAATGGCTTACAGTTATATTATGCCCTTGTCTGGTTTTAGTACTAGAGTGATGCTAGCCTTGTAGAATGTGTTCAGAATTCTCACCAGTTTGGATAAATAATTTAAGAATTGTAGTTAGGTCATCTGGTCTTAGGATTTTCTTTGCTAGAAGACTTTTAAATAACTGACACTTAGAATTGGCTTGTTCAGTTTCCCCAAGAATTTGTCTATTTCCTCTGGTTATAAAATTCGTTGGCTTATAACTGTTCATTATACTCTTTCATGATCCTTTGTGTTTCTGCAGTGTTAATTGTAATGTCCCCTTTTCATTTCTGATTTTTTTTGTTCTTTTCAGTTGAGCAGAGTGTCAATTTTACTTTTTTCTTTTTATTTGTTTTAGTGTTAGAGATTTCATTGAAGTTAACATTCCATAAGGCCATTCAGATCAAATTGTAAAGTAATTCGAGAAATGCAAACTACCATCTGTATTAATGTGCCATCTTTCTTCTCCAGCATCAAAAATGTACATGATATAGAAGAAGTCTTTAGAAAGTAAAATCCACTGTCCATTTGTGTTGGGTAAGCATCGTTCATTACATGGAACCCATGTTAAAAGAACCCTGTCTTGGTTGTAAATTATAACAGCACTCTTGTATTAATCCATCTTCCTCAATTCCCCATAGTGGGCTGCCATCTTGAATTCTTAGTGGTAGTAGGGTCCATTTGAAACGCTTCAAGCTGACAGGATGTAATTTTACTTTTTTCAAAGAATTAGCTCTTTATTCAATGATCTTTTGAAAGCTATTTAGCTTCTAGCTTGTTTGTTTGTGCCCTGAAGTTTATTTTTCTTCTATTAATTTTGAGTTTTGTTTGTTCCTATTCTTTTAGTCCTTTGAAATACAATAACATATTGTTTATTTGAGAGACTTCTGTTTTTTTAATAGAGGCATTGATTGTTATAAGTTTACATCTTAGTGTACTGCTTTGCTATTTCATAAGTCTTGGTGTGACATGTGCTCATTTTCATTTCTTTGTTTCATTTCTTTGTGTGAATATATGGCCTGCATGTGTGTAAGTGTACAACATGCATGCACTGCCTTTGGAGATCAAAAGAGGGTATCATATTCCCTGGAGCTGGAGTTACAGATAGTTATTAGCTGCCATGTAGGTGCTGGGAATCAAATCCAGGTCCTCTACAAGACTAGCCAGTGCTCATAACCACTGAGTCATCTCTCTAGCCTTTTTATGAATATTTTAAAGAACATCTTATTTGTATCATTTTACCTTGTTGATAATGCCCTTCGAAGGTAAAAACAATTTTATTTTGGTAAGCCCAATATTTCTATTTTTTCTTTGGGGCTTGTACTGTAGGTATCTGCAAGATTATGAAGATTTATGCTCATATTTTCTTCTAAGGGTTTTTTTAGGATTAGCCCTTACATTATTTTATAGTTTCAGCACTTCTGTTTAGATTTGTAGCTGCTCTATGGTGATTTTTTGTTTTATTACAGAAAACAAGTCTCTTCTAATACTTTTGAAATTATTTTAAGTTTATTTATTTATTTTTTGTTTTTTTTCTGAAATTATTTTAAGTTTTAAAAATATTTCTTCTAATATTAGCACTTCATTTTCTCCTGAGGTTATTATTCTATTTATATAGTTTTCCTTATTACACTCTTTGTCTGCTTTTATTGTGTTCACAGGGCAGCAAAATGCCTAACTTTCTGTACTTAGGTATGACAAGGTCAGTGATGGACCTTAGCTTAAAGGGAAACAATTTGTTTGGGGACCAAAAGTTGGTATATGTAGGTTTGCTCGGGTGCCCATGCTTTTTTGCAGAAAGAAATTCAGTAAATATGGAGGTGGGTGGTGAGGAAGGTATTAAAATGTTTATGCCTGGCACTCTGAATGCCTTTGCATGGGGGAATTGGCACAAATCCGTATGCAGAATTTTTAACTTTCTTCACACTAAGGTCTCATTCCTATCATTTATGCTGGTGTTCCTCAGTCGAGAGCCCTGCCACGTTCTGCCACTCAGAAAATGAAAGATACTTACTTTGCTGATGGAGAAGGGAATTTTCAGATATAAACATTCCTCATATAGATTGTCAGCCAATGTAGTTTCTAGATTCTCTCTGGACATTTCCAACGTTTCCATTTTAATAATTTCAGTGGATTTTATTTTCTTCTTATTAAGTCCTCCCTTCTTCCAGGAGACCATAAGATAATGAAATCTACCGGTTATTGTTATGCATAATGCAAGGCACAGAAGAATGACACACAATGATGGCTGATTTAACATTTCTTTTTAATTAGCCAGCAGTAAAGTGTGAACTCACACCCAAAAGAAGTCTCAGCCATGAGGAGAAGCCGAGTGGAGTTTATAAAGCCTAAAACCAAAATTATATCATGCCAGGGGCAAAACTAATAATCATGTCATCTGATCACCATAGTTACACCAGATCAGAGGTAGGTCAGTTAACAAAGAAGTTTACAGTTAGCAAAAATTTCTAATTTTCAGTTGGGGAAAAATAAGTTTCTAATTTTCAGTTAGGGGAAATATAAGTTTCTCAGAATTTCATAAACAATGAGTTTCCTGGAGCTGCAAGTGTAGGTAGGAGAGAATGTGCTGCCTGTTATAACTTTCCCAGTACTGTAGAAGCAATGCAGGCATGGGCCTCATGGGACCCTTCTGTCTGGCTGGGTGCTGTTGGCAAGAGTAGAGTGTGTGGCTGGGCAGGAACACAGGCTGAGCAGAAGTCAGCTAGAATAAAAGGACTCAGTTTAGTTGTTTCGGTTACCAGTACTACTTGTTTATATCTTTTTGTAATAATTGGTCTCCTCTGAAGCCTACTCTTTTCCCATTCTTTTCGTCTCTACATTTTCTTTTTCTTTTTTCTTTTTTTAGAATTGATTTCTAGTGTCATTTTGTTTGTTTTTTTTTCACATAAATTTATTTTTATTTTTTTAACAAATCTAGACCTGTGTTCCTGCCCATTCCCCCACCCCGCCAGAGCTCATGCATTCTGCCAAACATGCTTTTCATCTCTTAGTCTTTCTCAATATTCTCCATGAGGAAGTTGACTGTTTTGAGCAGAAGTTCACTGTTTCAGTCAGTTCTTTGATGCAGTACTTTCTGTTGTTGTTGTTGTTTCCAATATGCATTACGCCCAACTGCTTTGGACAAAAGCTCAGGGGGCCCTACACAAGAAATACTTACAACTGGGTAATTGGCACTAGCATCCACAGATGAGGGATACCATTCGTCGTTTGTTTTTCTGGGACTGTGTTACTTCACTCAGCATGATGTCCTCTAGCTCCAGCCATTTTCCTGCAAAGCTCGTGATGTCGTCTTTCTTTACTGCTGCATAGAACTCCATTGTGTAGATGTACCACATTTTCTCTATCCACTCGTCAGTTGAGGGGCATTTAGGTTGGTTCCAGCTCCTTGCTATTGTGAAGAGAGCTGCAATAAACATGGCCGTGCATGTATCTCTGTGGTGGCGTAAGTCTTGAGGGTACATGCCCAGGAGTGGTATGGCTGGGTCGGGTGGCAAGTTCATTCCAAGTCTTCCAAGGGTTCTCCACACTGCTTTCCATAGTGGCTGTACGAGTTTACATTCCCACCAGCAGTGGATGAGTGTTCCCCTTTCCCCACAACCTCTCCAGCACTTGGTATCATTTGTTTTCTTGATCCTAGCCAGTCTTATTGGAGTAAGATGATATCTTAAAGTGGTTTTCATTTGCATTTCCTTAATGATTAGTGATGTTGAACAGTTCTTGAGGTGTTTCTCAGACATCTCTAATTCCTCGCTTGTGAAGTCTCTGTTCAGTTCTTTGCTCCATCTATTGAGCGGGTCATTTGTTTTCTTTTTTCTTTGTTTTTTGAGTAGTTTATATATTCTGGAAATCAATGCTTTGTCAGATGTATCTGCAGTGAAGGTTTCCTCCCACTCTGTGGGATTTCTCTTCACTTCCTTGATTGTTTCTTTTGATGTACAGAAGCTTTTGAGTTTGATGAGGTCCCATTTGTCAATTGTCGACCTTAATTCTTGTGCAGCTGCTGTCTGATTTAGGAAGTCTTTTCCTACGCCTATGTCTTGTAGTCTGCTGCCAACTTTTTCTTCTATCACCTTCAGAGTTTGGGGTTTCACGTTGAGGTCTTTAATCCATCTGGAGTTGACTTTTGTACAGGGTGAGAGGTAGGGGTTTAATTTCATTCTTCTACAAGTGGTGATCCAGTTTTGCCAACACCACTTGCTGAAGATGCTGTCTTTTCTCCATTGTGGTTTCTTGGCCCCCTTGTCAAATATGAGATGGCTGAAATTGTATGTGCTCAGATTTGGATCTTCGGTTTTGTTCCATTGGTCAACAGGTCTGTTTTTGTGCCAGTACCAGGCTGTTTTTATGACTATAGCCCTGTAGTATAGTTTAAAATCTGGTATAGAGATCCCTCCTGTGTAGCTCTTTTCACTCAGGATTGATTTGGCTATTCGGGGTCTTTTGTTTCTCCAAATGAATTTAAGAACTTTTGTTTCCAAGCCTGTGAAGAAACTCTTGGGGATTTTGATTGGGATTGCATTAAATCTATACAAGAGTTTTGGTAAAATGGACATTTTTACAATGTTAATTTTCCCAATCCATGAGCATGGGAGGTTTTTCCATCTTCTGAGGTCTTCTTCAATTTCTTTCTTTAAGGGTTTAAAATTTTTGTTGTAGAGGTCTTTGGTGTCTTTGGTTAGGTTTGTTCCTAGGTATCTTATTGTTTTTGAGGCTATTGTGAGTGGGAAGGTCTCTTTGAATTCTTTCTCCAGTTGCTTGTTCTTGGTGTAAAGAAAGGCCATTGATTTTCTAAGGTTAATTTTGTATCCTGCCACTTTGCTGAAGCTGTTAATCGTTTCTAGGAGTTTTCTGGTGGAGTTTTTTGCATCTCTTAAGTAAACAATCATATCATCAGCAAATAGGGATAGTTTGACTTCCTCTTTTCCAATTAGTACTCCTTTAATATCCTTTTCTTGCCTTATTGCTCTAGCAAGTGTTTCAAGCACTATATTGAAGAGGAGTGGTGATAGGGGGCAGCCTTGCCGAGTTCCTACCTTTAAAGGGAATGTTTCCGTCATTTCCCCATTTAGGATGATATTGGCTGTGGGTTTCCTGTATATGGCTTTGATTACATTGAGGAATGATCCCTCCAATCCAATTCCTTCTAGGACTTTAAGCATGAAGGGATGCTGGATTTTGTCAAAGGCTTTTTCAGCATCAATTGAGATGATGGTGTGGTTTTTGTCTTTGATTCCGTTTATGTGTTTGATGATGTTTATTGATTTTCGTATGTTGAACCATCCCTGCATCTCTGGTATGAATCCAACTTGGTCATGATGGATGATCTTCTTGATGTGGGTCTGTATGCGATTTGCCAGTATTCTGTTTAGAATTTTGGCATCTGTGTTCATGAGGGAGATGGGTCTATAATTCTCCTTTTTAGTTGGATCTTTGCCTGGTTTTGGTAATAGAGTGATGTTGGCTTCATAGAAGGAATTTGGGAGAATTCCCTCTGATTGTATACTTCTAAACAGTTTCAGAAATAATGGTTGTAGGTCTTTTTGAAATGTTTTATAGAATTCTGCTGTGAAACCGTCTGGGCCTGGGCTTTTTTTAGTTGGGAGGCTTCTTACTACATCCTCTATTTCTTCATATGTTATGGGTCTGTTTAAGCTGCTGGTCTCCTCTTGGCCAAGCTTTGGTGATTCCCAAGATTTCAGATATTCATCCATTTCTTCTAGATTTTCAAACTTGGTAGAATATAGGTTCTTGTAATATTCCCATATAATTTTCTTGATCTTTTCCTTGTCCGTTGTGATATTTCCCTTTTCATCACAGATTGTATTGATTTGGAGTTGTTCCTTCTTTCTTTTTGTTAACTGGGCTAGAGGTCTGTCTATCTTGTTTATTCTTTCAAAGAACCAACTTTTGGCTTCATTGATTTTTTGTATTGTTTTCTTTGTTTCTATTTCATTGATTTCTGCTCTGATTTTTGTTATTTCTTCCTGTCTGTTGCGTTTAGGGTTCATCTGTTGTTGCCTCTCAAGTGCTTTTAGCTGTAGTGTTAGATCATTCACTTGTGCTCTTTCTGTTTTTCTAATGTAGGCACCCAGGGCTATAAATTTCCCTCTTAGGACTGCTTTTAAGGTATCCCATAAGTTTTGTTGTGTTGTATTGTCATTGTCATTCAGTTCCAGGAATGTTTTTATTTCTTTCTTTATCTCTTCCTTGACCCATTCATTATTCAAGAGTGTGTTGTTTAGTCTCCATGTGTTCTTGTAGGCAGGAGGGCTTGTCCTGGTGTTGATGTTGAGCTTCATTGCACTGTGGTCTGACAGGATGCATGAAATTATTTCAATCTTTTTGTATTTGTAGAGGTTTCTTCTGTGTCCCAGGATGTGGTCGATTTTGGAGAATGTTCCGTGGGGTGCTGAGTAGAAAGTGTATTCTCTGGTATTAGGATGGAATGTTCGGTAGAGGTCTATGAGGTCCATTTGGTGTATCATATCGTTCAGTTCAGATGTCTCTCTGTTTATTTTTTGTCCTGTTGACCTATCCAAAGGACTCAGTGGGGTATTGAAATCTCCCACTATGAGTGTGCTGGGGTTAGTCTGTGACTTGTGGTCCTGGAGAATTGTCTTTATAAAGTTTGGTGCACCAGAATTTGGGGCATATATATTCATAATTGTGAAATCTTCTTGGTGGATTGTTCCTTTGATGAAAATGTAATGGCCTTCTTTGTCTCTTCTGATTTCTTTTACTTTGAAGTCTATTTTATCCGATATTAAAATAGCAACACCTGCTTTCTTTTTGGTACCATTTGCTTGGAATATTTTTTTCCATCCCTTCACTTTAAGGTGGTGCCTGTCCTTGAAGGTAAGATGTGTTTCTTGCAGACAGCATATCGATGGATTCTGTTTCCTAATCCAGTCTCCCAGTCTATGTCTTTTGATTGGGGAATTTAGTCCATTAATATTTAAGGTTATGACTGATAGGTTTGTGTTGCTTCCTTTTGCCTTATTATCCATCTGCGGTTTTGATTTAGGTTTCTACTTCTGCAGTTATGCTTTTATTGATTTCTCCTTCTAGTTGCCTGGGGTTGGTTGCTCCTTTCTTCTGTTCTTTGGATTGCTTCAAGTATTCTCTGAAGGGTTGGTTTTCCGGACATGTATTCTTTCAAGTTGTTTATGTCATGGAAGATTTTCCTCTCTCCTTCCACTATGATTGACATTTTTGCTGGGTATAGTAACCTGGGCTGGCATCCATTGTCCCTCAACACTGGGAATGCTTTGCTCCAGGTTCTTCTTGCCTTCATCGTTTGCTGTGAGAAGTCCGTTGTTATTCTGATAGGTTTCCCCTTATAGGTCACTTGTTGTTTTTCTCTTGTCGCTTTAAGAATTTTCTCTTTGTTTTGGGTGTCCAGCATTTTAACTATGATGTGGCGTGGAGAATTTCTTTTCTGATCTTGTCTGTTTGGAGTTCTATGTGCTTCTTGTATTGGTATTGGTTTGTCCTTTTTTAGTTTGGGGAAGTTTTCATCTATTATTCTGTTGAAGATCTGATCAATACCTTTCTCTTGGGATTCTTCTCCTTCCTCTATTCCTATGATGCGGAGGTTTGATCTTTTCATAGTGTCCCACAGCTCCTGGTTGTTCCATTTTTGTGTATTTTTAAATTTTTCATAATCTTTCCTTGAGGTTTTTAGTTGTTCTGTGTTGTCCTCCAGGTCTGATATTCTTTGTTCTGCTTCCTCCATTCTGCTTCTGAGGCTTTTTTCATTCCTTTCCTCTTGAATGGATGAGTGTTTGATTTCCTTTTTCATTTCCTCTTCTGATTTCTTTAGTGTTTCTATTTCTTTTTGGAGCTTCTCGATCTCTTTTTGTAGCTCTTTTGTTTGCTGGTTGGTTTCTTTTTCTTTTTCAGCATGGGATCTTTTCAGTGTTTCTACTTCCTTCCGGAGCTTGTCATTCTCTCTCTCTCGGTCCTCATTCTCTTTTCTTAGTTCTTTAATTTGTTCTTTATGATCTTGTAGTTCTTTAAATATGTTCCCAATTGTGTTTCTGATGTCTGTGTCCTGGGGCATCCCCAGAGGGATCCCACTGCAGGAGTCTTCCATGGGGTTGGTAAAGCTTGGCACGGGATTATCCTGCCCCTTTCCAGTGTTGTCTCTTCTTCGTGATCCTGGCATATGGGCTTCTGCTTGCCTGTGAGTATTCCAATGTGAGTCCTAAATGCCTCTTCACTGTGTTGAAGGCTTGCTTTGCTTGCCTCCTTCAGATGCCTCTTCGTAATCCCAGTTGGCCAGGGGGGTGTCTTCAGCCCGTGCCCCGGTACCTTCTGCTGGGCTCAGGAGATCTCCTGTCTCTACATTTTCTCTAGATTATTTATAATAGGCTTAAGAAGAGAATTGAGATAACCTGTTGCAAAGAATTTCAAATTGCAAAGAATTTCCAGCTTCCTCATGTCTGAATCATCCACATTGGCTCATTGCTTGCTTCATTTCAACATATGTAGACATTTAAAGAAGAGTTTATAAGTGAAATACTTTTTTTTTAAATTCTCACATGTCTAATGAATACAGTTTAGTTGGGTATAAAATTCTTCAGATAACTTTCTTTTACTCTGAGATTTTTATTTTTTATTCTTTATTAAGATTCATTTTATGAGGTCTTATGGATATGTTCATGTGTGTCTGTGTGAGTGCACACATGGACGTGTGTGGGGTACCCTCATAGGCCATAAGAGGATGTCTGATCCCCTGGAGCTGAAGTTACAGGCAGTTACATACCACTTAATGGGGATGCTGGGAACCAAACTCCAGTCCTCTTAAACAGCAGTGAGGCTTCTCAACTGCTGAGCCATCATATCTTCAGCCCCTACTCAAAGGGTGTTTTTTACATCAAATATTACTTCAGTCCTTCCATCATGCTTTCTCCATTCATCTGTAAGTTGGATGGACTTCAGTAGTTTATTTCAGTAACTACTCATGAGTGCTGATGTAGTATTTTATGAGTTCATTCCTGTTGGCTATATCATTCTCTGTACTTGAGCAATGAAAGCTTTGATTAGGTAAAAGATTATTCATGCAACATTTCTTTCCCTCACAAAATTCCTCAGTTTTATTGTGCATAAAATGTTTCTTAGACGTCTGTAGCCTCTTTTTTTCACATGTGAATAACTTGCTCTTTTTCAGTCATGGGCACCAAAATGAACAAGCAATCTAACATTAAGCTACATCCCCATCCTTGTCTATTTTCCTGTGGTGGTTAGTGTTGTCAACTTGACAAGATATTGAATTGTCTAGGAGACAAACATCCAGGCCTAGAAGGGAATTATCTATGTTAGGTTAGCTTTGGAGTGTATCTGCAGAGAAAATATCTTGATGACATTAACTGAGGTAAGAAGGTTAACCAGCCCATTTTTGATGGCAGCATTCTATGGTTGGGAACCTGGACTGGAAAATTGGAGGAATGGAGCTGAAGAGCAGTATTTGTTCATTCCTTTCTGGTTTCTGATTGTGGGATATGATGTGACCAGCTGCTTCAAGTTCCTGACAACTTGATCACCACTCCTGTGGTGGATCATACCCTGGAATGTGAGCCAGAATAAACCATTTTCCCCCTAAGCTGCTTTTGTCTAGGTATTTTATCACAGCGACAAGAATAGTAGATAAGACACTTCCTTTCTATATTTGAAATTCCTTACTTTGTAAGAACTGCCACATTTTCCTGGAACTCAGCACAACCATTCAGTCTGATCCAAGCAGATTTTCAAGTATATCATGTAAGTGTGATTGTCTGAAAATCTTTCTAATACTTCCAATATCTGAAGTTTGCGTTGGCCTATTAATGGTTCTTCTGATTCATGCTCTTTCTTTTGTATGTGTCACCCATGCGGTTGGTTGCCATTTAAAAAGTGTATTTGTTACTTCTTTGTTTTTGAGTAGTCTATATATTCTTGATGTTAATATTCTGTCAGATGAATCACTGGTGAAGATTTCCTCCTACTCTGTGGGTTTTCTCTTCACTTCCTTGATTGTTTCTTTCGCTGTACAGAAGCTTTTGAGTTTGATGAGGTCCCATTTGTCAACTGTTGACCTTATTTCCTACACAGCTGCCGTCTGATTTAGAAAGTCCTTTCCTACTCCTATGTCTTATAGGTTGTTGCCAACTTTTTCTTCTATCACTTTCAGGGTTTCAGGTTTCACGTTGAGATCTTTGATCCACTTGGAGTTGATTTTTGTACAGGGTGAGAGGTAGGGGGTTTAATTTTGTTATTCTACAAATGGTAATCCAGTTTTGCCAACACCATTTGCAAAGATGCTATCTTTCCTCCACTGAGGTTTTTTTTGCCTCTTTGTCAAATATGAGGTGGCTGAAATTGTATGAGCTCAAGTTTGAATCTTCAAATTTGTTCCATTGGTCAATGGGTCTGTTTTGTGCCAGTACCAGGCTGTCTTTATGACTATGGCCCTGTAATATAGCTTGACATGTAGTAGAGCAATCCCCCTTGTATTGCATTTTTCACTCAGGGTTGCTTTAGCTATTAGGGGCCTTTTGTTTTTCCACAAGAAAACAAACGACCTACTCAAAAGATGGAGTAGAGAGCTGAACACAGACTTCAGTGAGGAATTAAAGACGGCTGAGAAACATCTTAAAAAGTGTTCAACATCATTAATAATTATGGAAATGCAAGTTAAAACCACTCTTGGATATCATCTCACTCTGATACAACTGGCTAAGACCAAGAAAACAAAAGACACTAAATGCTGGAAAGGTTGTGGAGAAAGGGGAACACTCATCCACTGCTGGCGGGAATGTAAACTTCTACAACTATTATGGAAAGCAGTGTGGAGAAAATGAAAATGAGCCTACCACCTGACCCAGTCATACCACTTCTGGTGTATATACCACAAGACTAATCCTACCACAAAGATACATGCACATCCATGTTTATCGCAGCTCTCTTCACAGTAGCAAAGAGATGGAACCAACCCAAAAGCCCCTCAACTAGCAAGTGGATGACAAAAATGTGGTACATCTACACAACGGAGTACTATTTAGCAGTAAAGAAAGATGACATCATGAACTTTGCAGGTAAATGGATGGAACTTGAAGCCATTATATTAAGTGAAGTAACACAGTCCCAGAAAAACAAGTGGCTAATGGTTTCCCTCATTTGTAGATGCTAACACCAAATCCCCAGATGAAAGGCAAGCCGAACAACATTATTGTTATATTTCTGTTTATCTGAAAGCAACTATGTTGTTATAATGTAAATCTCTTAATGGGCTCTAGAATCGACCTACCACTTACTTTCAAACTCTGTAATTACTGTATATGAGTGGAAAGTACGTCTTCATATTTTAGAGTAATATGAAATTAAAGAAGGAAAATGTGAATCCCTAAACATAAAAAAGACTGAGAGAAAGATGCAGGACAGTTATGGCAGAGTGCATAATCTGGGGTGGGGTGGGGTGCAGGGAAAGAGGAATATGTTTGAATTGAACTGAGAAATGATGTCTGAAATACACAAAACATCAATAAAAGCATTATAAAAATAAAAAAGTTGTACTGAAGATGTGTCACTTAGGGTTAAGCATGTCACAGACACCTATTCTCTGTGCTTAACCATTTCTGGAATTCTGTAATAGTCTCTAGCTGTTGCAAAAAAAGAAGCTTCTTTGATGGGGAGTAAAATGTATACTTGTCTGTAAATATGAGAATGCATATTTAGAATAAAGAAATTACATTGGTCTAAAAATAAAAATAAATAATGTGTATTTGTGGTGTATAGGAATATAGGTTGTGTTGTCTGTCCTTTGAAATGGATATTCATTTGTGTCATCTAGGACACTGAAAACACCACCAGAAAGAATCCACCACCAATCAAGTTTTACCACACACGAAATTTATGACTGAAAGTTCCTTACAACTCAACCGACATATATTTCAGACATAAGTATATATAAGGACCAATTTGTAGCTACAAATTCCTTTTCTCCTTTTCTGTTTTCCTCTTGTCTGTTCTACTTGACAAATCAATGACTGCCCTTCTGTGCCATACAGTAATATGTTGAGTGTGAGGCTCTGTTCAGTTTTTCATTGCATTTTTGTTTATTTTGTGTGCATGTCAGGGGTTGGGACACATGTGATAGTGTGTGTGGAAGTCAGAGGACAACTTGAAGAAGATGGTTCTGTCCTTGCACCATGTGGGTCCTGGGGATTCAGCTCAACTCATCAGGCTTGGTGACAGTCACCCTTACTGGTTGAAACATCTTGCATACCCTGTGTTTTATCATATAGCTTATTAAAGACTATAGTGCAAGCCAGGAGTGGTGGAACATGCCTGTAATTAGAACACTTGAGAGGCAGATGCAGGAGAATCAAGAGTTTAAGCCTATTATGAACTACACAGCAAATTTGAGGCCAGCTTGGGCTACATGATACCCTATCTCAAAAACAAATGAACAAAAATCAAACAACCCACCTATAATGCATTTTAATAAAATTCTTATTTACAGTATTTGATACTTTGTTCATCCCACAATATATAATTTAGAAAATGTAAGGCAGCTTTCTCTTTTAAAATCTACAATACAATATAACGAGGCTTGGTATATTATATTATATACTGATAATCTCAAGAAGTGGGAGGCTGAGGCAAAATGTTCAGAACTGGACAAGCATATGTAGGAGAATTACCTTGAACTGGTTTTCAATGCCCTTGAACTCCTGGTTCTCAAGGCACGCTACCACAGCCATAGTACAGAGCCCCAGAAGATGATGGCACTGCTTCTAACAAAACTTTCCCATACACTTTCTCCTAACTCCTAAATGAATGCCCATACACTGATACAGAGTATGTGGATACCATAGCAGCCTCCAGTTCCCAGTGCAACTGAAGGCTGACACATTTTGGTTGCAAGCTTTCACATCTTTCTGATTTTGTGAGTCAACAGCAGCAACAGTGGGATGATGACTTTGCCTTTCTAATAAGGATTACATGAAAGAATAGCACTGGTAAATCATCTAGAATAATACATCCAGATTTATTTACATCAGAATAATCTTAAAAATGGAGTTTTAAGCCTCTACTTCCTCCTCCTCCTCCTAATTTTCCTTCTTTGAAAATATGTCCACAAAGTATGCCATGGTCAAAACTTAGTTTTAAAACAGATATTGCTTCCCTTTACTCGTTGATATGAGCAGAGATGTAATGGCTGTATATTAGGCACTAAAAGGTGAATGCAGCCTTTGTTTATATGAGAAATAAAGCTATTCCAGTAAGCTTTTAAAATAAGGTGGTATTTTCCAATGTGTCTGTTGTGTGATTTTTTTTCCTCAAGAAACATGAACTGTCTGGTTACAGACTCTGATGACAAACCAAAGAAATATTTCCACCCAAGTATACTTTGGTGAACCATTGAGTCTACTGGGGTTACAAGAGATAGGTGAATACTCTCAAAAGCTGCATCCTTAAGCTCCCTTCTCAACTTGTAGGAGTTCTACCCAAGAGGATCACTCCTTTCCCCAACAAGTGCTCATAATTACATAACCTTGGGGAGGGGTATTGTGGATCTCATAACTTCCTGAGCTTCCTGAGTCTTACCAAACTCCCTCCTCACTCCAGAAGGAAATGTTTCAATTTGGAGAAAACTGGCTATACCACAGTGCCAGTGAATAGACAAATGTATAAAGAAAATATGGTACATACACATAACTATTATTTAGCCATTAAGAAGGATGAAATTATGGTGTTTATAGAAAACTGAAACTAGAGAACATAATGTTAGAGTAAGATGAACCAGAGTCAGAAAGACAAGTAGCATGTGTTCTTTTCTAAGCAGAATTTGTAGTTTGCTTGTTTGTTTTTTTGATGAGTTCAGTTCCCAGCACCCACAGGGAATCTGCCATTCACATTGAGGGTGGGTCTTCCCAGCTCAACAGACACAATCTAGAAACACCCTCACATACCTTCCCAGAGATTGTTTTCTGTAACAATTATAAATCCAATCAAGTTTATAACTGAGCTTAACCATCTTTATCAAAGGAACAATTGACCATGAATATTTCATAATCATGAATATATATGCACCAAACTCTGGTGCACCAAACTTTATAAAGAATTCTCCAGGAACTCAAGGCACAGATTAACCCCAGGACACTCATAGTAGGGGAGTTCAACACCCCACTGAGCCCTTTGGACAGATCAACCAGACAAAGAATAAACAGAGACACATCTGAACTGAATGATAAAATCCACCAAATGGAAATCACAGACATCTACCGAATATTCTAACCAAATACCAGAGAATACACTTTCTACTCAGCACTCCACAGAACGTTCTCCAAAATTGACCACACACTGGGACACAGGAAAAAAAAAACTCAACAAATACAAAAAGATTGAAATAACTTCATGCATTCTATAACACCACAGTGCAATAAAGCTCAATATCAACACCAGGATAAGCCCTCCTATCTACAAAATCACATGGAGAATAAACAACACACTCCTGAATAATTAATGGGTCAAGGAAGAGATAAAGAAAGAAATAAAAGCCTTCCTGGAACTGAATGACGACGATAATACAACACAACAAAACCTATGGGATACTTTAAAAGCAGTCCTAAGAGGTAAGTTTATAGCCCTGGGTGCCTACATTAGAAAAACAGAAAGAGCACAAGTGAACAATCTAACAGTGCAGCTAAAAACACTTGAGAGACAATAACAAATGAACCCCAAACACAACAGACGGGAAGAAATAACAAAAATTAGAGCAGAAATCAATGAAATAGAAACAAAGAAAACAATACAAAAAAAAAATCAATGAATCCAAAAGTTGGTTCTTTGAGAGACAGAGAGACCTTTAACCCAGTTAACCAAAAGAAAGAAAGAGCAACTCCAGATCAATAGAATCTGTGATGAAAGGGGAAATATCACAAGAGACAAGGAAAAGATCCAGACGATCATACAGGAATACTTCGAAAACCTATACTCAACTAAGTTTGAAAACGTAGAAGAAATGGATAAATATCTGAAATTCTGGGAATCACCAAAGCTTAACCAAGAAGAGATCGACAGCTTAAACAGACCCATAATATATGAAGAAATTGAAGATGTAATAAGAAACCTCCCAACTAAAAAATGTAGGCCCAAATGGTTTCACACAGAATTCTATAAAACATTTCAAAAAGACTTTAACCATTATTACTCAAATTGTTCAGAAGGCTACAAGGAGAGGGAAATCTCCCAAATTCCTTCTATGAAGGCAGCATCACTCTAATACCAAAATCAGGCAAAGATACAACCAAAAAGGAGAACTATAGACCTATCTCATTAATGAACACAGATGCAAAAATTCTCAACAAAATACTTGCAAACCACATACAGACCCACGTCAAAAATATCATCCATCATGACCAAGTTGGATTCATACCAGAGATGCAGGGATGGTTCACCATACAAAAATCAATAAATATCATAATACACATAAATAGACTGAAAGACAAAAACCACATGATCATCTCAATTGACAAAATCCAGCATCCCTTCATGCATAAAGTCCAGGGATAATTCCTCAATGTAATTAAAGCCATATACAGGAAACCCACAGCCTAGATCATCCTAATTGGAGAAAAGACAGAAGCATTCCCCTTAAAGGTAGGAACTCGGAAAGGCTGCCCATTCCTCTTCAATATAGAGTTTGAAACACTTGCTAGGGTAATAAGGCAAGAAAAGGAAATTAAAGCAGTACTAATTGGGGAAAAAGGAAGTCAAGCTATCCCTTTTTGCTGATGATATGATTGTTTATCTACGGGATGCTAAAAACTCCACCAGAAAACACCTAGAAATGATTAAGAGTTTCAGTAAAGTGGCAGGATACAAAATTAACCTAGAAAAATCAGTAGCCTTTCCTTACACCAACAACAAGCAACTGAAGAAGGAATACAAGAAGACCTTCCCACTCACAATAGCCTCGAAAACAATAAAATACCTAGGAACAAACCTAACCAAAGACACCAAAGATCTCTACAAAAAAATTTTAAACCCCTGAAGAAGGAACTTGAAGAAGACATCAGAAGATGGAAAGACAGCCCATGCTCACGGATTGGAAAAATTAATATAGTAAAAATGTCCATTCTACCCAAATTAATATATAGGTTCAATGCAATCCTAATTAAAATCCCCAAGAGTTTCTTCACAGGCTTGGGAAAAAAGTTCTTAGTTTCATATGAAAAAACAAAAGACCCCAAATAGCCAAAGCAAACCTGAGCAAAAAGAGCAATATAGGGGGAATCTCTACACCAGACTTCAAACTATACTACAGGGTTATAGTCATAAAAATGGCTTGATACTGGCACAAAAACAGACCTGTTGATGAATGGAACAAAACTGAAGATCCAAACTTGAGCACATACAATTTCAGCCACCTCGTATTTGAAAAGGGGACCAAGAAGACACAATGGAGGAAAGACAGCATCTTCAGCAAGTGGTGTTGACAAAACTGGATCACCACCTGTAGAAGAATGAAATTAAACCCCTACCTCTTGCCCTGTACAAAAGTCAACTCCAGATGGATTAAAGACCTCAACATAAAACCCAAAACTCTGAAGGTGATAGGAGAAAAAGTTGTCAGCAGCCTACAAGAAGACATAGGTGTAGGAAAACACTTCCTAAATCAGACAGCAGCTGTGCAAGAAATAAGGTTGACAATTGACAAATGGGACCTCACTAAACTCAAAAGCTTCGGTACATCAAAAGAAAGTGAAGAGAAAACCCACAGAGTGGGAGGAGACCTTCACTGCAGATGCATCTGACAAAGCATTGATTTCTAGAATACATAAACTACTCAAAAAACAAAGAAGAAAGAAAACAAATGACCCACTCAAAAGATGGAGCAAAGAGCTGAAGACAGACTTCACAAGTGAGGAGTTAGAGATGGCTGAGAAGCATCTTAAAAAGTATTCATCGTCGCTAATAATTAAGGAAGCAGATTAAAACCACTTTAAGATATCATCTCACTCCAATAAGACTGGCTAGGATCAAGAAAACAAATGATACCAAGTGCTGGAGAGGTTGTGGGGAAAGGGGAACACTCATCCACTGCTGGTGGGAATGTAAATTCGTGCAGCCACGATGGAAAGCAGTGTGGAGAACCCTTGGAAGAATCAAAATGAGCTTGCTACCTGACCCAGTCATACCACTCCTGGGTATATACCCATAAGACTCATCTTACTGTAGAGATACATGCTGAGCCATTTTTATTGCAGCTCTCTTCACAATAGCAAAGAGCTGGAACCAGCCCAAGTGTCCCTCAACTGACAAGTGGATAGAGAAAATGTGGTACATGTACACAATGGAGTTCTATGCAGCAGTAAAGAAAGATGACATCCAAGACATCAGCTCCAGAGAAAGTAGACTGTTTTGCTTCTCATCCACCTGTACCCCTTTTCTAAGCCTAGGGAACAATCTGCGGAAGAGAGGGTGTGGTAGAATGTAAGGGCTTCGATTGGGGTTAATGGTGAAACTACAACAAAATAGACTGGACACTCATTTGATCAACTTGATTGAACATACAAGCCCCCCCTGCTGGATGGTGGGACCCATGAGCTGTGTGGGTTTGGGCACAACTGCTTGCAAATTGGTTTTACATGAAGGATGCTTGTACTCACAAATTATCACTTATTGTTAAAAAAAATGAAAACAAAACAAAACAAAAAAGCAGAGAAAGATGCAGAAAACTTATGGCAGAATGCATGATCTGGGATGGGTAGGGGTGGGGTGGGGGGAAGGGAAGGGGATATATGCCTGAACTGAATTGGAAAATGATGTATGAAATACACAAAGCATCAATAAAAAAAAAAAAA
>VZQC01012929.1:715336-873769 GCA_009823505.1 Rhizomys pruinosus
TAGGGTCTCCTGGGATCAGTGTCTACTCAGAACCAGTATCCAATAGGCCTCGAAAAGTCTGATTATTTCCTTTTCCCCAGTGTACAGTTACCTTAGTAAAAGGCCTCAGGTCCCTCTGGGGAAGGACAGGAGGAAGGCAAACAGCATAACTCTTCGGTATTGTGACAAGGTCCTTCCTCATCGGAACCCAGCCACCCCTTCATTCAAGGGGTTCTGGGTCTGTGAACTGTCTCAAGTCTGGAAACTAGTTAACTGGACGGGATTCGCTACTGCTGAAATCCAATGTTGACTTCCTGTCATTTGTTCTAGAGCTTTTCTGCTTATACAGATCAAATAAAAACTTAGTAGGCTTCTTATGTATTTGGTTCCTGGGAACACCATGATTAATTAGCCAGTTCCAAAGATCATTTTGGGTCATGCTATTATAGGCATTGTTTTGCCTTTGCCCCCTGTTGTAACTTTGATAACTATGCTCATCTGGTCTTCGGCGATTCAGTGCTGCCACCTGATGCCTACCCTGAGGTCCTGTTAAACCTATTACGTGTACATTTAATTTATGCAAGTGAGCAACAACTTCTCTAACTGTAAGATGTGGCATAAGAAATAGAGCAAAAACAAAGCTCTTCAAATGTTCTGGTGTCTCTCTCAGTACTTTCCATCTTATAAACTCAGTGAAAGGCATGTCCTCTGGGTCCTCATATTGTGGAGAATGTGGTTTTACACTTCAAATCCATTCGAGCATGCCCATCTGCCTGACCCCCACAATCCCTTCATCAATACTAAGGGAAGGAATATCAGGCATCTCTAACTAGTTGTTAGTAGGCCATGTTTTAATAAATATATCAGCCAACCATTCAAATAAACTTTTAACACCTTTTTTAACTGCTCTAGCTTCCATGTTAAACCTAGAATCTCTACTCAGTGGGCTCACATCGATAAACTCAGTCTGATCCGATTTTATATTCCTTCCCCCATTATTCCACACCCTTAAAATCCATTCCCACACATATTCCTTAAGCTTCTGTTGGAATGAATTGGCAAACTCATTAATTTCTTTAGTGGTGTAGCACACCTCCTCATGGACCACACTTTCTATCTCACCTTGAGGGGCTTGCTTAGCCTTCAATCTGGTTTTAGGTCTAGAGGCAACAATTGTTGGGCCCTGAGGGACATTAGCTCCCACTGGGAGGGGGAGATTAGTTTCCTCAGGCAAGGGTGGGGAGTAGGGATCTGCAGGGTGTGGATTCTCTGCTGAGGGTGGGGAGATTAATTCCTCAGATAAAGAAAATCCCTCAGAATCCGAGGGTTCAAAGTCCTCATCATCGTGGTTCTCTCACACATCTCCATCCCAAGTTTCAGGGTTCCACCCTTTCCCCATCAGTGCTCTCACTTTGACTGCTGACACTCTTCATGGCTGGGAATTAAATTTGCGTTGTAAATCAGCCAGACATATAATAAGGGCTCCAGCTTGAATTTCTGCCACTTTAGCTCTTTGGCTGCTGGAGAGAAGATGCTCTTCCAGAGCACAATTGCAAACTTTTAAACTGTTGTTTCCAAATCTGGAGCTGGTTAATTTTATCACTGAGCTCCTTATCTTCCTCTATCACTTTATCCAGAGATGCTAGGAGCAACCAGGCAACATCATTATTTTTCTTATTTTTCTGCAGGTTCTCAAATGTTTTATATATAGAGTCACTAAATTTCTTGTTTCTCACAAGAGGCCAGTTAGGTGAGTCAAATGGATCTATCTTCATAATTACATCAAATAGTCTGCACCAAGGATTATCATTCCTCTTCTTGCCACCAGGAGAGCCTTCAGTAACTCTAGGCTTCATTGGGTTGGAGATCTGGCTCCAGAAACTACCAAGCCCACTAAAGAAATTCATCCTTTCAATTGTTTCTCTAGAACCACTCCTGGTACCAAAATCTGTGTTAGGGTTCTCTAAAGAAACAGAAGCAACAGGACGAATATATAACTATATACAATTTATTGATTTGCTCATGTGACAGAGTTCAAGGAGTCCAACAGTAGCCTCACCACACTAGAGGCTGAGAATCCAGGGAACCACTCAGTCTGCAAGGCTGGATGTCTCAGTAGTCCCAATCTAGTGCTGAAGGCCCGATGGATTCCAGGAGATCTGCAGGTCTCAGTACGCTGGGATCCGTAGGGTTGATCACAGCAGCAAGACAAACTCACCAGTGAGAGAGACGCAAGCCACAGGAAAAAAGGGACCAGATCCTTCTGGTAAGGCCTTTAATCCTGCCTGCCAGCAGAAGGTAACGACCACATTTGGGGTGGTGGGTTGATGTAGTCCAATCTGAAGATCCTTTTTCTCTTATTTGTTCCTTAGTTCAGTCAAGTTAACACCCAGGATTAACCATCACACTGATTACATGATTGTTTACTTAAGGGATGCTAAAATCTCCACCAGAAAACTCCTAGAAATGATTAACAGCTTCAGCAAAGTGGCAGCATACAAAATTAACCTAAAAAAAATCAATGGCCGTTCTTTACATCAAGAAAAAGCTACTGGAGAAGGATTCAAAGAGACCTTCCCACTCACAATAACCTCAAAAACAATAAAATACCTAGGAACAAACCTAACCAAAGACACCAAAGATCTCTACAACAAAAATTTTAAACCTTTAAAGAAAGAAATTGAAGAAGACATCAGAAGATGGAAAAACCTCCCATGCTCATGGGTTGGGAAAATAAACATTGTAAAAATGTCCATTTTACCAAAACTCTTGTATAGATTTAACACAATTCCAATCAAAATCCCCAAGAGTTTCTTCACAGGCTTGGGGAAAAAAAAGTCCTTAAATTCATTTGGAAAAACAAAAGACCTCGAATAGCCAAAATAACCCTGAGCAAAAAGAGGTACACAGGAGGGAGCTCTATACCAGACTTCAAACTATATTAAGGGCTATAGTCATAAAAACAGCCTGGTACTCGCACAAAAACAGACCTGTTGACCAATGGAACAAAACCGAAGATCCAAATCTGAGCATATACAATTTCAGCCAACTTATATTTGACAAGGGGGCCAAGAAGCCACAATGGAGAAAAGACAGCATCATCAGCAAGTGGTGTTGGCAAAACTGGATCAGCACTTGTAGAAGAATGAAATTAAACCCCTACCTCTTGCCCTGTACAAAAGTCAACTCCAGGTGGATCAAAGACCTCAACGTGAAACCCCAAACTCTGAAGGCAATAGAAGAGAAGTTGGCAGCAGACTACAAGACATAGGTGTAGGAAAAGACTTCCTAAATCAGACAGCAGCTGTGCAAGAATTAAGGTCGACAATTGACAAATGGGAACTCATTAAACTCAAAAGCTTCTGTACACCAAAAGAAACAATCAAGGAAGTGAAGAGAAATCCCACAGAGTGGGAGGAAACATCTTCACCACAGAAACATCTGACAAAGCATTGATTTCCAGAATATATAAACTACTCATAAAACAAAGAAGAAAGAAAACAAATGACCCACTCAATAGATGGAGCAAAGAGCTGAACAGAGACTTCACAAGTGAGGAATTAGAGATGGCTGAGAAACACCTTAAGAAGTGTTCAACATCACTAATCATTATGGAAATGCAAATGAAAACCACTTTAAGATATCATCTCACTCCAATAAGACTGGCTAGGATCAAGAAAACAAATGATACCAAGTGCTGGAGAGGTTGTGGGGAAAGGGTAACACTCATCCACTGCTGGTGGGGATGTAAACTCGTGCAGCCACTATGGAAAGCAGTGTGGAGAACCCTTGGAAGACTTGGAATGAACTTACCACCCGTCCCAGCCATACCACTCCTAGGCATGTACCCTCAAGACTCACCCCACCGCAGAGATACATGCACAGCCATGTTAATTTCAGCTCTCTTCACAATAGCAAGGAGCTGGAACCAACCCAAATGCCCCTCAATTGATGAGTGGATAGAGAAAATGTGGTACATCTACACAATGGAGTTCTATGCAGCAGTAAAGAAAGACAACATCATGAGCTTTGTAGGAAATTGGCTGGAGCTAGAAGACATCATGCTGAGTGAAGTAACACAGTCCCAGAAAAACAAATGACGAATGGTATCCCTCATCTGTGGATGCTAGTGCCAATTGCCTAGTTGTAAGTATTTCTTGTGCACAGCCCCTTGAGCTTTTGTCCAAAGCAGTTGGGAGTGATGCATATTGGAAACAACAACAGCAACAACAACAACAGAAAGGACTGCATCGAAGAACTGACTGAAGCAGTGAACTTCTGCTCAAAACAGTCAACTTCCACATGGAGAGTATTGAGAAAGACTGAGAACGAGATGAAAAGCATGTTTGGCATAATGCATGAGCTCTGGTGGGGTGGGAGAATGGGGGGGACACAGGTCTAGATTTGATAAAAAATAAATTAATTAATAAAAAATTTTTTTAATTTTATTTATTTTTGTATGTGTATGAATGTAATGTCTGTATGCAGGTCTGTGCACCCATCTCATGCAATGCTGCAGAGGTCAGAAGAGGGTGTCGGATTTCCCTGGAACTGGAGTTAAAGACAGTTCTCAGCTGCCATGTGGGTGCTGGGGATCAAACCCAGGTCCTCTACAAGAGCAGTCAGTGCTCTTAACTGCTAGGCCATCTCTCCAGCCCCGCACGAGTAAATATTTTAAAAATTCATTAAAAATTCATTCACACAAGGATGGAAAGAATAATACAGAAGACAACAGAGAAAATATTAACTACAAAAAAACCCTAATCAAGAACCAATCCAGTTTATATTGCAGAAATTTTAGAGGAATCCATAATGGTTATATCTAGAAAAGAAATATCACTTCTGAGCTTGGGTTTTCAGAGATAGAGCCTAGCATAACATATTTTCTTCTTCCCACTAGTGATGAAGGAAATCCTGAGTCTCTGGCTGACTATGTGAGGAGGGCCCCATGTGTGTAGTGTATGTAGTGTGAGAATCAGTCTTCATTATAACAAGCCATTGGGGCTCAAAATAAGCATAACTTAGCCAGATGACCTCTGCTTCTCTTTTCCCGCTCAGTTCTTTACCTTTTTAACCCATACTTTTTCCCCTTCTGGGTAAAAAGTAAGGAAAATTCAGAGCATGGTGGTACAAGTATGTAATCCCAGCACTCAGGAGACAGAGGGAGGAGGGGCCCTGGGTACATACCAAGATTAGCATGAACTATTTCACAAGACCATAGAAAGAAAAAAAGAAAAGAAAAGAAAGGAGATTCTTTGAGAAAGAAGAGGAAGGAGAGAAAGAAAGAAAAGAAAGACAAAAAGAGAAACAGAAAGACAGAAATAAAGAACAAAAGAAAGACAGAAAGAAAAAATAAAGAAAAGAAAGAGATGGAGGGAGGGAGAGAGAAAAGACGGAGGGGGGATGGAAAGGAAGAGAGAAAAACATTCATTGGGGTGTTCTCAACCACAGGTGCTTCTAGTTCACCTTAGTACACCAACACTATCAATCTGCTCAGATCTGCCCCTCAGTAGTCTCTCAACTTGAGTTAATACAAACACTTGGGCTGGGAAGATGGCTCAGCAGTAGACTGTCTATCAGGCATGGGGCCTAGGTTCAACCCCCGGCCTGAAAAAAAACTTTGAGGAAAAATTTTCAAAAAGAAATATAAAAATAAACAAAATACAATGCAAAAAGGTAATTTGGAAAAAGTTGGGCATTTGAAAAAATAATATGAAGATAAATCTTTTTATTAATATTTTTATTAATATTAAATCTTTATTAATAGTAATATTAAATATCTTGTTAATATTCAATCTTTTATTCTTAATATATTAATTATTAATATCAGAGAAAAGTTCATTGTATCTAACTGAAGAATGCAAGAGCTCTTGGAAGTATGAACACGATAAATGAAAATCTTGGTAGAGGAGCTTGACAATAAAAGTTAAAATTTCTCAGAAAATATCGAAAATAGTTTTAAAATTGCAAAAACAGATAAAATGTGGAAACGAATCATACCGAAAGTACAAAAACTGAATTAAATTAACTCCACAAAAATGGACAGGTAGGGAAGGAGGGAGGGAGGGAGGGAGAGGGGGAGAGAGAGGTAGGGAGGAAGGGAGAGATTAGGAAATTGAGAGAGATTATCATGAAATTTTTAGAAGCTGGAGGAAACTGGTTTTCTATAGCTCAATTTTCTGGTACAGGGTACTGAATCTAAACACAAACTAAAATATGTCACTATGAAATTTCTAAATTCTTGGAATAATGATAAAAACAATACAATAATAAGTAAAAGATGTGTACATTTTAGTACATTTAAGATAGCAACAAAGGGCCTGGGGAGATGCCTGAGTCAGTCAATGACTGCCGGGCAGGCAGGAGGACCTGCGTTCAGAACCCCAGTACCTATCTGAGGGCCAGGTGCTCAAGGTCAGTAAACCGAGGACTGGAGATGGGCGTGGAGCAGACACAAATGGATCCATGGACTTCACTGGCCAGCCAGCTTAGCCTACTGTGAGAGCTCCGGGCTCAGCAAAGTGACTGAGGAAATGGCTTGGCCACTTAGAGCACTTACTGAAGAGCTAGGCTTGGTTCCAAGCACCCATATGGTGGCTCATAACTGCTTGCGACTCCAGTTCCAGGGGATCTGCTTCTGATGCCCTCTTCTACCCTCCACGGTCTCCTGAACACACATAGTGCACATGTACAGACACATAAAATAATCCTTAAAAATAAGATGGAGAGTAACTGATAAGATACCGACACTAATCCAAAAGACAGCAAGGTAGAAGACACAGAAAAGAGAAGACACAAAAGATACTTTTTCTGTGTTTTGTATTTTTTCAAGTGATACTGAAGAATGATCCCAGGATGACAATTGTGTCTGGAGTGTGGTGGTCCAACCTGGATCTGTGAGAGTCAAGACAAAGGTATTTTGAAGAATATCATCAGTGACATATTTTCAATCACATGAACCTCTTGAAGTATGTGATCTATTAAAGCCACAGAGTAAACAGGGAAGCAGGAAGATATAAAAATACCATAAGTGGATTCTAGTTAAAGAGAATTCCGAGAATGACAACAATGGTAAGTTCTGAAGTGGCAGATAAATAATGGCCCACAATTTAAGGGGAAATTGATGTCTTGGGAGATGTGGGAATCACCATGTACAGAAGTGTAGTGAGAGGCAACTGGAATCATGAAAAGGTATGAATAAACTATATTGATTAAAAAACCAAGGCAATGAAAATTAAGACACTGTTAATTCAAGAAAACAAAGGCTCTGGAGAGGTGAGTCAGCAGTTAAGACCACTGGCTGCTTTTCCTGGGTTCAGTTCCCAGCACCCAAATTGTGGCTAACAACTGCCCTTGACTCTAGTTCCTGGGGATCCAACACACTCTCTGACCTCTGTGGACATTGGACATGGTGAACTTGTATGCATGCAAGCAAAACACTCATACCCATAAAAAATCAAAATAAACTTTTAAAAGAAAATAAGGAAAAGAACATTATTTCTACATAGCAATCGTCCTAACATGTTGTAAGCAGAAGGTGGCATGAAAGTGCTAAAATTTAATCCAGTCTATGAAGGAGTCAGTCGATAACACCTGAGATTAATCCAGATTTATCAGAAAACATATCAGTGGCAGAAAAGGTATCTAACTTAAAAAGCTTTAAAATGGCTGTATCTTGGGAGGGAAATAAAGAAAAGGAGGGAAAAGGCAAAGTACCATTGTGTTTTAAGTAGTGCTACTTGATTTTTAATAAAGGTTATATATTACTTTTGAAGATGCACTAAAAAATTCAGTAACCTAGAATTCTTGCAAGTCTCACCAAATGTAGAACGTAGATACATATGATATTTACTAATAAAAATAGTAGGAAAAGGACCAAAGTGTGATGCTAAGAAATTTGAAGACTAGAAATAACTTTATAAAATTAAAGCTTCTTAAGAATAAAAATTCTTAATAGATGTATAATCCAAGGCAAAATTCATTATCAACAAACCACCAAATCCAATCAGTTTAAAAGGCAAATTGTAAGGAAAAAAAGGCAAATTGTACTTGTGTATAAACAAATAATAATATTCAGATAAAACTGTTCTATTATGTAAGAGTAGGTAGAAAGCTTCCTAACCACTACATTTTTGAGGCCAGAATGATAGTATACTACCCAAACCATCAAGTTAAACATTACCAGAAAGACTGATCAGAAATACCCTAAAACTATGTTGACAAATCAAATCTGTGTTAAAACCATGATGCATCATGTTTAAGTTTATTTACATTAATGATTCGAGAATCTTAATATATTTTGTTATTTTTATTTTATGAGTGTGAGTGTATTGCCTGCATGTGTGTAAGTGCACTTGTGTCATGCAGAGCCCATGGAGGTCAGATCCCCCTAGAACTTCAATTGCAGACAGTTGTTAGCCACCATGTGGGTGCTGCGAACTGAACCCAGGTCCTCTGCAAGAGCAGCCAGTGCTCTTAACTGTTGAGCCATCTCTCCAGTCTCATGATTTAAGAATTTTAAAGCAGAAAATATGTGGATGACTTAAAGAAATATGGAAAAACACTCTATGAAAGAAAACTTTCTTGATCAAAAGAATAATTATTTCTCTCTGAGATCAACCACACAAATATGCAACAGAGAAGCGCTTCCGCAAATGCAAAATTTTGTCACCACTGATATTACAGCATTCATTGGATACTGGAGATCCTAGCAATTGATATTATAAAAGATCAATACACAGTATTTAAATCTGGTGAAAGTTGAAAGTTGTGGTACATAAAGTATTCTAGAAAAGACAGGCAAAGAAAGGAAGACTTCGAAAATAGTGTACAGATCAGCAGAAACAGAAAAGCCAAGTTATTCTGTCTTATATCATTATTGCTAAATGGTTTGAGAGTTAATAAACAGCTGGACATTGGTGGCACACACTTTTGATGCCAGCACTCAGAGCCACAGGCAGGCTGATCTCATGAGATCAAGGACAGCCTGATCTACATAGTGAGTTTCAGGCCAGCTGAGGCTACAGGAAGACCCTGTCTTAAAAATCAAACAAACAAACAAAAAATTAATAAACAAACAGTATTAATTAACTTTTGTGGAGAATTCATTTTCTTTTATATTCTTTACTAACTAAATTTGAAACAAGTTTTTTTTCAGATTTTCTTTGAATTTTGTTGAAGACCCAAAGTTTAATATCCCTAGATTTAAGAAAACAATGATACTCTTTCTGAGAAGTCATATTATCAGAGAGTAAAACGAGAGCAACCTATTACTTTCAAGCATTGCTGTGAACATTTGATGAAAAATAAACAATACAGGAAAAATATATTATAAATATTATATATCCTGGTGCAGAATGCCTTTAATCCTCCATCATTTTGTTCTATTCTTGAGAAAGAGAATAACATTCAGAAAACACAAGGTGGCGCTGCTGGCTAAAAAGAGAGATGGAGGGAAAAAAAAACTAACAAAGGATTTTACAGATTCCAAGGCAAAGAGGAGTCTGAGAAGAAAGCCAGAAGGAAGGATATAGCCCAGCAGGCACAGAGGAAAGGAACGAGTTGGGAAAAGATGCGACTCTTCTTTCCCAGGAACTGCTAGGGTCTAGTTCATTCTTAAAGAGTCAGCTGCTGGCAATTCTGGGAGCTGCTTGAGGCTGAGTGGAAGGTGTTTTTTTTCCTTTAAAGACTGACCAAAGAATGGAGGCCACACCGGAGAGAGCTATGCAGAAAAGGCAAGTCTTATTTCTTTGTGTGTTTCTGGGAGTGTCTTGGGCTGGCGCCGAAAAGCTTCAGTATTTTGTGGAAGAGGAAACAGAAAGAGGCACCTTTCTAGCCAATCTTGCGAGTGATTTGGGGTTGAAGATGGGGGAATTGTCCAACCGGGGAGCTAGAATTGTTTCCGACCAGAACGTAAGGTTTATGCTGCTCAATCAGCTTACTGGTGACTTAATTCTAAACGAGAAACTGGACCGAGAGGAATTGTGCGGCTCCACAGAGCCCTGCGTGCTGCCTTTCCAGTTGCTGTTGGAGAAGCCAGTTCAGATTTACCGTGCTGCACTACAAGTCAGAGACATCAATGATCATTCTCCAGTATTTCTAGACAGAGAGATTTCCTTGAAAATATCTGAAAGTACCACTCCAGGGACGACATTTCTCTTAGAAAGGGCACAGGATTCAGATGTTGGAACCAACAGCCTGAGTAACTACACCATCAGCCCCAATGCCTATTTCCACATTACTGTGCATGACGGAGCGGAGGGAACTATCTTTCCTGAATTGGTCCTGGACCAAATGCTAGATCGAGAAGAAATACCTGAGTTCACATTATCTCTCACAGCCTTGGATGGCGGCTCTCCCCGCAGATCCGGAACAGCCCTGGTGAGAATTCTGGTGTTAGACACAAATGACAATGCCCCTGAATTCTCCCAGTCTCTCTACAAAGTTCAGGTGCCTGAGAACGCCCCCCTTGGCTCACTGGTTGCTGCAGTGTCTGCTAGGGATTTAGATACGGGAATTTATGGAGAAATAGCCTACGCATTTTTTTATGCCACTGAAGGAATTCTCAGAACATTTCAAATCAATTCAACTTCTGGCAATCTTCACCTTAAAGGAGAACTGAACTTTGAAGCAATTCAAACTTACTCCTTAACTATTCAAGCCACAGATGGCGGGGGACTTTCTGGGAAATGCACAGTGGTTGTACAGGTAACAGACATAAATGATAATCCCCCAGAACTCTTTATGTCATCACTTACTAGCTCTGTTGCAGAAAACTCTCCAGAAACAGTCATCGCTGTTTTTAGGATTAGAGACAGAGATTCGGGGAATAATGGGAAAACTCTGTGCTCCATTCAAGGCGATCTCCCGTTCCTCCTGAAGCCATCTGTGGAAAATTTCTATACTTTGGTAACAGAAGGACCTTTGGACCGAGAATCCAACAATGAATACAATATCACCATCACGGTGACCGACCTGGGCACCCCCAGGCTGCAAAGCCAGCACAACCTCACTGTGCAGGTGTCCGACGTCAATGACAACGTCCCCACCTTCAGCCAAAGCTCCTACACCTTCCAGGTCCGCGAGAACAACAGCCCCGCCCTGCACATTGGCACAGTCAGCGCCACAGACTCGGACTCAGGCGCCAACGCCCAGCTGACCTACTCGCTGCTGCCGCCCCACAACCCGCAGCTGGCCCTCGCCTCGCTGGTGTCCATCAACGCTGACAACGGGCAGCTGTTCGCGCTGAGCGCGCTGGACTACGAGGCCCTGCAGGCCTTCGAGTTCCGCGTGGGCGCGGCAGACCAAGGCTCGCCCGCGCTCAGCAGCCAGGCGCTGGTGCGCGTGCTGGTGCTGGACGCCAATGACAACGCGCCCTTCGTGCTCTACCCGCTGCAGAACGCCTCTGCGCCCTGCACCGAGCTGCTGCCCAGGGCGGCCGAGCCCGGCTACCTGCTCACCAAGGTGGTGGCGGTCGACCGCGACTCGGGCCAGAACGCCTGGCTGTCCTTCCAGCTGCTCAAGGCCACGGAGCCCGGGCTGTTTGGCGTGTGGCCGCACAATGGCGAGGTGCGCACCTCCAGGCTGCTGAGCGAGCGCGATGCGCCCAAGCACAGGCTGCTGCTGCTGGTCAAGGACAATGGCGAGCCTCCGCGCTCGGCCAGCGTCACGCTGCACGTGCTGCTGGTGGACGGCTTCTCGCAGCCCTACCTGCCGCTGCCCGAAGTGGTGCGCGACCCGGCGCCGCCCGATGCGCTCACGCTCTACCTGGTCATCGCCTTGGCCTCCGTGTCTTCGCTCTTCCTCTTCTCGCTGCTGCTCTTTGTGGCCGTCAGGCTCTGCAGGAGGAGCAGGCGGGCCTCGCTGCCTGGCTGTCCTGGGCCTGAGGGCCGATTTCCTGGACAGCTGCTGGACGTCGGCGGGACGGGGACCCTGTCCCACAGCTATCAGTATGAGGTGTGTCTTGCTGGAGGCTCAGGAATAACCAGTGAGTTCAACGTCTTCAAACCAATTGTCCCCAACTTTCTAACAGAGAGTGCAGGGAAAGAAGTAGAAGACAGTCCCTGTATTCAGAATAATCTGGATTTCTGACTTAGAGTAAAACTAAATCCTTTTATCTGTAGGTGCAGTTGTAGTTTAAAAGGGAGCCTTGGCTACTGTAGGGGAGTGATTCTACAGTATTTCAAAAAGTCTTAAAGTTACATCAATTTCTTCATACAGAAAGGAAACTCTAGGATTACTTCCAAGAATCTTTTCTAAAGCATGAAACATATATGCGGCATGTTTTATTCCTCTTTATTTTTAAGAAATTGTTTAATGTGCAATCTATTAAATGGCAAATGTTGCTAGAAATGTTTTAAAGTGTTTTCTATCTAAATTCTTTATCGATGTTCTGAGTTGATTGGAATTACATAAATATGCCCACCCTACATTTGGGGAGCCTGTACTATGCAGTATCTTTAAGGTTTGTTTGTTTGTGTTTTAGTACTTACTATGCACCATACACTACTTCATTACTTTTCGAGCTATGGTCTTCCAGTGTTCAGTGTGACCTTGAACTGTTGATCCTCCTGCATCAGCCTCCCGAATACTGGCACTACAATTTCAGAAGAAACCTGTGTCAGTAAAGTATTCAGTAAGGAGCAAGCAGGTGTTCACAGACTTCATAAGGTCCCTGGTTGGTACCCGGCATAGCAGGGCATCTCCTAGTTTCCATTTTGTGTGTGGGATTCTCCCCTAGTTCTGTCAGCCTTTTCGCCAGTGACTTTGCACTAATATTGTGCTCTTCTCTGTCGCTAGATGTCACCTGGAATAACAAAGAAAAATCTTTTGTCATACTCTTATATCTAGAAATAATAATGTTCCTCCTGGCCTATGGTTTTGTGTTCTTATAAACTAACAATCCATCTTTGTAGATTGATTATTTAACTATTTTTAAAGCTCTGATCCCACTACAATCTCAAGTTTTAAAAAGTTGCAAGATGAACCTGTGCTTCTTCCTCGCCTCCTGGACATATGGCTCACATTTAATAGAAAATAATATGAATAAATTGTCCTGAATAGAATCAGTGCATAATTTTACTTTGCAGTAAGTTTCTTGCATTCATTCATAGTGTTACATTAATTATACATTTTCCAGGTTTAATTTAAATATTTTAAGCTTCTATTCAATACATTGCGGTACTGAATCAGGAAATTTTCAGAAAACGAATGGTAATAAATGTCTTTTTAAACGTCATAAATTCTAGGGAGCTGAGGAGAAGCATTATTATAAAAATGTGTAACTGTTTTTTGAAAACTCACCCAGGACTGCTAGTGTAGCTAGCAGTAGTAGAGCACTTGTCTACCATGGGGACTTCCTGGGACCGCCCATCATCAAAAACATTATCCATATATGTTGAATAGATGTGTTCGGAAAAATATTAGAAACAAGTGCTGGTAATTCCAATGCTAGCATCTCTGATGGTGACTAGCAGCCTGTAGTCTAAGGACAAATAAGAATCACTGCAGTAAAAATCTCAAATTGTGTTCATAGTCTCAGAATAAAATTATCTAGTTGCTCCAAATAAATGACATGAAAAATAAGGAAAGTCACTGTAAACAGTGAAGAACATAAAGAGGTCTAACAAATTAATGTGATACATGGGAGATCTTTATTTTTAGTATAGATAATATATAGTAAAGATAATAAATAATATTAATCAAATTTCTAGTTGGGCATGGTGGCACACATCTGTAATTCCAGCACTCTGAAGGCAGAGGAAAGATCTATGAAAGTTCAAGGCCAGTGTGATCTTTAACAAATTCCAGGCCTACTAGAGCTCGATAACAAGACCTTGTCTAAAAACAAAGAACCACCTTAACTCCTTAGTATGTTAATGGCATGATAATTAAGGGTGAATAGGTAAAAATTCAACTAAGTTGTGAAAATGTTGAAGGGATAGAGAATTAGAGCAAAATCTAGTGACTGTTACACTGAAGTTTATCCTCCTATTCTTTTATGGGATTTGAGGGATTAGTGAAAGGTTTTAGAAGTTGAACCTGACTTGGGCAAGCATCTTTGCAGTAGGATCGAAAGGTTTATTCCTGGCCAAACTATCAGCCCATGAAAGGAAACAGCCAGAATTGTCCAGAGTCCAAGACAACAGCTCCAGAGAGAGTGGACTGTTTTGCTTCTCATCCACCTGTGCCCCTTTTCTAAGCCTAGGGAACAATCTGCAGAAGAGGGGGCGTGGTAGAATGTAAGGGCTGCGATTGGGATGAATGGTGAAACTACAGCAATGTAGTCTGGACACTCATTTGATAAACTTGATTGAACATACAACCCCTCGCCCCCCCTCCCCCCGCTGGAAGGTGGGGCTGTGGGGGTTTGGGCACAACAGCCTGCACATTGGTTTTACATGAAGGATGCTTGTACTCATGGATTATCACTTATAGCTAAAAAATGAAAAAAAAACTGAGAGAAAGATGCAGGACAGTTATGGCAGAATGCATGATCTGGGATGGGGTGGGGATAGGGATGGGGGGGGAAGGGAAAGGGAAATATGCCTGAACTGAATTGGAAAATTATGTATGAAATGCACAAAGCATCAATAAAAAAATGTTTAAAAAAAGAAGTTGATCCTGTGAGGAGAAGTAGAATTCATTTAAACACACACACACACACACACACACCCTCCCAAGATGCAAAATCATTGGTGCTGTGACCTCTCAATAGACAAAGTCTCCAGCCTTTCCTTGTTCAGTCATCTTCATCGTCTGACAAGGAAACTTCTCAAATGCTGGCCTTTCTCATGTGAACCATGTGAATTAAGAAGTGTTTTTCTATGTCAAATTCCCATGCATTGTTTGATTACTCTCCTTCTAAACCCGTTGGGAACTCACCACAGACCTATGAGGTAAATATTAGTATTACAAAATAGAAAACTAAGGCAGAGAGAGGTTAAATAATTTGCCCAAATATCACAGCTATGGTTTCTGTAATTCATAGAACTACAAATGTATAGTTCCTAAAATATTCTGTTACAAGTATATTTCCTTCTGGCAGACTAACAATTAAATATAAACCTTTTGCCCAAAATTCAATGTCCTTTTTCTTGTGTGACCTCCAGGCCGTTGTCTGTCCAATAAGCCCAGAGATAGGAGGGGTAATGTAACCTTTCATAGTCCATTGGCAGATACAGGCAGCTTTGATATTTTAGATCCATTTTCATCCCACAAAATGTTAAGATGCTATGAAAACGCGTGGTGGCGCTGTAGGATAAGAAGGCACAAAGTGGAACTGCAGCAGTAGCTCCATTACCAGGCAAAAAATAACCTCAGAACCCTGAAAGCGCAGAGAAGTGTGGACACCACAGAACCAGGGTCCGGGCCCTCGGAAAATAACTGGAATAATTCTCAGGTATCTAGTGAAATAGCACGGTGTAAGATACCAGGGGACTTTACAATTCAGCTGAAACATCCTGCCAGGACGCTGCAGCACCAGGAACAATGGAGGACAGAAGGAAGCTCATTTTTAGAGAAAGGCAAGTCCTTTTCTTCTTTTTCCTATTACTGTTATCTCTGGTGGGTGCAGCGGAACCAAGGCGTTATACTGTGGTGGAAGAAAAGGAAGGCAAGTCCTTTGTAACCAATTTAGTAAAGGACCTAGATCTTGGGGAGGGGGAACTCTCCAGGCGAGGGGCTAGGGTCATTTCTAAGGGTAACAAGCTACATTTGCAGCTGGATAAAGAGAGGGGGGATTTGCTGTTAAATGAAAAACTGGACCGGGAGGAACTGTGTGGACAGACAGAACCCTGTGTGCTACGTTTCCAAGTGTTGCTAGACAATCCCTTAGACATTTTTCAAGCGGAGCTACAAGTAATGGACATAAATGACCACTCTCCAGAATTCCTGGACAAAGAAATCATGATAAAAATATCAGAGAGCAGTCTTCCTGGGACTACATTTCCACTGAAGAATGCTCAGGACATGGATATAGGTGAAAACAGTATTGATAACTATCGAATCAGTTCCAATTCGTATTTTCATGTACTCACTCGCAAACGCAGTGATGGAAAGAAATATCCAGAGCTGGTGCTGGACAGAGCACTGGATAGAGAGGAGGAAGCTGAACTCAGATTAATCCTCACAGCACAGGACGGCGGCTCTCCACCAAGGTCTGGAACCGCTGAGGTCCATGTTGAAGTCCTGGACTTCAATGATAATGCCCCTCAATTTGAGCAGCTCTTCTATAAGGCACAGATCCCTGAGGACAGTCCAATAGGCTTTCTGATTGTCACTGTGTCTGCTACAGATAAGGACATAGGAGTCAATGGAGAGATCTCCTATGCACTATTCCAGGCTTCAGATGATATTAGCAAAACGTTTTCAATCCACCCCTTGACAGGCGAAGTTCGATTGAAAGAACAACTTGATTTTGAAAGAACCCAGTCCTATGAAGTCAATATTGAGGCAAGGGATGCTGGAACCTTTTCTGGAAAATGCACCATTCTGACTGAAGTCCTGGATGTGAATGACCATGCACCGGAGATTACCATGTCAGCATTTACCAACCCAGTCCCTGAGAACTCACCCCAGACTATGGTTGCTGTTTTCAGTGTTTCAGATCTAGATTCAGGAGAAAATGGGAAAATAAGCTGCTCCATTCAGGACGATCTACCTTTCTTCCTAAAGTCTTCTGTGGAAAACTTTTACACACTACTTACGGAAAAGCCACTGGACAGAGAGAGCAGATCTGAGTACAACATCACCATCACGGTGACCGACCTGGGCACCCCCAGGCTGCAAAGCCAGCACAACCTCACTGTGCAGGTGTCCGACGTCAACGACAACGCCCCCGCCTTCAGCCAAAGCTCCTACACCTTCCAGGTCCGCGAGAACAACAGCCCCGCCCTGCACATTGGCACAGTCAGCGCCACAGACTCGGACTCAGGCGCCAACGCCCAGCTGACCTACTCGCTGCTGCCGCCCCACGACCCGCAGCTGGCCCTCGCCTCGCTGGTGTCCATCAACGCCGACAACGGGCAGCTGTTCGCACTGAGCGCGCTGGACTACGAGGCCCTGCAGGCCTTCGAGTTCCGCGTGGGCGCGGCAGACCAAGGCTCGCCCGCGCTCAGCAGCCAGGCGCTGGTGCGCGTGCTGGTGCTGGACGCCAATGACAACGCGCCCTTCGTGCTCTACCCGCTGCAGAACGCCTCTGCGCCCTGCACCGAGCTGCTGCCCAGGGCGGCCGAGCCCGGCTACCTGCTCACCAAGGTGGTGGCGGTCGACCGCGACTCGGGCCAGAACGCCTGGCTCTCCTTCCAGCTGCTCAAGGCCACGGAGCCCGGGCTGTTTGGCGTGTGGCCGCACAATGGCGAGGTGCGCACCTCCAGGCTGCTGAGCGAGCGCGACGCGCCCAAGCACAGGCTGCTGCTGCTGGTCAAGGACAATGGCGAGCCTCCGCGCTCGGCCAGCGTCACGCTGCACGTGCTGCTGGTGGACGGCTTCTCGCAGCCCTACCTGCCGCTGCCCGAAGTGGCGCGCGACCCCTCGCTGCCCGACGCGCTCACTCTCTACCTGGTCATCGCCTTGGCCTCTGTGTCCTCGCTCTTCCTCTTCTCGCTGCTGCTCTTTGTGGCCGTCAGGCTCTGCAGGAGGAGCAGGCCGGCCTCTCTGCCTGGCTGTCCTGGGCCTGAGGTCCGCTTTCCTGGACAGCTGCTGGACGTCGGCGGGGCAGGGACCCTGTCCCACAGCTACCAGTATGAGGTGTGTCTGGCGGGAGACTCTGGGACTGGTGAGTTCAAGTTTTTGAAGCCTATTTTACCTAATTTCCAAGAACATTCTCCTGGACCTGAAATGGAAGAACACCCCAACTGGAGGAGTGATTTGGGGTTTAGCATTCAGTTAAAATAACTACTTTATAAATCAAACCAAGTTTTTGTGCTTCTTGTTATGACTTTCTTAGACTCTAAAGCTTGTTTGCAAGATTATGCTACCCCTGCTTTTAGAAATGGTGTCTCAGGTTTTCTCCAGAATGTGTAAGATTTTGAAAGGGTCTGACCTTTCTTTGAAAATTTATGAGGGCAATAGTTGCACCAATTTCTGTTCTGGAATAACTTAGGAATGTGCAAGTGAAAAAAATGGAAAATTAATTCAGGCTCATCAGACGTAAATTCCTTACATGTGTTCTTACTACTTGTCAGCCCATTTGTACACACCACACAGTAATCCAGGAACATACTGATGTCTGATCAGACAGGGAAAAGAACTGGGACACAGAGATGGTTTAGTTCTTGCTTTGTTCAGGCTCCAAGGCACAACTATTCTTCTATGCTGTTTTCTCTTAAAATGTTGCAGGGCCAGGAATGGTGGCAGCACACGCCTTTAATCTCAGTACTTGGGAGGTAGAGGCAGGTGGATCTCTATAAATTCAAGGCCACTCTGGCCTACATAGCAAGTTCTAGACCAGCTGGGGCTATAGGGAGATCTTTAGTTACTCTCATGATCTTCATTAGCATAGCAGTATTTTAATTTACTATCACTATCTTAAACTTTCCACTCTAGTTTCACTGGTGTTAAAAAGGGTTTAGAAAGCTGTCTCATATTTGATACCTATTAAGATGAAGTAGCATAACAGCAGAATAGGCTTTACAGCACTTACCACCTAGAAAGAAAGTGCAATGGCCAATATTCATTTATTCATTCTTTAATTTCTTCTCCAGTGTCAGACTGCAAATTTCATTCAGACCATTAATATGTTTAGTTAAAAGAATACATTTTCATAGCCTCTCTTAGCAGTTAGAACTGAACATGTAACTAGGATATAGTGAAAATGATGTTTGTACAAATGTTGTGGGAAGTCCTTATGACTTCTTTTTCATTGATGATAAACCCAGGGCCTCATGCATGCTAGGCAAGCACTGTTATGCCACCTCAACCCCACAAAAAACACTTTCTTAAAAATTTTTATTTATTTTTGTATGTGTATGAATGTACTGTCTGCATGTAGGTTTGTGCACCCGTGTCATGCAATGCTGCGGAGGTCAGAAGAGGGTCTCGGATTCCCCTGGAACTGGAGTTCTCCTGGAATTGGAGTTACAGATGGTTCTCAGACGCCATGTGGGTGCTGAGGATCGAGCCCGGGTCCTCTGCAAGTGCAGTCAGTGGTCTTAACCACTAGGCTATCTCTCCAGCCCCACTAAAACACTTTTTAAAAGGATATATCTTATACTTACCTGGCAGGGGAGATACCATGATCACGAAGGTGGTTTTCCCAGGGCGAGGCTTATCCATTGCACTCCGGATGTGCTGACCCCTGCGATTTCCCCAAATGTGGGAAACTCGACTGCATAATTTGTGGTAGTGGGGGACTGCGTTCGCGCTCTCCCCTGTAAAAAAATAAATAAAATAAAATAAAAGGATATATCTTGCCTGCAAAGAGAGCCCTGTAACTGTTCTGTATTCCCTGATGTGTATGTTGTGATGAATGCACAAATAACCATGTTGGATCTTAAGGGCACAAATGGTGGATTGCAATAGAATAAATGAACTTAACAGAGTTGGAGTCTTAGGGACCTAAGAGTAGTCGGATCATTCCTTGGATTGCCCACTTCTGAACATTTACTTGAGAAATAAAGGAAGCTATATGTCATGTAAGTCATCATAATACATGCATCTAATTCATGCATGTATTATGAGTGTGTTTGGGCATGTGTGCATGCAGGTGTGGTTGCACATTTGTGTTCATGTGTGTGGAGTTCAGAAGTTGCAGTTAAGTATCTTCCTTTACTGCCCCATTGACTAGACTTGCCAGAGAGTTCTGTGAACCCATCGGCTTCCACCCTTGCTCCCCATAATGCTAGAGTTACAGTTGGGCCAACTTTTATGTGAGTGTTGGAGATCTAAATCAGGTTCCCATGTTTGCGTGGCAGACAGTACCAACAGCATCTTCCATACCCCAGAGTATAATTCTTAATGGTAAAATTTTAAATTAAATGAGATATAAATAAGATATACAGATATTATGTGTACACTTTGATCTGACTGGTTCTTTGATTCTTTTATTTCTTGATTTTTAATTTAACTAAAATTACTGAGTTCATTACATTATCTTTTAAATATTTTCCCAAACCCTAAGGATGTTAGAAACTATCCCCCTTTTATGTATGAGAAACCTGAGGCTTAGAAATATTAAATAATGAGTATTAAATATCTTGCTCATGATTCTGAGTAATGGAAGGAAACTTTGAAGCATAATTCTAGCTACCTGAATTTAATGACCCAGTTCTTTTTTATTTTATTTATTTTTATGTGTATGAATGTACTGTCTCCATGTAGGTTTTGCACCCATGTCGTGCAATGCTGCAGAGGTCAGAAGAGGGCTTAGCATTCCCCTGAAACTGGAGTTAAAGATGGTTCTCAGCTGACATGTGGGTGCTGGGGATCGAACCCAGGTCCTCTGCAAGAGCAGTTGGTGCTCTTAACTGCTAGGCCATCTCTCCAGCCCTCTGTGACCCAGTTCTTTTTTGTGTGTGTGCCCCAGTTCTTAACCAGTATGTTGTAATGGCAGCAATATCCTGGCAGTATTACTTTCCTTAGAAGAGAAATTAATTTTAGAAAACTAATTTGAGAATAGTGCAAGCAATATTCTGGAGAAATTTTCCTAACTAAATAGCTTAGTGATTCTGGAAATTCAGTAAGAGAAAACTGATGAGCTCCCAATCATTTCCTGTGACAGTTAACCCTCCGTCCTTGGCAAAATAATGGCAAATAATGAATGCACTCTTTCAAATAATGCTGAAAACATGTGTGGAACACACATTATTTCATTTTAAAAGTATGACTTGCCAGAGGTGAACAAGGAATTCTTTAGCATTTGCAACAATACTATTATATAGAACCAATAAGTTTTTGTTGATTCAGCTACTAAGTGAATTTTTAATTTAACTAAAATTACTGAGCTCATTACATTATCTTTTGAATATTTTCCCAAACCCTAAGGGGGTTAGAAATTACTCTCCATCCTTGTGTCATGTTTTGGTTTTCTATTGCTGCCCAAAATGTCATTAACAGGGTCTGGAGAGATGGCTCAGTGGTTAAGAACACTGGCTGTTTGGTCTTGCAGAAGACCAAGGTTCAAATTCCAGCACCCACGTGGCATCTGACAACCATCCCTTGTTAACTCCAGTTTCAGGGAATCTGAGGCCCTCTTCTGTCTTCCGAGGGCACTGCATAACACGTGTACACTTACACACATGCAGGCATAACACTCATAATTAATTATGCCACAAACATATGCTTAAAGCAATAAAATGTATAATCTCATCGTTTTTGTAACTAAGTATCTTACTGGATCAAAATGAGAGATCAGTAGGGACACATTGTGTTCTGGTGACTCAATAGAACCTATCCTTTCATCTTTTCCATCATATTACCTGGCTCATGGTCTCTTTATCCACCCTCAATGCCAGCAACATTGCTTCTATAATCATTCTTCAATACATCTTCCTCTGACCAGGGACCCAGGAAAGGTTTCTTAAATAAAGGTTTTTAGCCAATTATGGTAAATATACTACTCAGAAAATGCAAGGCAATCTCCCCTTCCCAGGTTTGCAATGTGTTTTCTTGTCATGGCAAGCTACTTACAGATTCTGTGACATCTTTGAATGTCCATTATCCTGCATATCTCACACAGATTGGAAGAAAATTATACTCTAGCAATACCACCTTTTGTCAAAGAAAGTCATGTAAAGATCATTGTAATAGGAGTTTAAGCCTCATTGATATGATTAGAATCCAGTGACCAAACTGCTAAACCCATTAAAAACACTGAATCGATAAAGGTATCAATTTGTATGTAGTGCTAGGGTTCAAACCCAGAGCCTCATGCACATTAAACATGTGTTCTACCACTGAACTCCTTGTCCTGCCCATCATGACCTTTCACTGTGATTCAATTCAAATTATAGAAACAGAAAACCTAAACAAAAGATTCCAAATATGATTGAGGTCTTCTATCTAGAATTTGTAGAGCAGTCTTACAACTCAATTATTTAAAAGATTCTATTAAAATGAGCAAAATCAGAATAGATATATTCTAAGAAAGAGCTATGCGAAGATCCAATAGGCACACAAAAAGAAGTACAACATCCCTCATGAGGTAAATACATATCAACATCTCAGGAAGACAAGTGCTGGGAGGATGTGGAAATGCTGAAACCCTGGTAGACTTGCTGATGGAATGTAAAATGCTGCAAGCCATTTTTGAAGACAGTCTTGCAGTTGCTCAAAGGAGTAAGGATACATCTATCATATCCTATGTAATTCCACTCCTAAAGAAGTTAAGACATGTCCACACAAAAATATGTATGTGAATGATCATACCAGTGTTGTTCAGGAAAGCTAGAAAATAGACACATTCCAAACGTCCAAATGAGCATGAGCCTCCTTCAGCTGAAGACAAAATGAATGAAATACTGAGGCCGTAATTTGGATGAACCTTGAAAACATGTCAAGAGAAGGAAGCTAATAACAGAAGTCTACACATTTTGTCATTCTCTTCATGTAGAAGTCTCTAAAGAGACAGAAGAGAGGTGAATGATTCCTTGGGGCCTGTCCTAGATAGCTTTAGTTGTCAACTTCACACATCTGGTTAGAGAGAACTTTAGTTGAGGAATTTTCTCCATTGGATGGGCCTGTGGCCTTGTGTGTGGGGCATTTTCTTGATTTTCTGAGTGATGTGGGAGTGCTCAGTCCATTGTGGTTGGTGCAACACCCTGCACAGGTATTGTCTAAGAATGTGGGCTGAGCACAGTCCAGAGGAGCAAGCCAGTAAGCATCGTTCCTCCATGGTCTGTACTTCAGCTCCTGCCCTGAGTTCCTGCCTTGGCTTCCCTTGGTGATGGCCTGTGCTGTAAGCCAAGTAATCACTTTCCTCTTCAAATTGGTTTTGGTCAGTGTTTTTATCACAGTAATTGAAAGCAAACTAAACAGGGCCCTGGGTAGGAGAAATGGGGAAAGAATAAGATAATAAAGGTTCTTCTTCTTTGATGTAGTAAAAATGTTTCAAAATTACTATGACAACCAATGAGTGCACCACTTTCTGTATGTATTAAAAGCCACTGAACCTTATACTTTAAATGGATTCATTTTTATGAAATGTGAGTTACATCTCAAAGTTGTGCATTAAAAAAATAACATGGGCATTGTTTTGTCAAACTTAAAAAATAAACCCCAAAGTGTAGCATGTCCAGTCTTGACATCTATTTATCAAATAACTTTATGATAATTAAAAGTTGTGAAAACTCACAGTCCTCTGCCTTAGATGCTGGAAAAAAGGAATTCATTCTTGAATAAAGCATGTCCAACTACACACTTTAGAGCTTCATTTATTGAAATTTTGCGGTGTTTACTCACTTGTAACTTTATAATGAGTAAGATGGGAAGTATATGCATGTGAAACTGTTCCCATGTGATCTTTGGAAACATTTTTACCCTTATACAATAGCATTCTGAGGTTAAAGTTAAATAATTACTTCATTTAATCACCAACACTTCAGTGACATTAAATATTCAATACTATGAACAATAATTTTATTTTTGTGCTTATTCTCATGCAAGACCATAGTGTACTCTCTGTACACATGAAAGCCGCTTGAAAACACAACCCATTGTTTTCGAATTACACAATTTGGTACACAGATTTTGGAGAATTTTGCCTCTAGTTAAACCAGAGCATGTAATGCTCCGTGAGAACGCGTGGTGGCGCTGCAAGCTAAGAAGACAGACCACAGCAACTGCCTCTGCAATTCCATTAATCAGAGCCAGTTTCTGAGCGCTGGGAAACAAAGGATGTGGTTTCTTCAGTCAGAACAAAGACGAGTGTGGAACCTGAAATAATCTATTTAGCGGCTAGATTCTGGCCTTCTGGACTGTGAGGAGGTGATCCCAGGATCCTAGGCATTCCTGAAGCAAACATTGAGCAAAGAGGGATGGAGACTGGCTGGATGGGAAATCAGAGACAAAGGCAAGTCCTGGTTTTCTTTGTTTTCCTGACTGTGTTTGGAGCCGGCAGGGAGCTGGGTCCCTACTCCATAGAAGAAGAAACGGAGAGGGGCTCCTTTGTGGCAAATCTAGGGAAAGATCTAGGGGTGGAGTTGGTGGAGCTGTCCACCCGGAGGGCTAGGATCATCTCCCAGGGAAACAAAGAGCCTTTGCAGCTCAAGGTTCAGTCTGGGGACTTGCTTATAGCTGAGAAACTAGATCGAGAGGAGCTATGTGGTCCCACCGAACCTTGTGTACTACATTTCCAAGTGGTAATGGAAAACCCTTTAGAGGTGTTTCAGGCTGAACTGAGGGTGAAAGACATAAATGACAATTCTCCCGTGTTCACTGAAAGAGAAACGACACTGAAAATACCAGAAAACAGTCCCCTAGGAAATGCATTCCCTTTGAATAATGCTCTGGATTTGGACGTAGGAGTCAATAATATCCAGGACTATAAAATCAGCTCAAACTCTCATTTCCTGGTTGTAATCCGAGATCGCAGTGACGGGAGGAAGTACCCTGAGCTGGTGCTGGAGAAAGAGCTGGATCGGGAGGAGGAGCCTGAACTAAGACTAACCCTGACCGCTTTGGATGGCGGCTCTCCTCCTAGGTCTGGTAAAACACAGGTCTTCATTGAAGTCGTGGACAATAATGATAACGCACCCCAGTTCGGGCAGCCAATGTACAAAGTGCAGATTCCCGAGAACAGCCCCGTGGGCTCCTTGGTAGTCACTGTGTCAGCTAGTGACTTAGACAGCGGAGACAATGGGAAAATATTTTACACACTCTTTCAGCCTTCGGAAGATATTAGCAAAACGTTAGAAGTAAATCCTGTGACAGGAGAAATTCAGCTACGAAAACAGGTCGATTTTGAAACAACTCCTTCTTATGAAGTGGACATCAAGGCCACGGATGGGGGAGGTCTTTCAGGAAAATGCACTCTTCTCCTGCAGGTGTTGGACGTGAATGATAATCCCCCAGAAGTAATGCTATCTGCTCTTACCAGTCCAGTGCCAGAAAACTCCCCAGATATGGTAGTTGCTATTTTTAGTGTTACAGATCCTGATTCAGGAAACAATGGGAAGACCATTTCCTCCATCCAGGAAGACCTCCCCTTTCTTCTAAAACCGTCAGGAAAGAACTTTTACACTTTGGTAACAGAGAGAGCACTAGACAGAGAAGAGAGATCTGAGTACAACATCACCATCACGGTGACCGACCTGGGCACCCCCAGGCTGCAAAGCCAGCACAACCTCACTGTGCAGGTGTCCGACGTCAATGACAACGCCCCCGCCTTCAGCCAAAGCTCCTACACCTTTCAGGTCCGCGAGAACAACAGCCCCGCCCTGCACATTGGCACAGTCAGCGCCACAGACTCGGACTCAGGCGCCAACGCCCAGCTGACCTACTCGCTGCTGCTGCCCCACGACACGCAGCTGGCCCTCGCCTCGCTGGTGTCCATCAACGCTGACAACGGGCAGCTGTTCGCGCTGAGCGCGCTGGACTACGAGGCCCTGCAGGCCTTCGAGTTCCGCGTGGGCGCGGCAGACCTAGGCTCGCCCGCGCTCAGCAGCCAGGCGCTGGTGCGCGTGCTGGTGCTGGACGCCAATGACAACGCGCCCTTCGTGCTCTACCCGCTGCAGAACGCCTCTGCGCCCTGCACCGAGCTGCTGCCCAGGGCGGCCGAGCCCGGCTACCTGCTCACCAAGGTGGTGGCGATCGACCGCGACTCGGGCCAGAACGCCTGGCTGTCCTTCCAGCTGCTCAAGGCCACGGAGCCCGGGCTGTTTGGCGTGTGGCCGCACAATGGCGAGGTGCGCACCTCCAGGCTGCTGAGCGAGCGCGATGCGCCCAAGCACAGGCTGCTGCTGCTGGTCAAGGACAATGGCGAGCCTCCGCGCTCGGCCAGCGTCACGCTGCACGTGCTGCTGGTGGACGGCTTCTCGCAGCCCTACCTGCCGCTGCCCGAAGTGGCGCGCGACCCCGCGCCGCCCGACGAGCTCACGCTCTACCTGGTCATCGCCTTGGCCTCCGTGTCCTCGCTCTTCCTCTTCTCGCTGCTGCTCTTTGTGGCCTTCAGGCTCTGCAGGAGGAGCAGGCCGGCCTCTCTGCCTGGCTGCCCTGGGCCTGAGGGTCGCTTTCCTGGACCGCTGCTGGACGTTGGCGGGGCGGGGACCCTGTCCCACAGCTACCAGTATGAGGTGTGTCTGGCGGGAGACTCTGGGGCTGGTGAGTTCAACTTCCTGAAACCCATCTTCCCAGATCTTCAAATACACAACAGTGGTTCGAATATGCAGGAAAAGGAGCACTTTAGGAATAGCCTTGGATTTAATATCCAATGAAACTCTTTCTTTTACAATTTTAATCTTCTCTCATTTTTGATGAACTGCAGATTTTCAAATCTGTAACGGGCTTTATGTGTTTTTGTAGTTGCATGCATTTTCATTTCTCATGCTTTTCTTACAGTTGCTGTAAACTTTGTCAGGGGCTATCAGGATGCAAAGAGACGATCTGCAGTTTCTGTTCTGGAAAGTGTTATCTTAATGGGGTGCTGCTGTTTTGTTATGATAATGGATGGAATTGTTATGCAAGACAAATTGTTTGGAAGTGCTGTTTTCTGGGTCACCAGGTCGACACAGCCAGGCCTGGGTATCCTGGTCCACAGTTATCTGGATGAGCTGTTTCTGATGAGAGATTCTTCTGGGACCAGAGACTCCAAATTCTTGAGGCCTAACCTCCTGCCGCAGTCAGTGCTCTGAGAAAGAAATGGAGGAAAATTCTACCCTCCAGTATAGTTTAATTATTGATAGAAAACTACATTATAAATATGTTTACTTCCTGAGGTGACTCAGGGGTTAAGAGCACTGGTTGCTCTTACAGAGGACCTAGGCATGGTTCCCAGAACCCACAAGGCAGCCAACAATTGTCCATCCATAACTCCAGTTCAAGAGGAGCTGATGTCCTCTTCTGACTTCCATTGACATTGCATGCAAAGGTGCACTTGCAGGCAAGCAAAATACATTAAAAAGCTAGTGTTTACTTTCTAATATTGTGTTGTTGGTTAGCTAAATTGTGAGTGTTGGTTACTGGAAATAGTTAGGCACTTCTTAACTTTCATTTGAGCCATCACTTTTTAGTTTTATGCTTAGTGTCTTACATTTATTTTCACTCATATTTATCACATATTTTTTCATGGAATCCCAATGAATAAAAAGGATTTATCTGCAAAGTTGATTTGCTTGTTGAAATTTTTCTTCCATGATGTATATTTATTTAGTGTTATTACTTCTACACTTCTCATGTCAATATTCTGTTCCTGGACTTCATAAATTGTTGTCTGCTGCATGTTCTATACATATAAAACACCTGGTATTTCTCTATATTCTTTTCTATACTGACATTCTTGTTGGTTAGAATTGTCATAACAGTTGTCTTAAGCTATGCTGCTCTTTTGAAGTTCTGTTTTCTTTGTTTATATATCTCTGTTTAAAATATATCCCTGTCATGGAGATACAAGTGTCTAATCTAGCTTACCTGAAAATAAGTATTTAAAGTTAGTGAGTGTATATCAATGTGTCTAAATTTTTAGGCATAAAGGAAAACAGGCATTTAAGGTAACACATAGATGTATTTACAATTTCGCTTTTGTCATGTACAACATCCTTAGATTTAATCTGTATCTTTTGCTTATGGTGGGAAAATTAGAACTTTTTTTTACATACATTTGGCCTTTGAATAAAATTTTTTGAAGCAAGTATTCTGACAGCATTCTTGTTCTCAAGAATGTTAGGATATGCATTTGTCATATTTTGGGTCTTCTTTTATTTAATGCACAGAAATTAGATACCATTATATTTCAATAAGAGGAATTTGAAAACAAAGGTAAGGCCATTCTTTAACTGTAGAGAACAAAGTTAATATACAAAACAAAGACAAATGAAGGGAAAGAACCAGAAACTTCCAAGCATGAATAATGAAAGAATATCATTTTCAAATGATAAGGATTACTTTAATGTTTCTTGTCTTCCTCACTGCAGTAGATTTATGTATGCCTTAATTCAGTAAACATTAGTGACTGATTTGCTTACCAAAGATGACTCATACTCCCTGTCCCCATGTATCACATGTGGAAGGAGGGGGAGACTCTTATAAAGCAGGAAGCAATGCCATTTGCAGAATAATAATAGTCACATACATCAATTTTTTACTAGAGCACAGAGAACAGACAGCTTGAGTGCTCAGTTCTGGTTTTAGAGTGATGATTCTGTTTAGAGAATGTAATGAGACTTTGAATAAGGTTTTTGAAGAATATATAAAAATTTTTCTTCTGCCAGTTTTTGGGTTCCTGTGGCCAATATTTCTGGAGATGGGGGAATCTGTTCATTTCATTTTCAAGGAAGTACTCACAATTTTCTCTTCACTTGTATCAGAGTTGTGTCAGGGGTGAAAGCATAGGCACAGGAATAAACCAAGTAGTGAAAGGAACGGTTACTGCTAAATAGTTTTTATTCATCTATTAAAATACTAACATTCTCACGAAGCATTGAGGAATCAGACAATGTAAATGGAGCTCTATCTCAACATTATTTTCACAAAATAAAGGAAAAAAGAAAAACTGGAATAAGCTGCTACAATAAAATGTAATAAATATACACGTGAACACAGAAAATTTGGTACAGCTATTTTAGTCTGTTGGAAACCACATGGTGGCGCTGCAGGCTAACGAGACGGAAGAAAAATTAAACCCAGGCACTACAGAAGCCACTAACAAAGAAAAAAATATAGGAAAATCCTCACTAGCTGGGAAGAAAAGCAGTAAAGACCCCGAATTTGGAAAACAACCCAGAAAACCTGGTTCCTCCGACTACATGGAGAATCTCTGAGGTTTCCTGCTCCTGGGAGCTGAGGGTGAGTCTTGGATCCAGCCAAGCTGCAGCAATGGCGGCCAGAGGGTCGTGCTTCCACAGACAAAGGCAAATACTCTTTCTCTTTTTGTTCTGGGGAGTTTGCTTGGCAGGTTCTGAATTTGGACGTTATTCTGTGACTGAGGAAACAGAAAGGGGATCCTTTGTGGTCAATCTAGCAAAGGATCTGGGGCTAGGAATGGAAGAGCTAGCTGCAAAGAGAACCAGGGTGATTTCTGATGACAACAAACAACACTTTGTCCTGGATTCTCATACTGGAGATTTGCTCACAAACGAGAAACTGGACCGGGAGAAGCTGTGCGGTGCCACAGAGCCCTGTATACTGCCTTTCCAAATATTAATGGATAATCCCTTTCAGATTTACCGGGCTGAGCTGAGAATCATTGATATAAATGATCACTCACCAGCATTTCAGGACAAAGAGACGACTTTAAAAATACCAGAAAACACAGCAGTGGGGGCAGCATTTAGACTAGAAAGAGCCCAAGACTCAGACAGAGGGCATAATTGTATCCAAAACTACACCGTCAACACCAACTCTTTTTTCCATATTACAATTCGGGACAGCGAGGAAGGAACGATATATCCAGAGCTGGTGCTAGACAAATCTCTGGACTGGGAGGAGCAGCGGGAGCTCAGTTTAACGCTCACAGCACTCGACGGCGGGTCTCCACCCAGGTCTGGGACAGCCACAATTCGCATTGTGGTCGTGGACGTCAATGATAATGCCCCTCAGTTTTCCCAGGAACGTTACGAGGCCCAGGCTCCAGAAAACAGCCCAGTAGGGTTCCTTATACTTAAAGTCGTTGCAGAAGATGTAGATTCTGGAGTCAATGCGGAAGTAGCCTATTCATTTTTTGATGTGTCTGAAGATATTCGAGCAACTTTTCAAATCAATCATTTGTCTGGGGAAATCGTGCTCAGAGCCTTGCTTGATTATGAGTTAGTAAAGTCCTATAAACTAAACGTACAGGCAGTCGATGGTGGGGGGCTTTCTGCTAGATGTGCGGTTTTAGTGCAGGTTTTGGATATCAATGACAATCCCCCTGAACTGATCATATCGTCACTTTCTAACCATGTGGTTGAAAACTCTCCTGAAACTGTGGTGGCAGTTTTTAGGATAAACGACATAGACTCTGGAGAAAATGGAAACACTGTTTGCTATATTCAAGAAAATCTCCCTTTCCTTCTGAAATCCTCTGTGGACAATTTTCACATCCTAATGACAGAGGGCCCACTAGACAGAGAGAGCCAAGCTGAGTACAACATCACCATCACGGTGACCGACCTGGGCACCCCCAGGCTGCAAAGCCAGCACAACCTCACTGTGCAGGTGTCCGACGTCAACGACAATGCCCCCGCCTTCAGCCAAAGCTCCTACACCTTCCAGGTCCGCGAGAACAACAGCCCCGCCCTGCACATTGGCACAGTCAGCGCCACAGACTCGGACTCAGGCGCCAACGCCCAGCTGACCTACTCGCTGCTGCCGCCCCACGACCCGCAGCTGGCCCTCGCCTCGCTGGTGTCCATCAACACTGACAACGGGCAGCTGTTCGCGCTGAGCGCGCTGGACTACGAGGCCCTGCAGGCCTTCGAGTTCCGCGTGGGCGCGGCAGACCAAGGCTCGCCCGCGCTCAGCAGCCAGGCGCTGGTGCGCGTGCTGGTGCTGGACGCCAATGACAACGCGCCCTTCGTGCTCTACCCGCTGCAGAACGCCTCTGCGCCCTGCACCGAGCTGCTGCCCAGGGCGGCCGAGCCCGGCTACCTGCTCACCAAGGTGGTGGCGATCGACCGCGACTCGGGCCAGAACGCCTGGCTGTCCTTCCAGCTGCTCAAGGCCACGGAGCCCGGGCTGTTTGGCGTGTGGCCGCACAATGGCGAGGTGCGCACCTCCAGGCTGCTGAGCGAGCGCGATGCGCCCAAGCACAGGCTGCTGCTGCTGGTCAAGGACAATGGCGAGCCTCCGCGCTCGGCCAGCGTCACGCTGCACGTGCTGCTGGTGGACGGCTTCTCGCAGCCCTACCTGCCGCTGCCCGAAGTGGCGCGCGACCCCGCGCCGCCCGACGCGCTCACGCTCTACCTGGTCATCGCCTTGGCCTCCGTGTCCTCGCTCTTCCTCTTCTCGCTGCTGCTCTTCTTGGCCTTCAGGCTCTGCAGGAGGAGCAGGCCGGCCTCTCTGCCTGGCTGCCCTGGGCCTGAGGGTCGCTTTCCTGGACAGCTGCTGGACGTTGGCGGGGCGGGGACCCTGTCCCACAGCTACCAGTATGAGGTGTGTCTGGCGGGAGACTCTTCTGGTACTGGGGATTTCAGGTTCTTGAAACCGATTTACCCTGATATTCATGCACGTAGTTCTGAGAGCAGTAGTGAAGAAAAGCCTATGTTCTGAAGTAGTTTCTTATTTAATTTCAAGTAAGATTTCATTCAGTTTTTAAGTGTTAGACGCCTATTACTTTAGTCGTGTGGTCATTGCTATGTACTACAACTAATTGTCTTTTCAAACCTCAAGGACTTTATATCCATATTTTTACGATGTTATCTCAATGTTTTTACACTGATGATTGGATTTTAAGTTTTTAATTCTTTCAAAGTGCAGAATAATTTTCTGTCATTTCTCATCTTAGAAAAGTGAGGGTTTTTTTTTCTTGATTTTTCCTCCTGATTTGGTTTGTTTTCTTTTTGTTGCTGAGTATTAAACCCTGTGTTTTTGCCTGCTAAGCCATGCTCTACCATTGAACTGTATCCCTGCCACTCATATGTCCGCTTTTTTCAAAAACTGTGTTCAACTTTCATTTATTTTGTTCTTTGACAATTTCATACATGTGTAATGTCCATTCTGTTTACTGTAACCCTGTTTCTAATCTCCCCACCACCTCTGTTACCTCCTTTTCTCCCTCCAAGTCCCCCTCACACATGCATGACTTTTTATATAATTTAAAAGCACACAAATTGATAGGTTTCAGCATGGCGTTTTCATACAGGCCTTTACACTTCATTCTCATTCTGTTCTTCTGGCTCCTTTCCTTACCCCAGGTAGTCCTGCATCCTGGCTTCTCATCATAGCTATTCATTATATTCAATTTCCCTCCTCCCTTTAGAGATCTTTTTTATCATCAGTCTTGGTGACAGAATAGATCATGTCCTATGCAAATACAATGTAATAGTCTGCATGAAAAAATAACATGAATTTAAACTTTTCCATAATATTGCTGGACTGTTAAAGATGCATTTATTTTATTCTGAGAGTTTGTCAACTTTAAAAATCAAGATGGATTAAAGATTATAACGAAAACAACTATCTACAGTCCCTTGCTACACAGTTGTTCTTAAGTCATTTATTTCCAGATAATGTGTTACACATTTCTTGAAAAAGGATTTAAATTTCTTATTTCCCATTAATTGACACATACATGAACAGTGCACATTCATCCCTAGCAGAACTGTCAGGGATCTTTTTGTCCATTTTGTTTCTGTGTGCTAAGGATCAAACACAAAACATCCAGCATGCTAGGTTAGGGGTTCTACCACTGAGCTACAATGCCAGCCCTGAAGTGAAGCATTAGTGTCCACAGGAGTTTCCTCTACATACATACTATGGCAGCATGATTAGATTTCTTTTATTGAAAAGACCTGTGCCAAAGCTGATAATTGCTTTCCATTAACTGATAGAGATTTTCCTGCCCTTTTCTTTCAGTATGGGTGAACATACAAAGTACTAGGTTACCATGAGTTGTAGCCTCATTTTTTGCTGCAGATTTCTCATACCGTCTTCCTCTTGAATAAGTTTTCCTTCAAATATTCTAATATACCAGGTAATAATTATGTTTATGGGGCTGGAGAGATGGCCTAGCGGTTGGGAGCGCCGACGCTCGTTTGGGAGCGCCGACGCTCTCGCAGAGGACCCAGGTTCGATCCCCAGCACCCACATGGCGGCCGAGAGCTGTCTGAAACTCCAATTCCAGGAGAACTCCAGTTCCAGGGGAATCCGAGACCCTCTTCTGACCTCCGCGGCATTGCACGACACGGGTGCACAGACTTGCATGCAGACAGTACATTCATACACATACAGAAATAAATAAAATTAATTAAAAAAAATTAAAAAAAATAATAATTATGTTTATTTCCTAAAGGTCTTTTACCCATATCTCTTCTTCATTTAAACATTTTACTCTAAAGGCTGTCAGGGTTTTTTTGTTTTTGTTTTTGTTTTGTTTTGTTTTTGTTTTTGTTTTGGTCTTCTCGAGACAGGTTTTCCCTTTAGTCCTAGCTTGTAGCTGGCCCAGAGCTCACTCTGTAGACCAGGCTGGCTTTGAACTTACAGAGATCCATCTGCCTTTGTCTCATGAGTGCTAGGATTAAAGGTGTGTGCCACCACACCCCGAAGCTGTCAGGTTTTTAAGAATTTCCTCCATTGCCTGTCTTTTAAAAAATGTTTCTTGGGGCTGGAGAGATTGCCTAGGGGTTAAGAGCACCAACTGCTCTTGCAGAGGACCCGGGTTCGATCCCCAGCACCCACATGGCGGCTGAGAACCGTCTGTAACTCCAATTCCAGGAGAACTCCAGTTCCAAAGGAATCTGACGCCCTCTTCTGACCTCCGTGGCATTGCACGACATGGGTGCACAAACCTACATGCAGACAATACATTCATACAAATAAATAAATAAATAAATAAATAAATAAATAAATAAATAAATGTTTCTTGATTTGTTTTATGTGTATGAACGTTTTGCATGCACATATGTAAGCACACTATGTGCACTCAATGCCCTCAGAGGCCAGAAAAGGGTGTTACATATAACTGGATGGCAGTTAACCTCCACATGGGTGCTGAGAACTGAACTTAGTCCTCTGCAAGAACAGTTAGTGTTCTTAACCCCTGAGACATCTCTCCAGTCCCAACACTGGTCACCTTTTATGAGATACAATATATTATTCTTTCTTATTTTATTTGGTTGAGATACAATTTCTTTAAAATAGGTGCAGGAGTGATTTAAAATGCTTGATACTTTGCATTGTGCAGTAATCTTTCAATTTGATTGATAGTTTGATTGGGTATAAAAGTCTAATTTGAAAAGGTTTCCCTCAGATCACCAGGCATGATGGCACACACCAGCACTCGGGAGGCAGAGGCAGACAGATCTCTGTGAGCTCAAGGCCAGCCTGATCTACATAGTGAGTTCCAGGACACCTGGGGCTACAGGGAGACCCTGTCTCAAAAAGACCAAAAGAAAAAAAAGAAAGAAGAAAGAGAAAGAGAAAGAAAATGTTTCCCTCAGATTTAAAAAGTTTTTGTATACCTTTTGTTAATTGCATAGACTCACTATTTAGAAGACTGCTTCCATTCTAAATCCTCACTTTCTTCAATGCTTTTCTCCCCTTCATTCTGGAAGCATTGGAAAACTTTGCCCTGATAATTCTGAAAATGCCACAGTAGTGGTTAGTTCATTATTAATGTGTTTACATAGGTTTATCCTGGTGATATTTGGACTGTTATTTTAAATTCAGAGAAATTTTCTTGTTTCATTTTGTTGTAATTTCTCTTCTAAGGTTTCTAATAGTGATTAAGTATTGAACCAACTGGATTGATTCTATAAGGCTCTATTATTTTCCTATCTTATTTTCTATTTGCCTCTTGCTCTACTTTCCTGTGTATCTTATTTAACTATTTAATCTTTATATCTAAGTTTTGTTTCTTTTTCCCTTATTTTTAAAGATGTTTTTGGTTCTGTGTTTTTGGTCACAGGTTTGGAAGCATAATAACTTTTCTTATTTGTAATTAAGTTACTTATTCTTTTAGAATATATGTGGAAAATACTTTGCAGTATTGTTAGTATTATATATTAGTATTATATATTAATTAAAACATAAAAGTCATGAAAGTTAAATTGACCAGAGTTATATGGCTAATAAGGGCTCTTGAATCTCCTAATTTTTTTCCTTTTCAGTTTTTGAGACACAGTTTCAACTGTGTAGTTCAAACTGACCTAAAACTTGCAATCATCCTGCCTCTGCCTCTTGAGTATTTGGATTACAGGTATATGCCCAACTCTAATCAAAACAAGAATGTGTACTTCCTACAGATGCTACTAATATGGAATGGGAAAATGCATATGAACCACTAGGCCTACGGGAAACATGAGTAACTATAACGCTAAGTAAGTACTGTTACTGGATTTTATTTTCTCGTGATATTAATCATACATTTCTGAAGATGGTATCTTTCCATCGGACCATGCACTATAGTGTTATTTTAATTTGTGTGTGTGTGTGTGTGTGTGTGTGTGTGTGTGTGTGTGTAAACTTGCTGATTATCTTGTCTTCCTGCCTGTGCTGGGATTATAGATGTCCACGTCTGGTTTTTCACATGGGCTCTGGGAATCAAACTCAGGCCTGTAGCTAATAATTTTACCCAGTGAGATATCTTCCAGGCCTGTTGTATTGGACTTGGCTTTTATATTTCATGTAATAGGCATTCCCTCAAATATCCTGTGGCCCTGGACTGTGTTCTCATATTTAAGGATAATAATATATTAAAATACTGACAATCAATCATTTGTGCCTGAATAGGTGCTGATGACTTATTCCAATGATACCATGTTAGGACATGGTGATTATGTAGGCAGAGCCATAATGTCAGTATGTGTAGGGCTTTATTTGGACTTTCATGCTATTCAGCTTAGAATTCTAGAATATAGTCCACTGTGTGAAATTAGGCATCAGGAATGTAACTTGTGTTCAGTAATCTAAGAATATTGCTTGGGAAAAGACTAGAATTCTCACTATTCAAATTTTAAACCTTAGGTTTCATACTACACATTTGTATCCAGCACCACCTGAGTATCAAAGACTAGAGAAAGTCTATTAATTGCTCCAGAGAATAAAGAACCATTCTTTAGCTGTGAGTTATTTTCCTATCTCTGTAGATAGTGAGAACAATGAACTTCACCCTACTACACATAAATAACTTCTTTAGTTCATAATTAACTTCAGCCTTCTGTTTCCTCAAATCTGGGTATAAATGGGATTCTATGGGACAATTATATCTTTAGTGGTGGATTTTTAACCATTTCTTAGAACTGCAGATTACGTTGCTCTGCCATCTGCTTTCTGTCATTAAAAATGCAAGTGCTGCTTTGTGCTTTTATTTTGTGAGTTCACCATATTACTACTTTCTGTCAGCTTTATGGACATTGTAAACAAGGAAGCATAACTTTGTATAGGGAGGCCACCTACATTTCAACTTCTATGCTGGCTGATTTTTTTCAATCATGTATAGAGCTTACATTTTTAAGAGTGAAATTTGGAACTTGGGATGCCAAGTTTTTTCATTCTTTTATCCATTCATAGTATACTTTTGAGACTTCTGATACATGCTAGTTGATACCAAACAATGTCCTTCATTATGTAGCAATCATATACTTTTGTTAGGACTAAAGTAACACTAAACTTAATATGATACTAGACAGGGTTAAATGAATAAAGGACATGTCCTCAGATTCTGGGACTAAAAGCCCCACCCATCATACCATACATGTGTAACAATGACTCCTTCAATAGAAGCATGATATTAGCTGGTATCATCAGAGTAAATCTAAATTTTTGTTCTGTTTTCAAAAGACAATCTTAGTTTCTTCCTGAACCGTTGTTGGTAAAAGATGAGGGGTTTCAGATGTCAGTGTATACTTTAATGAAACAAACACATGTGTATTTATGTATTTATTGAAAATTTTGTCACTTTTGTAAGAAACTGTAAGGAAATTATGAATTTATATAATGTGTTCCCTGATGTGTATCATGGTTAACCTACTTTCATAACCCTGAGAGAAACTCAGAAACTATCCATGGATGCTTTCTCTTTCCCTTGCCACCCAGGCAAAGCAAGTGGAGATGGAATGTGTTAAATTTGACAATCTATTATATTCCTGCTTAAATTTTATTGTAATCTCAGAAACATTGCAAATCCTGATGACCAAGGATCACATCTTATATTTTATATAGATGTGTAGAAAGTTGAGAGAGATATTTAACAAGTGATTTAAAACAAATGCTAACATCACCATGAAGTATAAGGAACAATTATGAAGAAGTCTATTGGTTACCACTTAAACAACAAATATTTGTTTCTGGAGGACAATGACTGGAGTTTAAGCAGCATCCATTAAACTGTGAAAACCTGTGAAGACACATGGTGGCGCTGCAGGATAATATTACAGATGGTGTGGCCACAGCTCAAGTGCACAAAGAAAACTAGCAAGAAAGCTAACAAGGTTGTTAAACCTAGAAGCCATTTCTCTTGTGGATCTGTGGACAGATCAGGGGGCACATTTTACAGAATTGCATAGTCGAGCTGAAGTGATTCTGCTGGAAAGGAGCGATGGAGAACCGAGGGGAAGGCAATCTGCAGACAAGGCAAGTCCTGCTTCTCTTTGTTTTGCTGGGAATGGCTCAAGCGGACTCTGAGCCTGGGAGCTTTTCCATGGTGGAGGAAACATTAAGCGGGGCCATAGTAGGCAATTTGGCAGAGGATCTGGGACTGGAGGTGGGTGAACTGTCTTCACGGGAGGCTCAAATAGTCTCTAATGATAACAAACAGCCTTTGCAGCTGAATATAAATACTGGGGATTTGATCTTAAGTGAACCGCTAGACCGGGAAGACCTCTGTGGTTCCACCGAGCCCTGTGTGCTGCGTTTCCAAGTGTTAATGAAAAATCCCTTGCAGTTTTTGAAAATTGAGCTTGAGGTCAGGGATATAAATGACCACTCACCCATCTTCTTGGAAAAAGAAATGGTCCTAGAAATTCCAGAGAACAGTCCTGTTGGTGCTGTGTTCTTATTAGAAAGTGCACTGGATTTAGATGTAGGAAGCAACACTGTGAAAAACTACACAATAAGCCAGAACTCTCATTTCCACATTAAAATGAGAGTTAATCCAGACGGCAGGCAATACCCAGAGATGGTTATGGACAAGGCGCTGGATTATGAGGAGCAGCCCGAGCTCAGTTTCATCCTCACTGCTTTGGATGGGGGCTCCCCACCCAGGTCTGGCACTGCTTTGGTTCGGGTGGTGGTCGTGGATATTAATGATAACTCCCCTGAGTTTGAGCATGTGTTCTATGAAGCGAAGATTCCAGAGAACAGCATCCCGGGCTCGCTGCTTATCACTGTATCCGCTTGGGATTTAGACTCAGGAATCAATGGTGAAATATCCTACAGCTTTTCCCATGCATCCGAAGATATTCGAAAAACGTTTAAAATTAATAAAAAATCTGGAGAAATTAGTTTAATAGGACATCTGGACTTTGAAACGATTGAATCCTACTCAATAATTATTAAAGCCACGGATGGGGGAGGACTTTTGGGGAAATCTACAGTAAGAATTCAGGTGATGGATATAAATGACAATTCTCCTGAAATTCTTGTATCATCAATTGTCAATCCAATCCCAGAAAATTCCCCTGAGACTGTAGTTATGGTCTTTAGTATCCGAGACAGAGACTCTGGGGACAACAGCAGAATGATTTGTTCTGTTCCGGAAAACCTCCCGTTTGTGCTAAAATCATCCGTTCAGAACTATTACACCTTAGAAACAGAGCACCCGTTGGACAGAGAGAGCAGAGCTGAGTACAACATCACCATCACGGTGACCGACCTGGGCACCCCCAGGCTGCAAAGCCAGCACAACCTCACTGTGCAGGTGTCCGACGTCAACGACAACGCCCCCGCCTTCAGCCAAAGCTCCTACACCTTCCAGGTCCGCGAGAACAACAGCCCCGCCCTGCACATTGGCAGAGTCAGCGCCACAGACTTGGACTCAGGCGCCAACGCCCAGCTGACCTACTCGCTGCTGCCGCCCCACGACCCGCAGCTGGCCCTCGCCTCGCTGGTGTCCATCAACGCTGACAACGGACAGCTGTTCGCGCTGAGCGCGCTGGACTACGAGGCCCTGCAGGCCTTCGAGTTCCGCGTGGGCGCGGCAGACCGAGGCTCGCCCGCGCTCAGCAGCCAGGCGCTGGTGCGCGTGCTGGTGCTGGACGCCAATGACAACGCGCCCTTCGTGCTCTACCCGCTGCAGAACGCCTCTGCGCCCTGCACCGAGCTGCTGCCCAGGGCGGCCGAGCCCGGCTACCTGCTCACCAAGGTGGTGGCGGTCGACCGCGACTCTGGCCAGAACGCCTGGCTCTCCTTCCAGCTGCTCAAGGCCACGGAGCCCGGGCTGTTTGGCGTGTGGCCGCACAATGGCGAGGTGCGCACCTCCAGGCTGCTGAGTGAGCGCGACGCGCCCAAGCACAGGCTGCTGCTGCTGGTCAAGGACAATGGCGAGCCTCCGCGCTCGGCCAGCGTCACGCTGCACGTGCTGCTGGTGGACGGCTTCTCGCAGCCCTACCTGCCGCTGCCCGAAGTGGCGCGCGACCCCGCGCCGCCCGACGCGCTCACGCTCTACCTGGTCATCGCCTTGGCCTCTGTGTCTTCGCTCTTCCTCTTCTCGCTGATGCTCTTCTTGGCCTTCAGGTTCTGCAGGAGGAGCAGGCCGGCCTCTCTGCCTGGCTGTTCTGGGCCTGAGGTCCGCTTTTCTGGACAGCTGCTGGACGTTGGCGGGGCGGGGACCCTGTCCCACAGCTACCAGTATGAGGTGTGTCTGGCGGGAGACTCTGGGACAGATGACTTCAAATTCCTGAAGCCTGTCTTCCCCAAAGTGTCACCACAGTGTCCTGGGAAAGAAATAGAGGGAACCGCCACTTTCCGTAATAGTTTTGGGTTATTTAGTGACCAGAATTGAGTTACAGTTCATATGTTTCATTTTGTGGCTATTCCAGGCCAATGCTTATTTCTTTGCACTTGCATGTTCTTTTAGCCATACTGGTGTTTACGTTTTATGACGACCTCCCCAGCTTGTATGTGCTAGTGCTTAACTTTAGTTGTAATAAGATGGTAATTTATTCTGTAGCCCAGAATATTCTAATTTGTAATTAATTTACCCTTTAAAACAACACAAAACGGGGCTGGAGAGATGGCTCAGCAGTTAAGAGGACTGGTTGCTCTTAGAGAAGTAGGTTTTGAGTCCCAGCACCCACATGCTAGCTAATGACTGCCTGTAACTTCAGTTCCAGGGGATCCAACACCCTTTTCTGGTCCCTGAGAGCTCTATACATGCAGCCAAAGCACACATAAAAAATTTAAAATAACACAAAACCACATTTTTTTCATGTGTCTATCTCTCTAGTTGAACTTACACTTTGTTTATAAAACAAACCTAAAATAAAACAGACCACTTCAGGGCTATAAGTGATCAGGCTTTGATCATCGTTTTTCTTTGAGTGATTATTATGGATGCTGTTCCCAAATAGGTTAGTTTTCGAATCCACTCCATTTTTAGTTAGGTGTGTATTGATATTGAAAATACAGTACACTGTAAAATCTATACTGTGATACAACCATGAAATGTAAAACCCTGTTGCAAAGGAGCCCAAAGAGGGTATTGGATGGCTCAGTAGTAAGTCGTAAACTCCCAGATAGATTACAACACAGGAAAATCAAGTGGAGAGCAGGTGACATGTTTCTTTTCTTTTCTTTTCTTTTTTTTTTTTTTTTGGTATTTTCGAGACAGGGTCTCCCTTTAGTCCCAGCTGGCCTGGAGCTGGCTATGTAGACAAGGCTGGCCTTGAATGCACGGAGATCCACCTGCCTCTGCCTCCTAAGTGCTGGGATTAAAGGCTTGCACCACCACGCCCAGCAGTGACATGTTTCTTATTCATCCTGGAAGGTGGTTTTAAAGGTACATTAATATTGTGGCCGCTTGCAGAATCTCAGAATATGAAGCTATAGTTCCCCAAATGTCTCACCAAGTATACATGAGTGTACTTAAGTAATAATTTGAATAGGACAAAGCAATACATATTAACATGTACAACTTTGTATGTGTTTTCCTAGAAACTAATGAACATATACTGATAATTCATAGGTAAAATTACTTTGTGAATATTATGCAACATTCAAACATAATAGAAATGTTTTGTTCCTAATGCTTGGTCTTTTGTTATGCAGCTTGAAATTTTGTCTTAACTTCCAGATATGGTCACAGACCACTAAATTGGTCTCATACCCATACTAATGGGTAATATTTGAAGGTTTCATAACCAACCATTTTTCTTGGAGATATAAAATGTGTGTATGTGTATGTGTGTGTGTATATCTATATCTATCTATCTCTCTCTCTCTCTCTCTCTCTCTCTCTCTATATATATATATATATATATATATATATATATATAGTGCTGAGACGTTTCAAAGATCATAGTTTAGATTCTAGTATTAAAGAAATTCAAACCATTGAAGGGGTCAAACCATTGTGGGGGAATTTTATATTTGTGTTGATAGGGCAAGGCCTTAAATGGTCTGACTACATTATGAGGGTGCAGGGAACAGAGAGGAAGTTTCCTGTGAATTTCCTGAAAAGTATCCAAGGTCTGTATGTTGAAGATGGCAGTTGTCGATGACAAAGTGAGTTATCAGAGGAAAAGGAGGATGACTAATGATTACTTCCAGTCCCACCTGCCAGAGTTAATGCCAGAAACTTTCTCTCGATGATATTTTAATATCAATACTATACAGAGGCTAAATAATGCCAGGAAGTAAAATATCTTCCCGTCAGCATATCCAAGTCAACTTAAGGTTTATACTTTTTGAAGGCTATTATTTAACAGTCCACTTAATTGTGGAGGCCAACTTGGGATCTTTTCATAAAAGAGAAATGAGGAGAAGCTAAGCCAACTGTGTTGTAGTCAGAGTAATTATAATTTTTTTACTTACATAAGTAGAACTTGGAACAAGTTCCTTAAATTGAAGCTCCTTTATATAGAGAACAAAACTAATATGATACTAAATCAAAGTCAAGTATTAAGATTACCCCATCTTTATCAAACTTAGTTGGGGAAAGATGGAGGGCCACTTAAAACATAACATGCCAAACAAGATACAGAGACCACAGAAGATATACATTGCAAATGGCCATTGCAGACATGCTAGAATGCTATGATCAAAAACACTGTTAAGATAATAACAAATGTTAATGACAAGAAATCAGAATCCTGGAGGTGGTAGGAATAAAAAATGGTATTATACTCTAGAAAGTAGTTTGGCAGCTCTTTAAGTATACTATGACTCAGAAATTTAAGTTTTATATATTTATACAAAATTAATTACTTTAAAATACTACAAATTGAAACATTCCAAATGTTCAGATAAGTAAAATATGGCATTCCAATAATGAAATTATTATTAATAATGATAATAAAATGAATGAAATGCAATCTATAACATGGAAAAATCTCAAAAAACATGATGGCAAATGAAACAAACCAGTTTCCAGTTATCTTTAAAAAATATTCTGTGATTCCATTTAAACAAGCAAAGACAGGAAGCATATTATTGGCTGTTTAAGTTGAGGAAAGTGGAGGTGAAGAGTATTTGCAAATGAGTGCAGTTTATATGGGGATAACAAAATTTTTTAAATGAGAAACAATGGTAATAATTTCACAACTCTGCAAACACTAATAACCACTCTACTGGATGAATATATACTATGAAGCTTCTATTATATTTCGACAAAGCTGTTTTTAAAAAGGTGGCATGGCTCTAGGAGCCTGTGATAAAAGTTAAAAAAAAAAGAAATTAGCAGAAAAATCTGACAGACACAAGAACAGAGACAAGATCCAGGTACTTGTCTCACTGCTTCAAGTTTTTCCAAATACATGAGCATCAAGGTTTCTATATTTGTGGAGGGAACCGTATGTTTTTCCTCATTCTAATGGAAAGTGATCAATGATAGGAGTTCCCATGCCCAGATACAAGTAATCACCCTTCTAAAAATGCCTTGCTAAAAGCAAGTTTTTCTTTTACTTTCAAATGTTTGTAGCTAATTAAGCATCCGAGGCAATTTTGGAACAAGTGACCACTATAGATTATAAATAAGGAAATGCTCCTATAGCCAATGGAGCACAGATGCTTAGAAATAATCATGTAAAAAAAGACTGATGTAAAAAGGACTGAGCTTCCAGGAATATATTTTCTTGAAAACTCTTACCAATAAAAGCCAACTAACACTTTGGTTTGTGACTGCCTAAGAGTGTTGAAAGTAGAGGAGTTACATTGTTAAGGATTTTAGCTTACAAATGCATTATTACCTTTTAAACCTCTAGTCCTGCAAGTGCACTGATTAATCTAAAAGCATGGGTTTTCAGACCCCAGGTCTTCACTTATCATCCAGTGTTTACTACCCTGTTCATACCCTATACTTAAGCACCAAGAACTGTCCTTCCTGTGATGTAATAGTATTAGACATCTCCATCTGAGAACAAGTTTCTATGCCTTTAAATCTTCTCATGCTGCTGCTCCTCTCACATCTTGTCCTTTTGGAATCTTTTGGCTGCTTCAGAGCAATCATTACATGATACAATACAGTAACCATCCCCTGTTCCTGTTCTAAATTTCCTTTCTACCCAACTGACTTTCTTGGTTTAGCACTCACATGTTCCTGGCTTCTCTTATCTTATTCAATTTTCCTGCATTAAAATGACTTGAATTAGAAACAATGGCAATAATTTCACAGCTCTGCAAACATACTAATAACCACTCTACTGTACTCTTTCAAGTGAATGGATACATACTATGAAGCTTCTATTGTATTTCAGCAGCAGGTGGGATGGCTCCACATAATATGGAAATGTGTTTCTTCCTTCCCCTTTATACCTGGATGCAATGCCTTAAAACACAACTTAAAACCTAAGGTCATTGCCATGATAAACTATTCAACTATATTAAAACTATATAAACTATATTCAAACTATATTAAGAGGGCTTGGGAGAAGGCTCGGTGGTTAAGAAAGCATACTGTTCTTGCAGAGCAGAAGACCTGATTTGGGTTCCTAGAACTCACATCCAGCAGCTCATAGCTGCCTGTAACTCTGGCTCCAGGGGGTCCTATGCCCTCTTCTGGCCTCCACAGGCACCCACACTCACATGCACAGACATATATAATACACATAATTAAGAATTAAAAATGCAGCCTGGATGGTGGCACACACCTTTAATCCTAGCACTCAGGAGGCAGAGGCAGGTGGATCTCTGTGAGTTCAAGGCCAGCCTGGTCTACAGAGTGAGCTCTAGGCCAGCTGAGACTAAAGAAAGACCCTGTCTCAAAAATAACCCCCCAAAATTAAAAACGATATTAAAGGTTGGGTGTGCCTTTAATCCAAGCACTCAGAAGACAGAAGCAGGTGGATCCTCTTTAAGATCAAGGCCAACCTGGTGAATTCTGGGCCATCTGGGGCTACAGAGAGATCCTGTCTCAAAAAAAAAACTATATTGAGATTTAAAGGCAAGGAACTCATAATTTTCCTGACTGTCCTCTTCCAGTGTCTACAACTATTTCAAGCCCACTTGGGTTTTTTTAATTCTCCAACCCAACTACTCAGCAGATAAGCTTGCCTAATGCCTTACTAAGAAAAGAGAATTCATCAGATGTTAGTTATCTCAAGTGTATCAAGCCCACACCTTTGACAGTGTCTTCGTGGACTTTTCTCCTGCTGAGGTGCCTCGCCCAAGTCCAGTCCCTTCTTATTGTCTGGATCCAGTCTCTAGCTGAACTCTGGGGACCCTCATATTGATTGTCCTTTCTGTATTTTAATATCCACTCTCTTTCCCTCTCTCTTTCTTTCTATCCTTCCTACCAGAATATTAAACATTGTCGTTCTAAATATGTTCATTTCTCTAGTCTTTACAAAATTGAGTCTACATTTTTCTTCAGTTACCAATCTATTTTTCCTGTTTCCTGAATGCATATTCTACTCTCATTTTCCTTCCTTATCCCTCATAATTTTTAGCTAAGGGGAGTTTGCATTTCATCGAAACCATTATGCTGAAAATTAAGCTATTATAAAGGCCATCAAAGATTTCCATGTAAGTTTAATAATACTGCATTTAAAAAAAAAAAAACAAGAGATACAACTACACAATGGTGTGGGACAGTGTTTCTCTTTCATGTGACAGTGCCAGTCAAATGGTTATACAGACACAGCTTTGCTTCTTACTGTCCTTCCAGAACCATATTTCATTCTAAATAACTACCCCAGCATTCTCTGCAATGATGTCATAGTCTGGGTGGCTGTAGCTGCTCACTGACACACTTGTGGTCTAGATGGCTTGGTGGAAAATGGTCATCTCAATGTCTTTTGTCATAGACAAGAAAATGTCAACAATTCTACTCAGAACATTGCAGTGGCCACACCTAACTACAAAGGAGACTGGGATGGACAGTCGAGCTCAGTAATCATGTCTTTGGGTAGAATTCTATGAACATGGAAGAGTAGTGTAGATTTAAACAAATCCTTGCCAAGATCCTCTACAATGATCACCTTAAACACAATTTTTTTTGTCTTTTTGAGACAGGGTCTCCCTTTAGTCCCAGCTGGCCTGAAGCTCACTATGTATACCAGGCTGGCCTTCAACTCACTGAGGTCCGCCTGCCTCTGCCTCCTGAGTGCTAGGATTAAAGGCTTGCACCACCACGCCTGGCTTAAAGACAGTTCTTAGCCACCATGTGGGTGCTGGGAATCAAACCTGGGTCCTCTGCAAGAGTAGTCAGTGCTCTTAACCGCTGAGCTATCTCTCCAGCCCCAATAGACAATTTTAATAGTTAATTTTCCTTGACCTTTTGAGTATTTGCTGACATTCCTCTTTATCATTTCTTTGAAATTCTGTTTGTCTTCAGAAGAATGTTAAACCCTGGGATTTGCCTAATGAACATTGGTTCCAGCACTCTGTGTACATCAAAAGTCACAGATGTTAAATTTTCTTTTACAAAATAAGAGTAGCATGTGCCCATAACCGACACATATCCTTTAAGTCATCTTTGGGTCACTCAGTATAGTAACAAAGGAAAGTTTGTGTATGTTCAATATAAATAAAAATTTGGTGCTATATTTTGATTATTTTAATTTTATTATTTTGGAGCTGGGAATCGACCTCAATGAGCACACTATGTGCTAACACTACTACTGAGATTTCTCCCCAAATCCATGTTTTAATTCTTTTATTTCAACATAAATTCAACTAGTTATTTCTGGTTACTTCATAAATGCTAATACATTAGATTCCTATGAATGATCCAGGAAATAAAAGTTCCCCATGTGTCCAAGTCTGTAGATAGTGACAGAAGCAGAATCTAATGTTGAAATTTTGGTTCCAGAACCCATGTTCCTCAATACCCTGTTTCCATACTAGTCTTTACCTTTGCATTATTATAATCTCAATTACTAGTTTGTCAATTTGTCTAGTCTACAAGCTTTATACTGGAGTCATGTCCTCACATGGGTATTTTTAAAAATACAAATGCAGTGAATCTAATCCTGCCATGGCTTAAATAAGTAGTAAATTTTCTGTTTTCTTTTTTCCTGATTCGTGTGTGTGTGTGTGTGTGTGTGTGTGTGTAAATATCAATTATGATTGACTGACCTCAACAAATATTTACAAGAGTGGAGAGATTATCTTTGTAACTACCAAAGAAATGGTTTACTAAAGAAATGGCCTACAAATATATTTATTCAACTTATTTATTCAACTTGAGGCATTTTAGTGGATTGTTTCGTGGGGAGTATGGGACCTTGGATTCCAATTTAGGCCAACAATAAGAGACATTTTGGAGAGAACTGGGAGACCAAAACAGACCAAGTTATAGCCAAGAATCCTTGCTATGTTGATTATGATTATTGCTTTTCCTGTAAGGAATAATTCATGGAGTATGTAGAGATAAAACATGTACTATGTGGAATTTGCTTTTGATTATTCTAGATGTATTTATTATTTTTTCAGAGTTAAAATATTTAATGGAAGATTCATAGCAACACATGGTGGCGCTATAGGATAAGAGGAAAACAGTACATGCTAGCACCGTGGGCTCCATTATTCAGGACAGATCCCCTTCAACAAGGGAAGGCGGCATTACAAGAGCTTCACAGAGCTGCCAGAGAGGTATTTCAATAGAAGAATTGGAGCTTCCTCTTTCAAAATTAGGACCAAATTTTTATTTTTTGCCACAAAGGAGGTTGCTTGAAGGAACCATGGAAATCAAAAGGGTGCTTAGTCTGCAGAAAAGGCAAGTCTTGCTTTTCCTTCTTTTGCTGGGATTGTCTCAAGTGAGTACTGAATCTCTGCATTATTCTGTAGCAGAGGAAACAGAAATCGGTTCCTTTGTAGCTAATGTGGCAAGGGATCTGGGGCTGGGGCTGGGGGAGCTGTCCTCACGAGAGGCTCGGGTAGTTTCAGATGATAATGGAAAGCATTTGCAACTTAATTTGCTGACGGGAGATTTGCTCCTGAATGAGAAACTGGACCGAGAGGAGCTGTGTGGCTCTACCGAGCCCTGTGTGCTGCCTTTCCAGGTAGTGCTGGAAAACCCTTTGCAGTTTTATCGAGCTGAGCTGCATGTCAGAGATGTAAATGATCACTCTCCTACATTCTTGGATGAGGAAATAACTATTAAAACATCAGAAAGCACTACTGTTGGAACCACGTTCTTAATTGAGAGTGCTCAAGATTTGGACATAGGAAGCAACAGCCTCCAGGAATACACCATTAGCCCAAATTCTCACTTTGACATTAAAATTCGAAACAGTGGTGATGGAAAGATCTATCCAGAACTGGTTCTCAATAGAGTGTTAGATCACGAGAAAGAATCTGAGTTCAGATTGACACTGACAGCACTAGATGGTGGATCTCCACCCAGGTCTGGGACAACTTCAGTTCTCATCAAGGTCTTGGACATCAATGATAATGCTCCGGAGTTTGCTCAGACCCTCTATGAGGTGCAGGTCCTGGAGGATATGCCCATTGGCTCCTGTATTATCACCATCTCTGCTAAGGATTTAGATACAGGAAGTCATGGGAAAATATCATACTCATTTTTGCATGCATCAGAGGATATTCGAAAAACCTTTGAAATCAACCCAACATCTGGGGAAGTTAGTTTGAGATCACTACTTGATTTTGAATTAATACAGTCTTACTCTGTAAATATCCAGGCAACGGATGGTGGGGGTCTTTCAGCAAAATGCACCCTTTTAATTACAGTATTAGATATAAATGACAATGCACCAGAAGTGACCATATCATCGTTTACGAAGACAATTCCAGAGAATGCATCAGAGACTCTAGTAGCTCTTTTTAGTGTCCGAGATCAAGATGATGGGGACAATGGAAGAATTCTTTGCTCTATTCAAGATGACCTCCCGTTCGTCCTGAAACCCACCTTCAAGAACTTTTACACTCTAGTTTCTGAAAAGGGTTTGGACAGAGAAAGCCAAGCTGAGTACAACATCACCATCACGGTGACCGACCTGGGCACCCCCAGGCTGCAAAGCCAGCACAACCTCACTGTGCAGGTGTCCGACGTCAACGACAACGCCCCCGCCTTCAGCCAAAGCTCCTACACCTTCCAGGTCCGCGAGAACAACAGCCCCGCCCTGCACATTGGCACAGTCAGCGCCACAGACTCGGACTCAGGCGCCAACGCCCAGCTGACCTACTCGCTGCTGCCGCCCCACGACCCGCAGCTGGCCCTCGCCTCGCTGGTGTCCATCAACGCTGACAACGGGCAGCTGTTCGCGCTGAGCGCGCTGGACTACGAGGCCCTGCAGGCCTTCGAGTTCCGCGTGGGCGCGGCAGACCGAGGCTCGCCCGCGCTCAGCAGCCAGGCGCTGGTGCGCGTGCTGGTGCTGGACGCCAATGACAACGCGCCCTTCGTGCTCTACCCGCTGCAGAACGCCTCTGCGCCCTGCACCGAGCTGCTGCCCAGGGCGGCCGAGCCCGGCTACCTGCTCACCAAGGTGGTGGCGGTCGACCGCGACTCGGGCCAGAACGCCTGGCTCTCCTTCCAGCTGCTCAAGGCCACGGAGCCCGGGCTGTTTGGCGTGTGGCCGCACAATGGCGAGGTGCGCACCTCCAGGCTGCTGAGTGAGCGCGACGCGCCCAAGCACAGGCTGCTGCTGCTGGTCAAGGACAATGGCGAGCCTCCGCGCTCGGCCAGCGTCACGCTGCACGTGCTGCTGGTGGACGGCTTCTCGCAGCCCTACCTGCCGCTGCCCGAAGTGGCGCGCGACCCCGCGCCGCCCGACGAGCTCACGCTCTACCTGGTCATCGCCTTGGCCTCCGTGTCCTCGCTCTTCCTCTTCTCGCTGCTGCTCTTCGTGGCCTTCAGGCTCTGCAGGAGGAGCAGGCCGGCCTCTCTGCCTGGCTGCCCTGGGCCTGAGGTCCGCTTTCCTGGACAGCTGCTGGACGTTGGCGGGGCGGGGACCCTGTCCCACAGCTACCAGTATGAGGTGTGTCTGAAGGGAGGTACTGAGACAGATGAGTTCAAGTTCCTGAGGCCAATCATCCCCAATCTTCAAATCCACGACAGTGCTTCGAATATGCAGGAAAACGAGAACTTTAGGAATAGCCTTGGATTTAATATCCAATGAAACTTTAGAATTTTAATCTTTTCTCGTTTTTCACAAATTGCATTTTTAGATTTGTAATGGGCATTATGCTTTGCTCTAGTTGCATGCATTTTCATTTCTCATGCTTTGCTCATAGTTGCTCTAAACTTTTTCAGAGGCTTTTGGAATGCAAGGAAACAAATTGCATTGTTTTCTATATTTTGTAAAGTATTTAGTGGAGTGGCGCTGTTTTATTGTGATAATGGGATTATTATGCAAGACAAAGTAATTGTTTGGAGATACTGATTAAAGTATTCAGAGCAAATGTCTCCAGATTGGACTCACTGGTAGAGAACCTGAACCCAGCTGGAGCCCTTAGGAAAGAAACACAAAGAGAGGGAAGGAAAATGAGGGGTGGGGGGTAAGAAGAGGCAAATGTTATCATATTATGTGAGTTACTGCTATATGCTATCAAAAGAGGCAAAGCAAAAATATTTCAATGTCGTTGAATCTGGGTAGAAAGCATATTGTGTCATTTGTACTATTCTGTGTACAATAAGATTTTATCCCTCCATATTCAGTAACAGCTTTGTTTTAAGTAGTGTTTTATGAATTCATTTTGGTTAAAGTGACCACATTCAATAATGCTTCCTTAAGTAATTTTTCCTTAACTCATTTGTTTAGTTAGTTTGTTTTTTTAATAGGTTCTCCCTGTAGCCCCGTAGACCAAGCTGGCCTCAATCTCCCAAAGATCTACTTGCCCCTGCTTCCACCATGTCCGGCTCAACAATTTTTAAGTGATGGTCTTTTGAAGAAGTCTCAAAATACATTGTCTTTAAATGCACCATACTTCTTTAAATTTTGTATCATTTTATGGCTTTCTATCATTTATTGCTAAAAAGCAGAAAGTAGTTCATAGTGTTTTCCTAAGTAAAATTGTCTTCCACTAGAAAAGAACAGAATAAAAACTGAAGTGAAGATTTCAAAATGTTAAAGAAAATGACTTAGATTTACTTGTAAATCAGGCAACTGAGGCAGGAGGATAAACACCTCAAGGTTAGTCTGAGCTACACAGTGAGACCTTGGTCTTTTTTTTTAAAGCAAACATAGGGGTCTGGAGAGATGGCTCAGCAGTTAAGAGCACTGACTGCTCTTGCAGAGGACCCGGGTTCGATTCCCATCACCCACATGGCGGCTAAGAACCATCTTTAACTCCAGTTCCAGGGGAATCCAACACCCTCTTCTAACCTCCTGGCATTGCACGGTGCACTTCTGACACGACATGCAGACAATACACTCATTACACATAAAAATAATAAAAAAAAAATAACTGTCTTTAAGCTGGGTGTGGTGGCACACGTCTTTAATCCCAGCACTCGGGAGGCAGATGCAGGTGGATCTCTGTGTGTTCAAGGCCAGCCTGGTCTACAGGACTAGGTCCAGGCAGCCTGGTCTACAGGACTAGTTCCAAGGCCAGCTGGGGCATACAGAGAGAAACCTGTCTCAAAAAAAAAAAAAAAAAAAAAAAGCAAACATAGAACTTTCTATGTTGCCTATTTCTGTAATCTCAACACTTGGGAGTCTAGAGTTTAAAGCTAGCCTAAGCTATATAGTGAAACCCATTCTCATAAAAAAAAAAAGAAAAGAAAAGACAAGCATTGCAGTGGTTTGTAATCCCCTCACTTGAAACATTGGGGTTAGAGAACAGCCTGTGCTACACAGTGAGTTCAAGGCCAGCCTGGACTACAGAGTAACACTCTGCTTCAAAAAGCCTAAATATGATTTTAAAAATAAAATAAGGCTGGGCATGGTGACACAAGCCTTTGATCCTGGCAGAGGCAAGCAGATAGCTGTGAGATGAAGACCAGCCTTCGTGGGGATGGTCTCCATAGTCAGTTCCAGCCCAGTTGAGGAATCATTTATAAACTGAATAATTCATTAGTTTAATGCAGCTTAAATAAAATTCATGCCAAGCAAGAAAGAATCTACAAATGGTGCTTAATATTAACATGGAAGAAAATAATTTTTGAAGTGAAAAATAGAGGATTGTTTTACCTTGTGGCTAGAAAAGTACATTAATAGTTGAAGTAAATAGACCTAGTTGAATAATTCAAGAACACACAGTCTACTAGGTAGAGTAAGATCCTTCGGTATAAGAAAATTTAGTCCTACTATACAGGGGATGTCAAATCATTAGAGGGGTGAGAAAAAGGACATGATTCAGCAAATATTTTTGGAGTAACTGGATCACTACATAGAGTAATAAAATTCCTGTATTTTGCCATATGAAAGTCACCTCCTTGTAAATCCAAGAGATAAATTTGAGATATATGAGTAGGAAAAATGAAATAATTTAAGTATAAATATTTTTGCAACCTTAGCTTATAACACACAAACAAGGCTTATAACATACAAAAAATATATAAAATGTTAAAAATTATTATCTCAGTCCTTAAGGCTAGCATGATTTTATTTAAAGAATTAGTATTTAAACTATTAAGATAATTCTTGTAAAGCAGAAAGAAAAAGTCAGGAGAGTCAATAGGAAGGTGGGGCATTTCAAGACTCTGCCTTCAAACAAATAAATTTATGAAATTAAAGGGAGAGGAAATTTTATTTGGGAGGAAACAAAGTTTTAAAAGTAATTCAAGTGGCGTCATATGCCTTTAATCTTAACACTCAGGAGGCAGAGGTAGTTTGGTTACCATTAGTTCCCTAATACTTATCACCATCCAAATATACTTACTTACAATTAGGCCAATGGAAATCCTGGGTGTGCAAAAGAGTGTAGTTTAGTTCCACAGTGAAACTGGAGTCTAACTCCTTCAACTTTTTCCTATTATCAGAATCTGGACACATTGTATTTTCTTTTCTATTAAACTCACACTTTCTACTCCATCCAGGTAAGTCTCCTATAGAGTAACCTTTACCTAGCCTGAAATGTCTAACCTTACCCCCAAATAACTATTTGCATATTCTAGGTTCAGTTTCAAGTAAATAACCAGATTCATCCCTCCTTTCCTAAGAGATTTGGTGACTGCTGGAAGGGATCGCTAGGTTGCCATTTCCAATTTTCCCAAGGATTTCCTGCTTACTTTTGTAAAGCCAATGATATGAAAGAGTCTACTTAACTATCTTTAGATGTTTTACATGTTGTCTTCACAGAGCAATCATAAATTATTTTTAAGCAAGGACTCTATCTCAATTTTGATTTTTACACTCACTAGAGCCACAGCCGATATTGTGTTAATGACTAAATACTAATAGCATCACGCAGCACAAAGAAGTGCAGCTCAAGAGAGGAAATAGGAAAATAAAACATCCTTTAGAAAAATCAACAAACACATTTTGATATTTTTGTCTCAAACTTACTTGTCTAAAACCTGAAAATCTGCAGAGTCGCATGGTGGCGCTGCAGGATAAGATAATTTTGAAAACCAACCTCAGCTCCGATTTCCCCTAAACAGCGGAAGTGAAAGCACTGGGTGAAACAAAGAGAAGCTTTAACAAGCAAAAGGTAGGGCACCAACAAGCCCTTCCAGAAAGGAGAACAAGTCTGTAAGTTCCCAGAGGAATTTATAGAGGGGAGGTGGTACCCTGAGAGCTGCTGGAGACTGCGTTGAAACATCTCAGCAAAAAACAGTTTGTCCAAGGAATCATGGAGCCAGGAGAGGGAACTGCTCTGCATATGCGGCAAGTCCTGCTCTTCTTTGTTTTTCTGGGAGGGTCTTTGGTTCTTTCTGAGACCTGGCGCTATTCTGTGACAGAAGAAACAGAGATCGGCTCCTTTATAGCCAATGTGATTAAAGATATGGGTTCTGGTGTGGAAGACCTAGCTGCAAGGGGGGCCAGAGTTATCTTTGATAACTATCAACCTTACTTAAGGTTAGACCTGCAGACTGGCAACCTGCTCTTGAATGAACATCTGGACCGTGAGGCACTTTGTGATACCAGTGAGCCCTGTATATTGCATTTCCAAGTGTTATTTGAAAATCCTTTGGAGTTTTTTCGGGCTGAGCTTCTGGTCAAAGACATAAATGACCATACTCCCACATTCCTAGAAAAACACATATTTTTAAAAATCTCAGAAGGTACTACTCCAGGAACCTTGTTTCAAATGGATAGTGCTCAGGACCCAGATGTAGGAATGAATGGTGTCCAAAACTATACACTAAGCCCTAGCCCTTATTTCCACCTTAAATTAAAAGAAGGTGATGAAGGTATTTACCCAGAGCTGGTCCTGGATGGATCTCTGGATAGAGAAAAGGAGCCAGAGATTAGTCTAATACTAACAGTGTTAGATGGTGGGTCCCCACCCAGGTCAGGGACTACCCAGATTCAAGTTGTGATCATGGATGTGAATGACAATGCTCCTGAGTTTGAAAGAACAGTGTATGAAGTGCAAGTTCCAGAGAACAGTCCCATGGACTCATTGGTAACCAAGGTGTCTGCTACAGATTCAGATGCAGGAACAAATGGAGAAATCACTTATTCGTTTGCTCACATCTCTAGAGATGTACGGAAAACATTTGAAATCCATGCGATTTCTGGTGAAGTGTATTTGAAAGCACTCCTAGATTTCGAGGCAATTCAGTCTTATTCAATAAATGTTCAGGCCATTGATGGTGGGGGTCTCTCTGGAAAATCAACCATTATAGTTAAGGTGATAGATGTGAATGACAACCCACCGGAAATAGCCATCACGTCTCTTACCAGCCCCATACCAGAAAACTCTTTCTCTGACATGGTGGTGGCTGTTTTCAGTTTACGAGATCCAGACTCTGGAGACAACGGGAGAATGATTTGCTCAATTCAAGAAACTCTCCCCTTTCTGTTGAAGCCTACATTTAAGAACTTCTACACTCTGGTGACAGAGAGCCCGCTGGACAGAGAGAGCAGATCTGAGTACAACATCACCATCACGGTGACCGACCTGGGCACCCCCAGGCTGCAAAGCCAGCACAACCTCACTGTGCAGGTGTCCGACATCAACGACAACGCCCCCGCCTTCAGCCAAAGCTCCTACACCTTCCAGGTCCGCGAGAACAACAGCCCCGCCCTGCACATTGGCACAGTCAGCGCCACAGACTCGGACTCAGGCGCCAACGCCCAGCTGACCTACTCGCTGCTGCCGCCCCACGACCCGCAGCTGGCCCTCGCCTCGCTGGTGTCCATCAACGCCGACAACGGGCAGCTGTTCGCGCTGAGCGCGCTGGACTATGAGGCCCTGCAGGCCTTCGAGTTCCGCGTGGGCGCGGCAGACCAAGGCTCGCCCGCGCTCAGCAGCCAGGCGCTGGTGCGCGTGCTGGTGCTGGACGCCAATGACAACGCGCCCTTCGTGCTCTACCCGCTGCAGAACGCCTCTGCGCCCTGCACCGAGCTGCTGCCCAGGGCGGCCGAGCCCGGCTACCTGCTCACCAAGGTGGTGGCGGTCGACCGCGACTCGGGCCAGAACGCCTGGCTGTCCTTCCAGCTGCTCAAGGCCACGGAGCCCGGGCTGTTTGGCGTGTGGCCGCACAATGGCGAGGTGCGCACCTCCAGGCTGCTGAGCGAGCGCGACGCGCCCAAGCACAGGCTGCTGCTGCTGGTCAAGGACAATGGCGAGCCTCCGCGCTCGGCCAGCGTCACGCTGCACGTGCTGCTGGTGGACGGCTTCTCGCAGCCCTACCTGCCGCTGCCCGAAGTGGCGCGCGACCCCGCGCCGCCCGACGCGCTCACGCTCTACCTGGTCATCGCCTTGGCCTCCGTGTCCTCGCTCTTCCTCTTCTCGCTGCTGCTCTTCGTGGCCATCAGGCTCTGCAGGAGGAGCAGGCCGGCCTCTCTGCCTGGCTGCCCTGGGCCTGAGGTCCGCTTTCCTGGACAGCTGCTGGACGTCGGCGGGGCAGGGACCCTGTCCCACAGCTACCAGTATGAGGTGTGTCTGGCGGGAGACTCTGGGACAGATGACTTCAATTTCCTGAAGCCTGTCTTCCCCAATATTCTGGATCAGAACTCTGGTAAGTAATTAATCAGAGGATAAAGCATCTTTCGGATGAATGTCAGAAAACAAAGATTTCAGGTTCCTAAAGTCTGTTTACCACCAGTAACCAGAGGACTTTGAGTAGTGTAGAAGAAAATCCCTCCTCCGTGAATGTTTTTTGATACAATTTGTAATCTAACTTTACAGATCCGCAAGGATGAAAGTTGTAATATACTATGTTCCCATTGCTTTGTCTTCATATGGACCTTTTAGTGTTTTTCCTTTATTTTCCTAGTTAAGGAGATGGCAGATTTTCTTGAGTACACCCTTCCACTTAGCTTGTTTGCATGAGTGGAGTTTTGTTTTTTTGTTTTTTTATCTTTTGAGACAGGGTCTCCCTATAGTCCCAGCTGGCCTGGAACTCACTATGTAGATGAGACTGGCCCAGATCTTACAAAAATCTACCTGCATCTGCCACTGGAATGCTGAGATTAGGGCATGTGTCTCCACCTCCAGCTTACACTTCATCTCTTTAAAAATAATTTCTACTTATGGAGACAATAGGCCTTATTACTAACAAGCCACACAGATCCTTGTTTAATTTGTCAGATTCTCACCATGAGTCATTATTGAGTTGAAAGACCCCAATATCATTCAGTCTGATTGTTGTCCAGAAACTTTTTCTAATGTTGGATCCTTGAAGACAAGCATGATGCAAATGTAATTAATTAGTGTATCTTCTGTCTAACTGATATTATGCTTTCCTATCTAGAATATTTAGATGGAAAAATATCACAAAAATGCATGGTTTTGTTTTACACTATTATTAAATGTGAAAGATTATAACTTAGAGGCTTTTATGTTCTTTGTATGTACTTTCAATTATGATACATGTGAGCATTATTAGAATATTATTATACTATCTCAAAATTTGTAAAATGCTACATTCCCTTCTGTGACAGATGTCTAGACCACCCATGTTTTCTGAAAACTTCTATCTTCAGCACAGACGTGATATCACAGCCATGCTTGTTTTATATGACTCTGGGAACAATTGGTGGGCATGTTAAGTCAAGCAGAGCCAATCTGATCCTCAAGTTTCCTATTTTTTCCAGTTTTTCTTTTTTTAATTTGTTCTTTTAAGGGATTCTACAATATAAGAACACAGTTATTTTCAGATCGTATTAACATTGATCAGTTTGCCTTACAACTAGGTAATTGGCACTAGCATCCACAGATGAGGGATACCATTCATCGTTTGTTTTTCTGGGACTGTGTTATCACTCAGCATGATATCTTCTAGCTCCAAAGCTCATGGTGTCATCTTTCTTTACGACTGCATAGAGCACCATTGTGTAGATGTACCACATTTTCTCTATCCACTGGTCAGTTGAGGGGCACTTGGGTTGGTTCCAGCTCCTTGCTATTGTGAACAGAGCTGCAATAAACAGGGCTGTGCATGCTCAAGTTTCCTTTTAAATGGCTTAGAGGAAATGAGGAGATTGCTCCATGATTAAGAGCATTGACTGCTCTTGCAGAGGACCAGGGTTCAATTCCCAATGCCCACATGGTGGCTAACAATAGTCTGTAACTCCAGTTCCAGGGTGTCCACTGCCCTCTTCTGAACTCTGAAGGCATTGCACAGCATGGTGCACTTACACACATGCAGGCAATATACATACATATATATATATACATATATATATATAATTAAAATTAAATAAGTAAATAAAAGGGCTTATAAACCAAATAGTATAGTCTTTGTTAGAAACTTTAGAAGAAAATACCATCTTTTGCTAGATAAATGGCCAAATGTGAACCTACTGAGATAAAAAAAAAAAAGAGATTCTGAACAAGTAATCTGTGGATCTTCCTGTCAGTCATTGCCAACTCTGCTTTCATTATTGGGTTAGGGACAGAGAGGTTGGGTTGAGACCTAGTGAGTGCTCTTTTAATAAATTCTTCTAAGATAGATCAGTAAAGTTTTTTTTTCTTAAAGACTATGTTCAGATATTCTTGCCTGGGTTGAAAAATTAAAGTTTATTATTAATTTAGTATATATATTGTACTTTTCAGGTTAATACAACACAATCAAAAGGTTTGTCAACTATTTCAGTGATGTGGAAACTACATGCAAAATTTTCATTTAAGTGTCTAATTTTGAAAATCAGGAGTGCTGGTATATGCCTCCAGGTGGCAGAGGCAGATATCGAGTTCAAGGGTAGGTCCCAAAAGATGCTCTTTTGGTTAGAACAGGCCACGGAATTTTTTCCATTTAATGAAAAGGTGGTTTAGATCATTCTGAGTTACTGCAAATTGATATCAAAATCAAAGAGTTCAGAAAATTGCTACCTGGGACTGCTGCCTGCTTATCCAGCTTATATAATGAGTTGGGACCCCAAGAAAAGAAGAGATATCTACAATAGGGAAAAATCCATCAGAATTTTCCCAGTGGTGCATTCAACAAATATTTATTAGTCATCCTCCTTGTGGCAAGAACTATTTTAGATGCTGCAGGTGCAGTGGTGAACCCAACAATGATGTCATACTTACAGGTTCCACAAAGAAATAATTCAGTATGTATATCTTTGTTATGTCTGTTGAGAAATGCTAGGGAGGAAAACTGTGGCAAGAGGAAGTGCTTCCATATGTATTTTCCCATAGTTAGAGTTTCATAAAATTATAATTCTATGACCTTGTGCAGAAAGGATATCATAAACTGATGTAATTTAACTAATGGGAACCACCGTTCTGGTACATGGGAGACATAAAATTATAAAGAAAACGCAGAGGTATTAATCCTACATTGTGATGAGAGAATTTTAAGGACTCACATGGCTATATCTTCTAAATTTTCACGACCTTTGATCACTACGTCTTCTTTCTCTTTCCCACTGAGAAACCCACACAGACTTCACAAAAAGCAGAGAACATGTCTGGGTTGTTTACTCATAGATTTTTTTCAGAGTATGACAAATTAATACCAATAAATCTTTTTTGAATGAACGACTTAATTTAAATTGCATGATATTCTGATTACATCAATGTTCAAACTTCTGACAACCTAAATAAGAATGGAACTATTGTAGCAATTTGTTTGCAAGCAAAATCAACGCATGGTGGCGCTGCAGGCTAAGGCTTAGAAAGGAAAAAAAAAATAAAACCAGCAAATGCTGTGAAATCTACTTCAGATCTCCAGCTGGAGACCGTAAGCAGAACTCGGACCAGTGAGTCTCCAGAGAATGCTGTTTACCTTCACTTCAAAGCAAGGTTATTAATGGACTAAGCAACCACAGTGTCAGCACTGCTGTCCCCTGAGGTACTGCTGTCCCGGGCCCAGGAAAGGCGGGCGCAAAGCAGAGATGGAGGCTGGAAGGGCGCTCAAACAAAGGCAAGTCCTGCTCCTCTTTCTCTTACTGGGAGTGGCTCAGGCAGGCTGGGAACCCCGTCGTTATTTTGTGATGGAAGAAACCTGGAGTAGCGCTTTTGTTGCAGATCTAGCCAAAGACCTAGGGCTGGGAGTTGGGGAGCTAGCTGCACGGGGAGCTCGGGTGGACTCTGAGGATAACGAACCACGCTTGCAGCTTGATCTGCTCACAGGGAAGTTAATATTACAAGAGAAACTAGACAGGGAGGAGCTGTGCGGGCACACAGAGCCCTGTGTAATGCATTTCCAAGTATTACTGAAAAATCCACTGGAAATATTTCGAGCTGAGCTACTGGTGGGAGATATAAACGATCATTCTCCTGAGTTTCCTGAAAGAGAAATGACCCTGAAAATCCTAGAGACAAGTCCTCCTGGTACCGTGTTTCCTCTTAAAAAGGCTCAGGATTTGGACGTTGGCAACAACAGCATTCAGAACTATAACATTGGACCCAATTCTAATTTCCATGTTTCCATCCGCGACTGGGGAAATGGCAGGAAAAACCCAGAGCTGGTGCTGGACCAAGAGCTAGATCGCGAGGAGCAGGCAGAGTTCAGATTAACTCTGACAGCACTGGATGGCGGCTCTCCACCCCGGACTGGGACCTTGCAGATCCGGATCCTTGTCTTGGATGTCAATGACAACGTCCCTGAGTTTGTGCAGGCGCTCTATCACGTGCAAATCCCAGAAAACAGCCCGCTAGGCTCCCTAGTTGTCCAGGTCTCCGCTAAGGATTTAGATTCAGGGACTAACGGGGAGCTATCATACTCTCTTTTTTACAGCTCTCAAGAGATAAGCAAAACCTTTGCGCTAAACACACTTTCAGGAGAAGTTCGACTAATTAACGAACTGGACTTTGAGACAACATCATCGTATGAACTAGACATTGAGGCATCTGATGGCGGAGGGCTTTCTGGGAAATGCTCGGTTTCTATTCAGGTAGTGGATGTCAATGATAATTATCCAGAACTAACTATTTCATCACTTACGAGCCCCATCCCAGAAAATTCTCCTGAGACAGAAGTGGCTGTGTTTCGGATTCGGGACCGAGACTCTGGGGAAAACGGAAGGATGATTTGCTCCATCCAGGATGGTGTTCCATTTACACTAAAACCTTCCCTTGAGAACTTCTACAGGCTGATGACAGAAGGAGCACTGGACAAAGAGAGCCAGGCTGCGTACAACATCACCATCACGGTGACCGACCTGGGCACCCCCAGGCTGCAAAGCCAGCACAACCTCACTGTGCAGGTGTCCGACGTCAACGACAACGCCCCCGCCTTCAGCCAAAGCTCCTACACCTTCCAGGTCCGCGAGAACAACAGCCCCGCCCTGCACATTGGCACAGTCAGCGCCACAGACTCGGACTCAGGCGCCAACGCCCAGCTGACCTACTCGCTGCTGCCGCCCCACGACCCGCAGCTGGCCCTCGCCTCGCTGGTGTCCATCAACGCCGACAACGGGCAGCTGTTTGCGCTGAGCGCGCTGGACTACGAGGCCCTGCAGGCCTTCGAGTTCCGCGTGGGCGCGGCAGACCAAGGCTCGCCCGCGCTCAGCAGCCAGGCGCTGGTGCGCGTGCTGGTGCTGGACGCCAATGACAACGCGCCCTTCGTGCTCTACCCGCTGCAGAACGCCTCTGCGCCCTGCACCGAGCTGCTGCCCAGGGCGGCCGAGCCCGGCTACCTGCTCACCAAGGTGGTGGCGATCGACCGCGACTCGGGCCAGAACGCCTGGCTGTCCTTCCAGCTGCTCAAGGCCACGGAGCCCGGGCTGTTTGGCGTGTGGCCGCACAATGGCGAGGTGCGCACCTCCAGGCTGCTGAGCGAGCGCGACGCGCCCAAGCACAGGCTGCTGCTGCTGGTCAAGGACAATGGCGAGCCTCCGCGCTCGGCCAGCGTCACGCTGCACGTGCTGCTGGTGGACGGCTTCTCGCAGCCCTACCTGCCGCTGCCCGAAGTGGCGCGCGACCCCGCGCCGCCCGACGCGCTCACGCTCTACCTGGTCATCGCCTTGGCCTCTGTGTCCTCGCTCTTCCTCTTCTCGCTGCTGCTCTTCGTGGCCTTCAGGCTCTGCAGGAGGAGCAGGCCGGCCTCTCTGCCTGGCTGCCCTGGGCCTGAGGACCGCTTTCCTGGACAGCTGCTGGACGTTGGCGGGGCAGGGACCCTGTCCCACAGCTACCAGTATGAGGTGTGTCTGGCAGGAGACTCTGGGACAGATGACTTCAATTTCCTGAAGCCTGTCTACCCCAATATTCTGGATCTAAAGTCTGGTAGGCAATCAGGAGATGATGCATCCTTCCCGAACGTCTTAGGCATGTGAAACTTCTGGCTGTATTAATTCTGTCTCTTTTGCTATTCTGTTTAGTTTTCAAACCTGTTAGTGATATTTAGTTATGTTTTTCTTTTTCCCTTCTATTTTTAGGTGTTGTTGCTGTTTGTTTATTGGCTTCCCTTACTTTTCCAATTATTCTATTGTTAGTAAATATTGAGTCAGTAAATCTCATGTTGCTGATTGAAATTGCAGTGTTCTTAAAGAAAATAAACCCCTTATAATAAACACAGTTCTATTTTAAAAGTACATTTTCTAGACTGGGGATGTAGTTCAATATATAGACTGTTTGCCTACTTTGTAGAAAGCCCTAGGTCTGGTCCTGCTGTAACTCTAGCATTCTGGAGGTGGAGGCAGAGGTTCGAGAGTTCACAGAGATCTTCAACTACACAGAGAACTCAAAGCCAGACTGGGCTACATGAAATTCTGTCTCAAAAAAAGTGCATCCGTGATTATGTAACATTGCATAAGAATATATGGTTCCTTTTAAAATCATATTTCATTTTTAAAATTTGCAAGTTTTTAGTTTTATTACTTAGACAGCTATGACTTCAGTACATTTCTGTTTGGTTTGTAAGCAGTCCATCTCATTAACATCCAGTTTCTGCAAAGTTGCCTGATTATGTTTCTTTGTTTTTCAGACAAGGTAATTTTAAGCTTTTTTAGACTTTCACTATAAAACAAATATCCACATCACCTAGATTATTAAAATAATTAAATAAAATTATTCACACATGAGAGCAATAACATAAAGGGTACTCATGGCATATGGTAAATTTCTGTAACAACAATATTCTGAAAATGTTTGTTACATCTCCAGTAGTTTTAATTTCTTCATATAGAGCAGTGAAATCAGGCATTTATAGCAGAAAATTTTCCGTCAACCATTATCAAAGTAAACACTCATTCCATGTTATTTTGCTGTGTTCAAGGAAAGACATTTTTTTCTCCCAAATATGCTGATAATACTAACTAATCCCTTTCAGCGCAAGTTGGTAATGCTTATTCTGGTATAAGGTTCACAACTGCTTGTGACTCCTGTGTATCTCATAGAGATTAATTTCTTTACAGACTCTCTAGAGTTCTTTCCTGAATAATTCCATCTGTACTCCTGGCTTTGTTGAGGTGGCAAGGTCATGTGGCTAGCCCCTCTGAAGAATCTTCTCTACTTACTACTCTGATACATTCAAGGTACTAGTGAACACTTCCTTACTATACCTGGCTTTCTCTCCAGGGCATGCTTTCCTGGCAGCACATCTCCTACTTCTTACACCTTTGACAGTATAACTAGGAGGAGCACTTCCCAGTCATATGGTCCTGCTTATATCTTGATTACCAGTTCTACCTTTATTCTAATTCCCTTCATATTTTAATCTCATGTTTTAGTATAAACAGAAAGAAGAAATCAAACTGTACTTTTGACACTTTTCTTGGAAATTTCCTCAGCCAAACATCCTCACAGATGGGTTATTTTCCTCATACAACTCTAGGTTATAATTCAGCTAACTTCTCTGCCACTACATGAAAATAAAAATATTCCTTTCCTCTAGTTTCCATAATGTTTTCCTTGTCTGCACTCCCACTAGTAGTAACTTTAAAGCATCCATATTTCTTTGCAGTTTGCTTTAAATGATTTACATAAATCAGCATGTTTCTACAACACCTTCCTCACCTCCTTTTGTTGTATGTCTGCACTTTCTTCTCCTCTGGCCGCTGCCCAATTCAACTTTCTCATGGCTGCATCCTATTTCAGTTACCAAATCCTCTGTCAGCATTCAACTACAAAGACAGGCATCAAAAAACCTATCACAAGGAAGTGGCATGTACAACATTGGGATGTGGCTAGACAAGCCCAGAATCTTGTATGGCAGACATAAAAGGGCATGTTTGGACACAAAGCACAGGTGCACCTAGTGTTTTTAGGCCAAATTTCTTCTTCACCTCAAGAAAGACTCAACTTCACTTCTAAAGCCTTTCCCTGGTTGAATCAGAACCATCCAAATTATCTAGGATAGTCTTCCTACTGTTTAGTTGATTAACAAACTTAATTCCACTTGTACTTTATCTTTGCAGGAATGAACATCTTAGGAGTCACAATTCTCCAAATGATTTCTCCAAATCATTCAACTTTCATCAATATATCTTTTGGTAAATTTTGTTTGCTTAATAATTCTGTAATGAATTTTATTCTAAATTCATTATCAATCAGAATAATGTAATCATCCAAAGAAAGTTGATATACCATCAGCAGGTACTCTAAATCGAGAAGAAGCTCATTTGAAGATTTATTTACTATAGTAAGCAATAACTGCAAGAAATATATTACTTGGTTTTGGAGTCTACTGGCTTTACAGGAACATTTAAATACAGTCAGTCTGGGTAACATGGCAAGCACTCTCATCAGGTAAAGATAGGGAAGAACCCATTAATCTTTTCTATATTGATTTAGATGAGAAATTCACAATTATGATGAGAAATTAAATGAGAAATTAAACAACTGGGATTATTTAATGATTGGAAATGCTCAAGTATGTACTTCTGAAAATACCCCAACACTGTTTGGACAATAAATTTAGCATAACATAAAAAGACATATGAGCACATATGGTGGCACATGCCTTTAATCCCAGCACTTGGAAGGCAGAGAGAGGCAAATCAATGTGAGATCAAAGCCAGGCTGGGATGGTCTACATAGCAAGTTCGTCTGGGGCTACATTGTGAGACCCTGTCTCAAAAAATCATGTGTGTGTGTGTGTGTGTGTGTGTGTGTGTGTGTGTAATCCTTTGACAAAATTCAGCCTTTTTTTGAGACAGGTTCTCCTCCCTATAGCCCCAGCTGGCCTGGAGCTCATTCTGTAGACCAGGATGGCCTTGAACTCACAGGGATCTGCCTGCCTCTGCCTCCCCAGGGCTGGGATTAAAGATGTGTGCTACCACACTCAGCCAGTCTCTTTCTGACTGGAAACTTTTCAGTTGGCAATAACAAAAAATCTAATCTGTGAAAGACAGACATCATCATCTTGATAGATTCAGAAAAGGAGGTTAAAATCTAGTTTAGTGGCACATGCCTTTAATCACAGTGCTTGAGAGGCAGAGGCAGGAGCATCTCTGTGACTACAAGGCCAGCCTGTTCTATGTAGTAAGCTCTGGGCCAGCAGGGACTATATAGTGAAATATTCTCAAAAATCAAACAAAAATCAAAAATAACAAAAAGAGGTTAAGATATTCCAGAGAATAATTTCTTTTTTTTTTCAGAGAATAATTTCTTAAAGGAATTGCATGAATCAGTAGTCTCTCCCAAAATGTTCCTCAAATTGTCATAACTGCTTTTGACTTTCAGGATCATATTAGGAAACTAAATGTTGTTCTGGATACCTTACTCTGTTTAATGACAATTTTTTTCTAATTCATACTTCATGACAACAGAGTTTTCTAACCCAGAAAGGTCTCATGCAAAATTAATGCTTCTGTTAGTCTAACTCAACAGAAATTCAAGTCAAGATAGCTCAAGTGAAAAACCTAAGAGTTGATTGAGAAGATTTTAGGATGGATAATTACAGATTTTCTTTGAAATTAAAACTGATTCAAAATTATGTCTTTAAAACTTAGAAATATGCTGGGCTTGGTGGTGCATGCCTTTAATCCTAGCACTTGGGGGGCAGAGGCAGGTGGAGCTTTGTGAGTTCAAGGCCAGCCTGGTCTACAGAGTGAATTCCAGGACTGCTGGGGCTACAGGGAGACCCTGTCTCAAAAAGACAAAAAAAAATTAGAAATAAATCCTCAGAAAAATACAAAAGTGCCATGTATCTACCTTATCTGATTTTTTCTTCCACTTTCTGGTTTTCTTCTGTTTTACTGAAGGGGAAAAGTACCTTTCCATAGTTTAAGGGTTTAATATTATAAGATTTTTTTTTGAGACAGGGTCTCACTGTGTATCCCTGACTGTTTTGGAACTCACTTTGTAAATCTGGCTGTCCTTGTACTCACTAAGATTTAGCCTTCCTCTGTCTCAGAGTGCTGGGATTAAAGGTGTGTGCCACCACACCCAACTTCTAAAGATCTTTCTTATTACAATGTACTAATGTATTCTTGTTCTGGCCCCAAGTTTGAAGATCTTGATATGCTTATTAGTTCCAGGTTAGAGCCAGGAAAAAGGAAGGAGGAAGTACATGTGTATATTTAATGATAGGATTGCTCTCACATGTTTCCTGTGACTGCATGGGTTTAGGACATGTATGGCCTCTCCAGATTAAAAGAAAACACATAAATGTCCACAAATGTCAGTGTTCATTAACACAAATGATGTGAACACAAATGAATCAATTTTCTTTTACAACTTTTTATTTTTATGTGTTCACAAAAATTGGAGAACTTTTATTTGATAATCAGGGGAAAGATTAATTCAATGACTTCTAACAGCTAGACATTTGTTTGTGAAATGGTCCTAGGTGACAATGGAAACTCATAGATATGGGACTTCTATAAAGTGTTGAGCCACTTAAGATCTCTGATACATAGGTAGACCAAGCCTATCTAGAATAAAGGATGATACTTTCCTATAGAAAGGGACATAATATCAGCAAAGTATTTAGTATCTGGTAAATTCCAGCATTTTATAAAGTTGGCCCCATACTTAGAATCTAGAATCTTGATTATGCCTGATAATGGGCAAGAAAATAGCAAATACTATTTCTTCCAGGCTATTATTAACAACCAATCTTCAGGAGTAGTCCCTGTCACTTCAAAGCATTGTCAAAATAATGTTAATTTAAAAATACAAAATAAAAGAAAGAAGTTTGTTACTGGTACTTTTAGACTTGATTGTTCTCTTAAATTTTCTAAACAGTGTACTTGGAATCCTAACAGTATTCTCATACACTGAGATCTTTTAAGCAGGCCCAGAGATCTAAATATGTCAGGTCAGTTCATATTCTGTCTCTCTGCCTCTGTATTGTCTTCTCCCTCTTCATCCCTTCTCCTCCTTCACTTCTTCCTTCTCTTCCTCTTCCTCTTCCTCCTCCTCCTCCTCCTCTCCTCCTCCTCCTCTTCCTCCTCCTCCTCCTCCTCCTCCTCCTCCTCCTCTTCTTCTTCTTCTTCTTCTTCTTCTTCTTCTTCTTCTTCTTCTTCTTCTTCTTCTTCTTCTTCTTCCCCCTGCCCCCTCTTTCTCTTCTTCCTCTTACTTCTCTTCCTCTCTTCTCCTTCTTTCTCCTCTTCCTCTCCTCTTCTTCCTCTTCTTATTCTGCCTCCTCCTCCTCTTCCTACTGTTTCTTCTCCTTCCCCCTCCTCTTTCTCTTCCTGCTCAGCTTCTTCTTCCTTCTCCTCCCTCCTCCTCTTCCTATTCTTCCTCCCTTTCTTTATTTCCTCCTCCTTTCTTCTTCCTACTCTTCCTCCTCTTTCTTCCTCCCTCCTTCCCTCATTCTTCTTTTCTTCTTCCTCCTCTCCCCCCCCCTTTTCCTGGGTCTTACTTTGCAGCCCAGGTGGCCTAGAATTTAGGATTATAGGCAAAAGTCCTCACACCCATCTCAGTACTACTCATTTCTTAACAACCTTAAAACTACATTAATTTATTACATATTGGGGGGCGGAGGTAGATCATGCCATGGCGTGTGTGTGGAGGTCACAGAACAACTTGTGGTAGTCAAGTCCTTTCCTTCTATCATGTGGGTTCTCAAGATCAATCTTAGGGTGTCAGAGTTGATGGCAAGTGTCCTTACCCACTGGAGCCATACTTCATTATGTACATTTTTATTGATAAACCATAAAAATTTCTAAAGCACTAACACTGCCATTCTTAAATTTTCTGGGTTACCTTGAAAACAGTATTACTTCTGTTTATCAGCAGATTCATGAAAAATCAAGAAAAATAATTTATGGGTCATTGTGATGTCTCAAACAATTTTACAGCCCCATTCCTATACCCAAACTGTGTGTTGGGGTATGTGCCTTTGTAGACCTGTGTGTATGCCTGTGTGTTTGGGGTGGTTTAGTGCATAATGAAGATGCATTGCATGCAGAATAAATTTGTCTTTCTATAATTTCTTTTTTTAATTTTTAAAAAATTTTATTTATTTTTTATGTGTATGAATGTACTGTCTGCATGTACGTTTGTGCACCCATGTTGTGCAATGCTTCAGAGGTCAGAAGAGGGTGTCGGATTCCCCTGGAACTAGAGTTAAAGAAGGTTCTCAGCCGCCATGTGGGTGCTGGGGATCAAACCCAGGTCCTTTGCAAGAGCAGTTGGCGCTCTTAACTGCTAGGCCATCTCTCCAGCCCTCTATAATTTCAATAACATGGTTGATTTTATTTCTTTAAGGCACATTTTAATATATGTTATAAAGCTGGAACTGTCAGTATACTATAGATTAGATCATATTATAATCTATAAAAGCAAAGGACCCTGTCTTCCTTTTCCCTTTCTCTCCTTCCCTCTTCCCTCTTCCTTTCCCTTTCTCTCTTCTTACACCTGTGAGTCAGGGACCTACTATGTAGTCCAGGCTGGCCATGTAGATCACTGGCCTAGAACTGATGACCACCCTGCCTCAGTCTCCTGAGTCCATAGACTGCAGACATGTGCCACCACACCTAGCAATATGGCAATTTATCTTTGTAAACTTAATAAGTACATTATTGACTCTAGAATTTTGGTAGTCCTTTGGCTTTGAGGAAGCAGCTCAAGAGATGGAACTCTTGAGTAGAGATAACCAGTTTTCCCTCAAGGAGATCAAGAAACAATCAAGTTGACAATAAAATTCAGTAGTGTCAGGATTAGGATGAAGCCAGTAAGGCCAATATAAGTAAGTCTATTATGATTCTTATATTGATTAAAAATTTTGATACTTGGTTCCCATGGATTTTTTGCATTAAGTTTTAACAGGAATACTAAATAAAATAGTATTTATCTTTATTACTGAGTTTGAGGGTGATTCCTTAAAATGTGCATCTGAAATACTTGCCCTGGTTATTAGTTACTTTCAAGTTCAAATGGCCTTCATTGCATTTCTGACAGTGGCTATCCATGGAATGTAAGCCATGAAACTTGAAACAAATCTTTTGGTCTTCAGGGACAACAGTGGAAGAATACACACACACCAAGCAGATCCAATGAGCTGAAGGCCTGCAATCCTGCAGACTGGAATGGAACATATATGACCATGATTAATAGACATGTTGTTTGGGTGTTTTACTGCAAGATACGTTTCTTTCTTTTTAGCAGTGTGGAATTTTAACTATTAGATTGATTTATAAACATTAATTTCATTAATAATGTTTTAATCCATTTTTCTATTGAATTTTTCTTCCTAGTTTATATTAGTTCATTGAGAATTTCATACAGTATATTTTGATCATATTCTACCCTCTTCCCCTTACTCCTCCCAAGTTCACTCCCCTTTCCCAACCCATCCAAATTTCTGCCTTTTTTTATTAAAAAAAAAAACTCATTGAGGGCCAGGCGTGGTGGCACACGCCTTTAATCCTAGCAGGCAGGGGCAAGTGGATCTTTTTGAGTTTAAGGCCCACCTGGTCTACATAGTGAGCTCCAGGCCAGCTGGGACTAAAGGGAGACCCTGTCTCAAAAAGACAAAAAAAAAAACCTCATTGAGGCCAATTTGTGTTTCCTATATATACTCTCTTGGGTGTGTGGCCATCCACTGGAGTACGGTTCACCTACCAATTCCCAAACTCTTAAAGAAAACTGACTGTCCCTGTCCCAGCAGCTGTCAGTTGCCAGTGGTTCCTCAGCTAGGATTTAGACATCATTTTCTTCTTTACATTCCATGCTGGGATTTTTGTCTGGCTTGAGCTTCCTGAGGTCTGGAATCTATTGAATTTTGCATACCTAATTTATGAAGGATATTGGTCTACATTTTTTTCTTATACCCTCATGTTTTAGTTTAGTCAAGGCCCCATTTTCTCATAAATTGGAAGTTCTTTCCTTTATTTCCTTCTTTCTTTTTTCATTTTCAGACATGGTTTTATCACGCAGCCCTGGTTGACCTGAACCTCACTATATAGACCATCCTGAACTTATACTCCCAGAGATCTCCTTGCTTCTGTCTCCTGAGTGCTGGGATTAAAGCAGTGTTTTATATACCTGGTTGGCAATTGTTTCTTCCTCTTCTCTTTTATGAAAGTTTATATAAGGCAGTTTCTTTATTTTGGATGATTGGATACATTTACCACTTAAATTACCCATGGCTGAAATTTTGGATGTGGGAAGACTGCATTCCAAATACAATTTCTTAGATATACCAATTTTCCAATTTCTGATGGTCACTTTTAAAAATATTTTTATTATTTTAATTTTATGTGTATGATTGTATTGCATGGATATGTGTGCAAGTGCACCAGTGTCATGCAATGGCCAAGGTCAGAACAAGGTGTCAGACTCCCTGGAACTAAAATTACAGATTTTTGTTAGCTTCCATGTGGGTGCTGGGAATTGGACCCCGCCTCTCTGCAAAACAACAATTGCTCTTAACGAATGAGCCATCTCTCNAAGCGCTTGAGAGGCAGAGGCAGGAGCATCTTCTGTGAGTACAAGGCCACCTGTTCTAATGTAGTAAGCTCTGGGCAGCCGGGACTAATAGTGACAATTATTCTCAAAAATCAAACAAAAATCAAAAATAACAAAAAGCGGTTTAAGATATTCCAGAGATAATTTCTTTTTTTTTTCAGAGAATATTTTAAAGGAATTGCAGAAATCAGTAGTCTCTCCCAAAATGTTCCTCAAATTGTCATAACTGCTTTTGACTTTCAGGATCATATTAGGAAACTAAATGTTGTTCTGGATACCTTACTCTGTTTAGAGTGACAATTTTTTTCTAATTCATACTTCATGACAACAGAGTTTTCTAACCCAGAAAGGTCTCATGCAAAATTAATGCTTCTGTTAGTCTAACTCAACAGAAAAGTTCAAGTCAAGATAGCTCAAGTGAAAAACACTAAGAGTTGATTGAGAAGATTTTAGATGGATAATTACAGAATTTATTTGAAATTAAAACTGTTAAAATTATGTCTTAAAAATTAAAATAATGCGGGCTTGGTGGTCGCATGCCTTGATCGATGCACTTGGGGGGCAGAGAGCAGGTGGAAGCTTCTGTGAGTTTCAGGCCAGCCCTGGTCCTAAGAAGAGTGAATTCCAGGACTGCTGGGGGCTACAGGGGAAACCCTGTGCTCACACACGAAAAAAAAAATTAGAAATAAATCCTCAGAAAAATACAAAAGTGCCATGTATCTACCTTATCTGATTTTTTCTTTCCACTTTCTGGTTTTTTCTGTTTTTTACTGAGGGAAAAGTTACTTCCATAGTTTAAGGGTTATATTATAAAGATTTTTTTTTATGAGACAGTGTCTCAATGTGTATCCCTGGATGTTTTGGAACTCCCTTTGTAAATCTGGCTGTCCTTGTACTCACTAAGATTTAGCCTTCCTCTGTCCTCAGAGTGCTGGGATTAAAGGTGGTGTGCCACCACACCCAGCTTCTAAACATTCTGTTCTTATTACCATGTACTAATGTATTCTTGTTCTGGCCCCAAGTTTGAAGATCTTGATATGCTTGTTATTAGTTCCAGGTTAGAGCCAGGAAAAAGGAAGGAGGAAGTACATGTGTATATTTAATGATAGGATTGCTCTCACATGTTTCCTGTGACTGCATGGGTTTAGGACATGTATGGCCTCTCCAGATTAAAAGAAAACACATAAATGTCCACAAATGTCAGTGTTCATTAACACAAATGATGTGAACACAAATGAATCAATTTTTTTTACAAACTTTTTATTTTGCATGTGTTCACAAAAATTGGAGAACTTTTATTTGATAATCAGGGGAAAGATTAATTCAATGACTTCTAACAGCTAGACATTTGTTTGTGAAATGGTCCTAGGTGACAATGGAAACTCATAGATATGGGACTTCTATAAAGTGTTGAGCCACTTAAGATCTCTGATACATAGGTAGACCAAGGCTATCTAGAATAAAGGCAGTGGATGATACTTTCCTATAGAAAGGACATAATATCAGCAAAGTATTTAGTATCTGGTAAATTCCAGCATTTTATGAAGTTGGCCCCATACTTAGAATCTAGAATCTTGATATGGCCTGATAATGGGCAAGAAAATAGCAAATACTATTTCTCCAGGCTATTATTAACAACCAATCTTCCAGGAGTAGTCCCTGTCACTGTAAAGCATTTCAAAATAAATTTAATTTAAAAATACAAATAAAAGAAAGAAGTTTGTTACTGGTACTTTTAGAACTTGAATTGTTCTCTTACAATTTTCTAAACAGTGTACTTGGAATCCTAACAGTATTCTCATACACTGAGATCTTTTAAGCAGGCCCAGAGATCTAAATATGTCAGGTCAGGTCAAGTTCGTCTCTCTGCCTCTGTATTGGAGTCGCTTCTAGCACCTTCAGTAGACGCACTTTCTCTCACTTCGTTCCTTCCTCGTTCCGCTTCCTGCTCCTCTCGCAAACCTCCCCCTCCGTCTCCCTCCTCGCCTGTCGCGCATCCTATCCCCTGCTTCATTGCTCTAGCTTCTTCTTCTTCTTTTTCTCTTCTTCTTCTTCTTTTTGTCTTCTTCTTCTTCTGCTTCTTTTCTTTCTCCCCCTCCCCTCTTTTCCTCTTCTTCCCTTAACTTCTCTACCTCTCTTATTCCCTTCTGTTCCCTATTTTACTCTCTCTCTTCTTCTCTTCTTATCTGCCTCCTCCTCCTCTTCCTACTTCATCTCTCCTTCTCTTTCCCCCTCCATCTTTCTCTTCCCTCCGCTCAGCTTCTTTCTTTCCTTCTCCTCCCCCTCACTCTTCCTATTTCCTTCCCATTTCTTATTTTACTCGCGTTTTCCTTCTACTTCTTCCACCTCTTTCTTCCTCCCTCCTTCACATCATTCTTCTTCTTCTTCCTCCTCTCCCCCCCCCTTTCCTTGTCCTGGTTACTTTGCAGCCCAGTGGCCTAGAATTTAGGATTATAGGCAAAAGTCCTCACACCCATCTCAGTACTACTCATTTCTTAACAACCTTAAACTCATTAATTTATTACATATTGGGGGGCGGAGTAGATCATGCCATGGCTGTGTGTTGGAGGTACAGAACACTTGTGGTAGTCAAGTCTTTCCTTCTCATTCCTGTGGTTCTCAAGATCAATCTTAGGGTGTCAGAGTTGATGGCAAGTGTCCTTACCCACTGGAGGCCATATTCTTATGTAACATTTTTTTATTGATAAACCATAAAAATTTCTAAAGCACTAACACTGCCATTCTCTAAATTTTCGTGGGTTACCTTGGAAAACAGTATTACTTCTGTTATCGCAGATGCATGAAAAATCAAGAAAAATAATTTATGGGTCATTGTGATGTCTCAAACAATTTTACAGCCCCATTCCTATACCCAAACTGTGTGTTGGGGTATGTGCCTTGTAGACCTGTGTGTATGCCTGTGTGTTTGGGGTGGTTTAAGTGCATAATGAAGGATGCATGCATGCAGAATAAATTTGTCTTATCTATAATGTCTTTTTTTAATTTTGTAAAAAAGAGTTTTATTATTTTTTTATGTGTACTGAATGTATTCTGCATGTACGTTGTGCACCCATGTTTGTGCATGCTTCACAGAGGTCAGAAGAGGTGTCGGATTTCCCCTGCAGAACTAGAGTTAAAAGATGGGTCTCTCAAAGCCGCGCATGTGGGTGCTGGGGCTCAAACCCAGGTCCTTTGCAAAGAGCTTGGCGCTCTTAACTGCTAGGCATTTTTTTTCTCACCTTATTTCATATTCTTTTGATTTTTATTTCTTTAAGGCACCATTTTTAAATATGTTATAAAGCTGGAATTGTCAGTATACTATAGATTAGCATCATATATAATCTATAAACGTAAAGGACCCTGTCGTTTTCCTTTTCCCTTTCTCTCCTTCCCCTCTTCCCTCTTCCTTTGCCCTGTTCTTCTCTCCTACACCTGTGAGTCAGGGGACCTACTATGTAGTCCAGCTGCTGGACCTATTGAGAGATCACTGGCCTAGAACTGATGACCACTGCCTCAGTCTCCTGAGTCCAAGAGCATGCATGTGCCAACCACACCTAGCAATATGTCAATTTTATCTTTGTAAACTTAATAGTACATTATTTGACTCTAGAATTTTGGTAGTCCTTTGGCTTTGAAGAAGCAGCTCAAGAGCTGGAACTCTTGATGTAGAGATAACCAGTTTTCCCTCAAGGAGATCAAGAAACAATCAAGTTGACAATAAACTTCAGTAGTGTCAGGATTAGGAGAAGCCAGTTAGGCCAATATAGTAAGTCTATTATGTTCTCTATTTGATTTAAAAATGTTGATACTTGGTTCCCATGGATTTTTTGCATTAAGTTTTAAACAGAATACTAAATAAAATTAGTATTTATCTTTATTACTGAGTTTGAGGGTGATTCCTTAAAATGTGCATCTGAAATACTTGCCCTGGTTATTAGTTACTTTCAAGTTCAAATGGCCTTCATTGCATTTCTGACAGTGGCTATCCATGGAATGTAAGCCATGAAACTTGAAACAAATCTTTTGGTCTTCAGGGACAACAGTGGAAGAATACACACACACCAAGCAGATCCAATGAGCTGAAGGCCTGCAATCCTGCAGACTGGAATGGAACATATATGACCATGATTGAATAGGACATGTTTTTGGGTGTTTTTTTAAACTGCAAGATACGTTTCTTTTCTTTTTAGCAGTGTGGAATGTTTTAACTATTAGATCGATTTAAAACTTAATTTCATTAATAATGTGTTTAAATCCATTTTTCTATTGAATTTTTCTTCCTAGTTTATATATATAGTTCATTTGATAATTTCATACCAGTATAATTTTGATCATATTCTACCCCTTCTGCCCTACTCCTCCAAGTTCACTCCCCTTTCCCAGCCATCCAAATTTCCTGCCTTTTTTTTATAAAAAAAAAAATCATGAGGGCCAGGCGTGGTGGCACACGCTTTTAATCCTCGCAGAACGCAGAGGCAAGTGGTTTTTTGAGTTTAAGGCCCACCTGGTCACATAGTGAGCTCCATGCCAGCGGGACTAAAGGGAGCCCTGGTCTCAAAAAGACAAAAAAAAAAAACCTCATTGAGGCCAATTTGTGTTTCCTATATATACTCTCTTGGGTGTGTGGCCATCCACTGGAGTACGGTTCACCTACCAATTCCCAAACTCTTAAAGAAAACGCTGTTCCCTGTCCCAGCAGCTCGTCAGTTGGCCAGTGGTTCCTCAGCTAGGATTTAGACATCATTTTCTTCTTTACATGTCCATGCGGGGGGGGTGGGATGATTTTTGTCTGGCTTGAGCTTCCTGAGGTCTGGAATCTATTGAATTTTGCATACCTAATTTATGAAGGATATTGGTCTACATTTTTTTCTTATACCCTCATGTTTTAGTTTAGTCAAGGCCCCATTTTCTCATAAATTGGAAGTTTTTTCCTTTTTCTCTTTCTTTCTTTTTTATTTTCAGACTGGTTTTATCACGCAGCCCTGGTTGACCTGACCTCACTATATAGACCATCCTGAACTTAACTCCCAGAGATCTCCTTGCTTCTGTTCCCGAGTGCTGGGATTAAAGCAGTTTATTATATACCTGGTTGGCAATTGTTTTCTTCCTCTTCTCTTTTATGAAAGTTTATATAAGGCAGTTTCTTTATTTGGATGATTGGATACATTTACCACTTAAATTACCCATGGCTGAAATTTTGGATGTGGGAAGACTGCATTCCAAATACAATTTCTTAGATATACCAATTTTCCAATTTCTGATGGTCACTTTTAAAAATATTTTATTAATTTAATTTTATGTGTATGAGATTGTAGCATGGCTATGTGTCAAGTGCACCAGTGTCATGCAATGGCCAAGGTCGAACAAAGGTGTCAGACTCCCTGGAACTAAAATTACAGATTTTTGTTAGCTATCCATGTGGGTGCTGGGAAATTGGACCCGCCCTCTTCCAAAACAACAATTGCTCTTAGAATGAGCCATCTCTCCCCCCCCCCTTTTTTTTAAGAGAGAAATCTCCCAGTTCATACAAGATCTCTAATTTTTGCCATGAAGTTATTTCTAATATTCCACTATAATCATTCTAGTGTATACAGGCTCTGCAATGACACTCTTCTTTGATTGTAGATAATTAGTAATATGAGTTATCACTTTTGTTTTTGTTTTATGAGACAGGCTCTTAGTATGTAATCCTAGATGCCTGAAACTTCTATGTAGTACCAAGGGTTGACTCAAACTGATACAGATTAACCTGCCTCTGCTTCCTGAGAACTTCGGTTAAAGACTTGTGTCGCCATGCCTGGTGTGCTTTCTTTTCTTACAAGTACTAGCATAAGAATATCAGCTTTAAGCCGTGGCATGGTGGTGCACACCTTTAATCCAACACTCAGGAGGCAGAGGCAGCGATCTTTGTGATTCAAGGCCAGGCTGGTCTACAGAGCGAGTTCCAGGACAGCTGGGGCTACAGGAGAGACCCTGTCTTGAAAAGACAAAAAAAAAAAAAGAAAAAAAAAAAGGAATATCAGCTTTATTAATTTTTCCAAGCCAAACTGTATCCAGCTTTATTAAAGGTTTTTCAGGAAGGACTTGGGAAGATAATCATTAACAGTATATAATAACTTATAAACTCCCTTCTTGTATGGACTACCAAAATCAGAAAGCCACTGTAAAATCCAATGAAGTCTTCATTTGATGCTCTGAATGGAGAGAGTTCAGAGTGAGGGCTGACAGTTCACATTAAGCATGTTTAACAACTTTTCACAAGCTGACCTTGACTTTCAGAAAATGAAATGGACATGGCAGAATTATCAATCTGAAGAGCAGAAAATGAAATGGACTGGAGATTATCAATCTGAAGAGCAACAACCTTTTAGAAAAGGAATCACTGCTCTTCCTGGGAACCTTCCCAGTGAATGTCACTGCAGTCCAGATTGCCCAACATACTGGGCAAAACCATTTTAGGGGGTCAGGTCCCAACAGATCTCTGGTTTTAAGGGAGTTAAGTCTTGTTTTGTTGATTTTTAAGGTGGAGGGAAAGGAGGATACAAAAATTGATTTTGAGTTTTCCCACACCACGAAGCATTATGTGCCAAAGTGGCCATGTGTGTCAACATCAGGAAGCCCCCTCCTGGGATCCAAGAGGAGTCTTTCAGAACTAGCATTGAAAGGTGTTTCCCTCGGGCTGGAGAGATAGCCTAGCGGTTAAGAGCACCGACTGCTCTTGCAGAGGACCCGGTTCGATCCCCAGCACCACATGGCGGCTGAGAACCTCTGTAACTCCAATTCCAGGAGAACTCCAGTTCCCAGGGAATCCGAGACCTCTTCTGACCTCCGCGCATTGCACGACACGGTGCACAAACCTCATGCAGACAGTACATTCATACCACATACGAAATAAATAAAAATTTTTTAAAAAATTAAAAAAAAGGTGTTTCTCCTCACATCAATCCAGCTTGGGAGATATTTCGTTAGTTACATGTGTTCTACCTCCCCCCCAAAAAATGAAGTGTTCTGTATGCTAACAACATAGCTTTAAAAAAGGAAAACAAAATTCTGCATTTTTATAAAACTTGATGAAAAATACTCTTTCAAACTGTACAGTCACCAGCAGCACAGAGTTTTCAAAAATGCCCACACTAGCACTTGGGAGGCAGAGGCAGGCGGATCTTTGTGAGTTCAAGGCCAGCCTGGTCTACAGAGTGAGTTCCAGGACAGCTGGGGCTACGAGGGAGGACCCTGTCTCGAAAAGACAAAAAAAAAAAAAAATTTTCCACACTTCACTCAGCATCTCCCGCACCTTCAGCTTTCTGTGTCTGGTCTGTTTTGGCATCTCTGTTCTCTGCAGGATTATTCCCACCCTTGCCAGCATCAGCTTTTCCCCTTTTCCCTTTGGACACCTTCTCTCCCTTCTTTGCAGGTGCCTTCTGAGGCTTGGGCTTTGGAGGAGTGAGTTTAGCAGATAATCTTGCAGATCTCTGTGGTTCGTCCTTCACTTTGGCTTTATCCCCTTCAGCCTTTCTCTTGGACATGGTGGCAGCCGGCACACAGGCACTGGATGCAGGGATGCAGTGCATCTTGGCTTTGGTCAGTCGGGGGTCATTCTCTCTTCTTCCTCACACTGCTCCTCAACTTTATTATTTTTTTAACCAAGCCAACATTTGGCTTTGATAATTTGCTTTGTATTCTCTGTTTTACTAGTTTTACCATGAGAGTTTTAATTTCTATCTTCTTTGGATTTACTAATCTCTTTTTTTCTAGCCTTTATGTTTACTCTGAACCCTATTTTTCTAATTTAAGCTAAAACATTTAAAATATAAACGAGAGTTGTGCATTTTTCTCTATATATACATATTGAATTAAAGTTCATGTAGGTTGTTACTGTATTAGTCACTTTTCTGTTGCTGTGATAGATCCACCATGTCCAAGAGAACTTATAAAAAGAAGAGTTTGTAGCCGGGTGTGGTGGTGCACGCCTTTAATCCTAGCACTTGGGAGGGCAGAGGCAGGTGGATCTTTGTGAGTTCAAGGCCAGCCTGGTCTACAGAATGAGTTCCAGGACAGCTGGGGCTACAGGGAGACCCTGTCTCAAAAAGACAAAAAAAAAAAAAAGAAGAAGAATTTGTTTGAGCTTACGATTCCAGGAGAATTAGAGTCCATCATGGTGGGGAGGCATGGTGGCAGGAGGTGATGGAGTAGGAACAGAAAGCAGAGGTTCACATATTCAAGTGAATATGTGAACAAGGCACAAGAAGCAGAGTGTAACTGGAGATTGGCAAGGCTTTAAGAACTCTCTAATCACACCTTTAATACCAACACTTGGGAGGCAGAGGCAAGTGAATCTCTGTGAGTTTGAAGCCAGCCTGGTCTATATAGTGAGTTCCAGGCCAGCCTGGTCTATATAGTGAGTTCCAGGCCAGCCTGGTCTATATAGCAAGTTCTAGAACAGCAGGGGCTACAGGGAGACCCTGTCTCAAAAAGGACAAAGAACTCTCTAAGCCTGGCCAGAGATGAGCTTCCTCCCACATGGCCATATCTGCTAAGACCTTCCTAAAAAGCATCACCAACTGGGGGCAAAAATGCCCACATACTTGGAGACTATGGGGGACATTCTAATACCAACCACCATAGTTATCTTGAATTTTTATTAGCACTCATTCTGAACTTGCAATTTTTATGTTGGTTTTTTTTTGACAGGTCAATTACAAATGTGTTGCTTAGTTTTAAAGTGTTTAAGGATTTCATATTGATACTCCTAAATTACTCTGCTTCACACATAGGAAGGATTTTTGTGCAACTAATTGATACTTAACATTGTGAAGTGTCTCTTATAGTTTCTATTTAATATCTATCTGATATTAATATAGTTGTCCCATAGTTCTTTTATTAGGCATGAAAATTTCTTTGCTAAACTATACAAAAGAAGGAACAGAAAGGGGAAGTTGTGGGGGTTTGCTCTAATCATGGCCCCACCCTGGTCTGACACTGTCTGGGGGAGGGGATCTGAGGGAAAACTTAAGATTAAGCAAGAGAGGGATAGGGCAGGACAGGAGGCTATGGTGCAGAGAGTAGGGAATAGAGACTACAGTAGAAGCAGGTCAGAAGGAACTGTGGGAAAAGGCAGGAAGGGGAAAAAGAAGGGGAAAGGAACACATGGAGACCATCTGGTAAGCTCAGGTGGAGTTGGAAGAGTGGCAGTGAGGGTGGAAGATCGGTATCTGAAGAAATGGAAATGAGAAGCCAAAGAGGAGGAAAATGTTGGGAGCTCTGGGGGAGCAGATCCAGAGCAGGGAACCAGGAGAAGTGACTGTGCTTGAACATTTGCTCTCAAGCTCAAGGGCCTGAGCTGCCTCCCACTCTAGCCCATTATCTTCTTCCTCTTCACTTCATTGCCCTCTATCTTTAGAGCTTACTTTCTCCATTTTCATCTTCTTTTCATACAGGTCCTAAGCATTCAATTTGCCTATTACCTCCATGCCATTCTCTGGCATGGAACTGGGGCTGGAGCCAAACCAGGCCTATTAGACAACTAGGGTTCTAGGGCTGAAATGGAGGGGCCCTGAACAGAGGAGGTAAGGTAAGCTGCTTCTCTAGAATAGGTAGAAGAACATGGGGACAAGGCAGGGATGGATCCAGAGAAGAGACATGCATACCTTCAGCCAACTAGAAGGTAAGCAGAAGAACAGTAGGGGAGGGGCTGGCGAACTCAAATTGCCATCACTTGAAGCTGTGCTTGCTGCTCTTGTAGCAGCCAACTCCATCTCATTGCTTTTATCATTACAGTTTTACATGAGATACCATATTCCATTTTACTTGAAAACTATATATTTAATGTAAACCTTTTGTAAACAACATAAAGTTAGATTTTGCTTTTATATCTAGCATTATTCTACACTGAAATCAAAAAGGTCATTCCATTTACTTGTAATACTTCTATGATTGTATCTATTTGTTTAGTGTTTATACCATCTATTTTCAGCCCTTTGTTTAAACTCCTTTTGTTTCAGCATTTTTAGTATTCCATTTTATATCTTCAGTTGCCTTTATTTATTTATTTATTTTTATTTTATATGTATGAGTGTATCACCCTGCATGTATATAGTTGTACCACATCCATGCAATACCTGAAGAGGGCACAAGATCCTCTTAAGAATGGTTAGTTGCTAAGAACTGGGTGTGGGAACTGAATCGACATCCTTTGCAAGAGCAAGAAGTGTTCAGTTACCTTTTCATCTGAAAAATTTACTGGGGTATTTTCTTAGAGAAAATGTATCATGATATACTTCAAATTAAATTAGAATACTCCACATCAAAATAGTTTTAAGTACTTGGTCTTCATTCATTTTGCAATGGAATAGCAGATCAACATAAAATAGGAGATACTTTTGAGAATTCATATGGTAGAGGACCTCTGCGAATATATTCAAGTTGGAAAATTCTTAAGAAGTATTTTTTGTATCTACAGTGTAGAGTATATTCCAAACTACATAGAAATATAATGAAAGTAACTAATGGTAAAAGGCCTTCATCCAGATTGAAAATCTAAATGTGCACTAGAGAACTCATACTGAAGAGAAATAATAGAAAATCACTGAGTATGAGAATTCATTGATTTAGTTAAGACATATTTGGCATCACATACTGAGCACAAAACCTATGAGGTATGTAGGCAATCTTTCAAATGTTCCCTATCTCTTAGGACATATTGTAGACAAATACTATAAGGATATGAAGTTCAGGAAAGCCTGAATTATTCATTCATTGCTGTACATAAAACAACTACAGTGAAGTAAAGCTACATGAATGTAAGGACTGTGAAAAGACCTCCCATTTTCTTTGATGTCCATTAAAACTCTATGAATGTAAAAATTGTGGGAAAGTTTTCTTTGTTCCATATTCTTCAGGGCATATGTGAGAACTCATATTACATTTATAATGATCTACTAATAGAAAGCAAATGTGAGAAACTGTTTATTTCTTACATCCCTAGTGTACACATAGGAACTGTCACTAAAGACTTATGAATATGAATGTTGGAAAATCTTCATTAACCCTTAAATTTTAGTCTACAAGTGAGAAAAATATAGGAGCCCTACACTTTTAGGAAATATAGGTTCCAGTCTTTCTTCCATAACTATGTGAGTTCAGATAATAAAGAGAATCACAGGTTGGAGAGATGTCCTAGTGGTTAATAGGTTAACTGCTCTTGCAGAGGACCTGGGTTCAATCCCCAGCATCCACATGGCGGCTGAGAACCATCTTTAACTCCAGTTCCAGGGGAATCCAATACCCTCTTCTGACCTCTGCGGCATTGCACGAAATGAGTGCCCAAACCTACATGCAGATAGTACATTCATACATATAAAAAAAATAAAATTTTTTAAAAAAGCTTTTTTTAAAAAGAGAATCACTACAGTTGCAAGCAATGTAACAAATCCTCTTCCAGCTATTCTTCACATTTTCCCTTACATTATATACTGTACATACATTTTTAGTATACATGTTGAAGATGAACATTATATCATAGTGAATTTTAAATCCCACCTTGGCTGGATTATAGCATATGCAGAGAGCTGGGGGAAGATATTGTTTCTGGGTATGTCTGGGTGTATGTTGTGAGAAGAAATGAGAATTTGACTCATCCAAAAGAGGATTGATCCTCATCCAATGCAGCTGTCTTCTGCAGCTGTAACACCGATATTTCTCTACCTCTGTGTAACAGAACTCTGACTTTTGGATTCGAGGACCTGCACCAGTCACCCTCCTGATTCACAGGCCTTAGGACTTTTTTCTTAGTCTTTTCGAGTCTTCTTTAGTCCTAGCTTGCCTGGAGCTCGCTCTGTAAACCAGGCTGGCTTTGAACTCACAGAGATCTACCTGCCTCTGCCTCCCCAGTGCTGGGATTAAAGGAGTGTGTCACCATGCCCAGCAGGCCTCAGGATTTAAATTGAGCTTCACTGCCACTACCAACTAGTTTTCTAGCTTGCATACTGTAGGACTTCCTCAACATCCATAATCATGCAAATTAAATGAATCTTTTTTCTTTCTCTTTCTTTTCCTATCTCTTTCTTAATGTCACTTTGGAAAAATGTAACAAATACCATATTCAGCTGCTTCTCATCTTTCATGAAACATATGAGAACTCACAATCATAATAATATAAGGAAATATGTGTGTGCATATATATAGTGCTACATGAAAATTCATATTAGACATAAATCATACAAGTATAAAAATGTAAAATATAATTCATCTTTAGTATATATTGGAGGACATGCACTGAAGAGAACTTATATAAGTATGAAGATGTAAGTAAGCCATTAAGTATATCTCATTTTTTAGTCAGAAAGTAATACCCACAATCAAAAGTTATATAGCTGTCAAAAATGGAAGCTCCTTTAGCTTTCCCTCATACTTCCAAAATAAAAGTTGCACTAAAAAGAAATCCAATAAATGTAATCCTTGTGGGAAAACATTCAGGTGCATGTTTCCTTTTATGATAACATAAGGAAATTGATTTTGGAACATAAATCTATTTAAGGGTAATTATATAAGTCCTTGGAAAAGAATAATTTCAGGAGATTCTTCCAAATTTCTAACACATAGGTTATGAAACTGATATAAAGATCTGACAATTACTAAAGATGTACATGCCAACTATGCTATAAGAGATTGGGAAAATGACACTTACTTAGAATATTGTCAGGGATTTGCTTTCAGTTTACTTCATAATGACACTGCTCATGTATTTTAATATTAGGCTTTGTTTTCAATACGTTTATATCCCTACTATAGTAGGTAATGACTCCTTAATGTTTCTAAGAAAGAACTTTTGGCTGCCACAGTGTTACATAAACTGATTTAACTTGTATATTCATTCCCAACCAAAATTCCCTATTCATGCTGGTAAATATTAACCATACAAGCTAATTTAATTTGAGCTTCTCATTCTATTTATTCAGAGATTAAAATTAGTAAGAAAGAATCCAACAAGAAACTCCTCTTTCCTCCATTGTTTTATTTGCTAGAACTATTGCACCTATTCTACATTTCAGTATTCTATAGGTCAGTCTATTGATGCATGGATGGGTGAAGAAAATAGGATGGTAGTCATCTGCAAATCTCCACTGATAAGCCTGCTTTTTTCTGAGTTATAACTCAGAAGTTGTAATTTTTCTCTCTTTTTTTGTCTTTTTAGACAGGGTCTCCTTGTAGCTCTGGCTGTTCTGGAATTTGCTATGTAGACCATGCTGGCCTTGAACTCACAAAGATCCACCTGCCTCTGCCTCCCAAGTGCTAGGATTAAAGGCATGCACCACCACACCCGGCTTGGATAATTTTTCTCTTTCCACAAGTCCCTGCTTTGGATACCAGCCAAAATCCTAAGCCTGCTTGCCCTGACATTGAGGATTCTTACTTTCTCCTGAACACCATACAGCTGCCCACATCTGCTCCACTGGTGAAACTTCCTGCTTTCTTAGACCCATGTCAACAAGCATGACCATACCTCCCCCCTTCTCCATTTCTATCTCCATCTTCCAAGAACTTGCCAAGATTTACAGCTTCCCTGCACTGTGGGTTTTGTCCTAAAGTTTAATAAAATGGTCTTTGAGTGTCTTTCTGGGTCTTTGTTTTATTAATGAAGCTAAGAACCTGTAAAGGGGACCGCAATTCCCCAGTAACATATTTGGTGGCCTGTATGGAGAACATTAAAGGACTCCTCCAAGGACAGGACCATATTAAAACACTCAGGTAAGCTCCTTCTGAAACTCAGTTCCCCCAGTAGTTACTGTCTGGCTAAGATTTCTTTAGAGGGAATTCAGTTTCCTGGCTTTGTCTTTCTGTCTTACCCTTGCTCTATAATTATCTTTCTTCACTACTCTGAGGAGAAAGTATTTCTCTTTTCCCTCATGTAAGAGAAATGGAGTAAATGTACAATTCCTTTTTTTCTTAAGTTCTTTTTTCATATGTCTGTGGCCACGAGATGGGACCAACTACCTCTCTCCTCTCTCCAGGCACCAAGACTCTCTCTCCTTTCCCTCACCATAGCTATCTCTCTGAGACAAACTTTGGCTGAAATTTAAGGGAAAGGAGGGAAATAAAATGTCTAGAGCCAGTTCCATGTTTGCACTAGCAGTGTTGGATGCAGAGGCCGCTGACCAAAATGGCCTTGGACCATGTGTTCTGTACCCAATGATTGGTCAGAGGCAAGACACAGACTACTGAGATTTTAAATTCAAGACTTTTTTGTGACAACTTCATTTCTGAATGACTTGACTTACTGTGCTGCTAACACAATAAGGGACACAGAACCTACAGTTTTGGCCCATGCTACCTTCACAAGGGCAGTGGAACAAGATTCCCCCATAGTAAATCTATGATCACAAAGCATCAGCAAGACACCCTCTTAGCAGATTTTCCCATCCCCCCTTGCTTTTCTATGGGCCTCTGCCCCATCAGCAGCTTGTAAAACCAAGGACCCAGGAAATAAGAGAAATCCAAAATGAGATTTAGGTGCTATATTTTGGTGTTCCTGCCCAGCTACAGTCATGTTCCTTTCATAATCATTGTGATAAGGCATTCAAGGATTCTCCTTCCTTGGGTTGAGACCTTGGAATTCCTTGCTCCTTTCCAAACCTTTTTGTATTCGAGGACTATAACTTATGTCCCTCATGTTTATTTCGTGTGTATTTCTCTCCCCTGCTATATCCAGGCTAATCCAGTGCAGGATATTTCTATCAAAAGGAGCTAGCTATGCTCAAGTAATGTTCTCTGGGCCTCTTTATGTGATAAGGTCAATGGATTTTCTATATCAGACCTCAGTGGTAGTTTCTTCTGTTCTTGAGACATTATTTTCCCCAATGTACTAACTCAACTGGGTTCTCAGGGGAATTTAAGAGAGTCTTCTCTAGCCCTGGTCCTTCAACCCACTATATCCAGAAAGCAGCTCTTTCATTTTAGGTTTATTCCTGATTACTCAAGATCTTAACATGAAGGAAATCAATGCCATACCCAAGAGAAGCAATAGTATTGTCTAAAACCAAAAGGGGACATTAAAGCTTGATGACCACCAATCAAGCCAGCCAGGAAAGTCAGTCCCCACCATTCAATATATGTCTGGAATTGGGGGAACATGCTACCCAATTCCCAAGAGAGCATACTATTTTCTATTCTTGGGAAGGATGTGGGTCTCGACCCCCACCAACTAATGTAACTCCCTACTTCCAAGCTCCTGATCATACCTCACACTTGATTCCTACTGATTCACCCCTCAGCTACAATCAGGATGAATCAGATCCCTAAGCCTTAAAAAGAGGTTAACATGGCCTTTTACAACATTGTCAGGCAGTTTAACTATTAGAGAGAATGACCAATAACTGGCAATGTGAGTTTTAATTTTATTTTTCAGCTAGATCTAGTTCAGAGAAAGTAAAAAGTGACAAAGTAAAAAGTGACTAGATATGCCTTATGTCCAAGCTTTTCCTTGAGACTGGTATAACTGACCTTCTAATGTTCAACAATCATACTTGGAGGTAAAATCTGATGAGAATATAGGGGCTGAGGACAACCAACATTTTTACTCCTGCCTACATGTCAGTGAGGCCTCAGAGAATGATAACCTCTGAAAGAGTTCTGAAGCTCTGGCAAGTCATTTGTCATCTTGATCAGAGAGCTTGTGAAGACCCTGGATGCTGGACTTACACCAGTATACATTCTGTAAGTTGGGGATCAATACAGGGGAAAATGTCATCAGTGTGTCCAAGGGAAGTCTCATAGTCAGCATACGCTGACCCATTTCAACAGATGGCACAAGGGAGCCAAGAGACTCCTGAAGTCCCTAATAGTAACCCCTAAAGAGCCCAAATTGAGCTTCAATGAAAAGGAATTTGGTTGTTTTTGCACCTACTTGGTTAAGCACCTAACAGGAAACTATACCTGATAAGTGAAATAGATGATAATAATACAGAATAAACAGAATTAGACTAGACTTTTAAAGGGATGAGTAATAATTCAAGACTTATAGGACTCTACATTAAATGCTGAGTATATGTTACTGACTGTGGTTGTTTAAATGAGAATGTCCCCCATAAACTCAAGTATTTGAACACCTGGTCCCCAGTTTGTAGTCCTGTTTGGGGAGAGTCATGGAACATATGGTAGGTGTGGTCATGCTGGAGGGAACACATCACTGTGGGCAGGCTCTAAGAGTTTTTGTCTTTGCTTCCTATGCCTGCTGGAAGACGTGATCACTTGGCTTTCTACTCTAGCCACCTCTGCCACCACCACCCCCCATTATGGATTCTAACCCTCTGAAATCTTAAGGCAAATAAATTCTTTTGTCACAATAACAAAAAAGTAACTGATACTCTGACATGCCAGTTAAGACATGCCACCCAAGCTAAAATCAGATTAAAGGACACGTGATTTTACTCAACGAAAAAATAATGTTGTTACAGAGAGCCCGGGTTCGATCACCAGCACCCACATGGCGGCTGAGAACCATCTGAAACTCCAATTCCAGGAGAACTCCAATTCCAGGGGAATCTGACATCCTCTTCTGATCTCCGCGGCATTGCACGACACGGGTGCACAAACTTGCATGCAGGCAGTACATTCATACACATACAGAAATAAATAAAATTAATAAAAAAATAATGTTGTTTACATTCCTGATAATTCTGCTAATGTCTCATCTACTTTATAAGATATACAAAAATCAGACTCTAACCATGTCAGACACTCTCATTTTTGGCGAGCACTTTAGGAAATGGATGTCTGAATCTTCATAATAGAACTTGATTATATTATAATCTTAGTTGCATTAATTTTTTAGCTTGTGTGCTTAACTGCTCTCTTAATTTTATCTCTTCTCTCTTTCAGTGGCTCTACCCTCAGATGGTCCTGCTGGACTCTAACTCCATCTAGCTGGGTCCCACTGATCATCCTGAAAGTCACTCAGCAAGAGCGGAGACCCTAAACTCTTCTCTGCCACAGTTCAGCCATACGTAGCCAAATTGACTTGGAACATATCTCCTAAATGATTTTAAGGTCTCAACTCTTGAAGGATGGATATCAGCTGGCTAGGAAGGCATTAGCAGGCTTGTAGGTGATTGAAGATGGGCCCCTCCTTCATACTTAGCTTTGGATTCTACTTCCTGTTTCATAAGAAAGGGAAGTAGTATCATAATCGCCCTTCCTCAAAATGTTGTATTAAAGGGAGACAGTAGCAGGGGTTTTTTCATTAAGGAAAAGCCTCCTCTTCGTCAAAAGAATAGAATCTGAATTACACCTCTGGCCCCTGGTGGAGACAGGATATTCTAAGCTACCCCAAAGATTCTAACATTTCATATTACTCTATCCCTTAACGGGGCTTGTCAGCCATCTGGCCAGGAGACCACCCCTCAGCAAAGCTAATATACTTTAACATGTTAAGAAGATAGGAGGAACAATTTCTCTCCTAATGAGATAAGGTACTTAGACCTCCTAGAAGCCTCAGCCTTGACGCAGTTGCTTGAAGATCTTCACTGCCATGCTTACCTATTTTTCTGAGCTCTAACTCAGAAGGCTTAGCTTTTCTTTTTTATGTTTCTGTATCTTCTTCGATCACCAACCAAAATCCTAAACCTGTTTGCCCTGACACTATGAGCCTTCTCACATTCATTTGAACATTCCTCCAACAGTAGTTTGCAGATCTCCTTTACTGACCCATGGACCCTAACTCAAAAGGCATGACTATATTTCTTCCTTTTCCTTCTCCCTCCTCCCAGCGTATGCCAAGATTTACAGGTTGCCTGTATTATTCCTTTTTTCAAAATATAATAAAATGTACTCAACCTTCAAATAAAGGAGGCCTGGGGTGACAGCTCAATAGGTAGAGTGCTCTCCTTGCAATCATGAGGACATGAGTATGAAATCCCAGAACCTTAGTGGAAAGAAGCTGAGCTGGCATGAGACTGTAATCCCAACACTGAGGAGTGTGAGAGACAGGTAGATTTCTTCAGTTTGCTGACTAGCCAGCCTAGCCCATTGGTGAGTTTTACCCCAATGAAAAACCTAGTCTCAAGAAAACGAGATGGATGGAACCTGAGGAATAATAAGTGGGTGAGGTTGTCATATTAGCCTTCATATTCATGTGAAGACATGGGCTCATGGATCTGCACAGATGTCCACCTGCACACACATACAAATGTTAATGCACATACACACAAAAGGAAATGTGATATGTGCGTGTGCGTGCATACACATGTGCATGCTATGGAATATTACTGAACCATAAAGAATGGTATACCATTTGTAGGAAACTGGTTGGGAACAGAAACCTCCATCTGAAGTGATATAAGCCAGATTCAGAAATCTAAACATTGTCCTCTCTCATATGTGGAATAAAAAACAACATTAAAGTAGAAGCATGAAGCCGGGCGTGGTGGCGCACGCCTTTAATCCTAGCACTTGGGAGGCAGAGGTAGGCGGATCTTTGTGAGTTCAAGGCCAGCCTGGTCTACAGAGTGAGTTCCAGGACAGCTGGGGCTACAGGGAAACCCTGTCTCAAAAAGACACACACAAAAAAGTAGAAGCATGAATATGAGAGAATAGGAAGAGGGCTGTTGGAAGAAGGAAGAGAATATGAGAGCAGAAGGAATTGAATGTATATGGTCAAAGTACCTTACTACGATGGCTAGTTTTTGCCAACTTGACATAAACCTAGACATATCTTGGAAAAGGAAATCTCACTTGAGGAATTCTTCCTCAGTTTGGACTATGGCCATGTCTGTATGGCATTTTCTTATTTGCTAATTTCTATAGGAGGGCCCAGCTCACTGTGGGTACTACCATCTGTAGGCAGGTGGGCCTTGGCTATAAGAACATCGATCAAGCCAGAGAGTGCAAGAAAGAGAGAGTAAGGCAGTAAGCAGCATTGCTCCATGGTCTCTACTTCATGGGTCCTGCCTCACTTCCTTTAAAGATAGACTATTTCCTATAAGCTAAATAAACCCTTTCCTCCAAGTTGCATTTGATCAGTGTGCTATCACAGCAACAGAAAGCAAGTTAGGATGCTTATATGTGTATGAAAATCTCTGGGGCTGGAGAGATGGCTCAGCGGTTAAGAGCACTGACTGCTCTTGCAGAGGACCCAGATTCGATTCCCAGCACCCACATGGCAGCTAAGAACTGTCTTTAACTCCAGTTCCAAGGGAATCCAAAACCCTCTTCTGACCTCTGCAGCATTGCACAACATGGGTGCACCAACCTACATGCAGACAGTACACTCATATACATAAAAAATAATAAATAAAAATTAAAAAAAGAAAATCTCATAATGGAGCCAGTTTATATAATTACTATCTAAGAATAAAAAACAAATGGGTTTGGAAAAGAGGAGGAAATGGGAAAGGGTTAACTAAAACTAAGGAGGCATGAAAAGCCTTATGGAGACCTACAACTTTGTAAACTAATTAAAAAAATTTTTTAAAGAAGTTTGAATGGAAGTGGTCTGCATGGGTGAATAGTGCTTCCCCCAGAAGCGATGGTTTATAGAACAAAAATCTTAGTGCTAGCCATGGGATATTTCCTTAAGAGTTATTGTTTAGAGAATTCCAAGGAGATACTCCAAGCAACACAAGCTATTTCAACTGTTCTTGGTTACTCTCCAGAACTAAATAGTAAGGTTCTATTGCTTAAGACACTACACACTTTGATTGCAGGACACACTGACATGGACATTTCCTCCCTGATGGCTAGCTTTCATAGTGCCAGAAGGCACTAGAGGAAGAAAAGTCATGAATTGTACAGCATATGATGGACCCTGCATACTATAATACTGACCTGCACAGTAAGATGTACATACTAGCACAATAGTGGCAGTAACCACCATTTTCTGATTGGGTTGGAAGCCTAATTCCAAGGAGGGAATGTAGTTTCTGCTGTTATAAGTGCTAAGATGTCCAGAGAGCTGTTGGCCTTCTGGTGGTCATGCAAGATTGATGACCCCATGACTAGATCTGTGTCTGGGCTATTGGTTTCTTGACACCCACCCACAAAGCTGATGGATTTGTGGGCAAACCTGTGGCTAGGGAGTAACTCCCCAGCCACACCCAGCCAGGAAACTGTTGGTTTCCATGGTCTCCACACGTGCATGAACCCATGGCCAGACACTGTTGGCGTTTGCAACCACCCAACCAATGGTGGGAACCAGCCCTGAAATTGCACAAGGCAGAAAGCTAGCTTAAATATTAATAGCTCCATGATTGATCATGCAATAGCTCAGAGATCTCTGCCTGGTAGTAAAGCTTGTAGGAATTCTCTTTATTCATGCAGGGCAAACACTATATAGGATTAAGACAGGCATCTCCCACACTGTATGACATCACCTCCTAGTGACCAATACCAGAACTTTAACCTAGATTGTGGGGTGTGAACAAGGAAGTCTTGTGACTTGACTTATGATCTCAAAATATGCTGGCTGAAATGTTAGGCCAGGACACACCCATAAGGGAATTCATGCCTGGTGCTGTAAACCTGGTCAAAACCCATGACTAGGGAGATCATAAGCCTTATGGAGGAACATTTGCTAAATATGTTCTCACACCTTCTTCTAAATATTGATATTGACATCCATATATTAGTGCTGCTCTCAATGTTGGTCAGAGACGCTTCTTTCTGTAGGGACAACACTCAATGCACAGACTTGGACTGGTCAAAGTACTGAAAATAAGTGATTGTTTACTACTCAGCCCTAAAACAATACCTACGGACAGCTGCATCACACTCTCTCTCCCATAAGGTTTGGGGAACATCATAAAAAAGATCAGAAAGAATATAAGAGCTGGAGGATGTATAGGGTGCTGGGAAATACTGTTTTCTGGGTATGGCATGGTGACTGCACTTGCAGAGTTGCTTCGCCTGTGTTTGGTTGCCTGCACAAAATCAGCTATCAATATTCCAGCATGGACGGGGAGAGCATGAGACCCCATTTCTAGCTGAGGGGTACTTGGCAGTTAATGTCTGGTAGAGAAGCACAAATCTTTTTGCTGCTGTTGTTGGTCTTTTTGAGACGGGGTCTCCCTGTGGCTGCTGCTGTCCTGGAACTCTCTATGTAGATCCGGCTGGCCTTAAACTCACAGATATCTGCCTGCCTCTGCCCCCAAGTGCTAGGATTAAATGTGTGCACCACCACACCTGGAAAATCTTTTTTTTTCAGGGGTGGAGTCACTGACAAGTTGCCTATGAACTAGTAAAAAATGTGACACACATGCACACACAAGAGGCAAACCTAATTATACTCAGTGGGATATATATACACACATAAAAGGGGACTTGATGAAAAGAAAAATCATTCCACAGAGGGTATGAGGAGGGTAAGAGGAGCACAGGATGAATACAATCAAAATACAATGAAAGTTTGAATGTATCGAAGAGTAAATTAAAATTATTTTTTAAATCTATAATAAGGATTTTTCCAGCACACCTGAGAGTGCCTGAGCTGGCCTCCACAGGTGCAAGGATCCAGTTGTTTCCAGCCTGCCTTAGAGTGTCAGATGCTAGCCTCCTAGTGGTGGTCAGTTTCCCTAATTGTTCAGTCACCAATCCCCTAACTTGGGATCATCTGAAGCCCCTCTTGCTGCTGCAGGAGCATTTTAGTAGGGTTCCATACCTTTGCAGACTGCCCAAGAGCACCTGAATCAAGTTACCCCCAGCAATTTTCCCAAACTGTGCTGTGCCTGCTGGCTAAGAGGAGCCAAGACATTAGAAGGAAGTCTGAGATTGATGCTTGACTTAGGACTCTCTGAGAGTTCCTGACTAACTGGATGAGAACTAGCTGGTCCCTCCAATACAAAATCACAAGACAGAACCTGAAGCTTAGACAAACCAGCCTTTCATACCTAATAAGAAAACAACCGAGGCACATCAAGAATACAAAGTAATTCTTCAACTCAACCAGAAGACATGAGACCAGAATCACAAACAACAAAAAGAAATCTATATGCCAAAATCACAACAAAAAATTATATGAAAAACCAAAATACTGTCTCCAGTAAACACTACCAGTCCTATAGAAAAGGTCTACAATAAGGACCCCCAGACATAAATCAGGACACAGAATTTAAAACAATGATCATAAACATGATTAAATCAATAAATTTAAAGAACACACAATCAAACAAATCAAAGAAGTAAAAGAAGATAGGGATAAACTTCTAAATGAATTCAAAAAAGAGATTAGAAATGCTGAAGAAAACTCCTATTGACATGAAGAAGGAAGTGAAACACTTAATAAGCCATCTGGAAATCATGGGAGAAAGTCTCATCAACAAAATGAATGAAGTAGAAAATAGAATATCAAGACTGGACTTTAAACTTGAAGAATTGGACCACACAAGCAAAGATTGTGAAAAAGAAACTTAAAAATACCTGGATATAGAGGAAATGTGGGAGACCATGAAAAAAACTTATACATTATTCATAGAGGAAAGAGAAGAATCTAAACACAATGATACTGACCAGATCTTCTACAGGATTATAGAAGAAAATTTCCCCAAATTAAGGAGAGACATGCCCATAAAAATACATGAAGAACATAGAACACCAGATAGACAGGAACAGAACAGAAACTGCTAATGCCATATTATAGTAAAAACATCAAGTGTTCAGAACAAAGAGAGAATATTGAAACCTGCAAAAGAAAAATAAGTCACATATAAAGGAAAACCAATCAGAATTACAGCTGAGTTTTCAATGCAAAATATGAAAGCCGGAAGAGCCTGAACTTAAGCATTCCTATTCTAACTGACCAGAATACCCAGTAAAAGTTTCCATTGTAGTTGAAGGAGAAAAAAAACTTCCATGACATCAATAGGCTGAAGGGATTCATGTCCAGAAAGCCAGCCCTTCAGTGAATACTTGAAGCAATACAAAAAAGCAGAAGAAAGGAATGACGATATCCAAGCAGCAACAGAAAGAAATGAAATGAAGGTATAACTGTGGAAACACAAAGTTAGACCAGGAATGCAAACAGAAACTAAAATGATGGAAACCAGTATACATCTCCGAATAACTTTAAATATTACTGGACTGAACTTCCCAATCAAGGGACACAGGCTAATAGAATGGATTAAAAAACAAAATCCATCTTTTGTCTGCAAGAAACCCACTCACCTTCAAGGACAGGCACTATCTTAAGGTGAAAGTATGGAAAAATATTTCAAGCAAATGGCACTAAGAATCAAGCAGGAGTTGCAGTTCTAATATTGGACAAAATAGACTTCAAGCTAAAACTAAGAAGAGATAAAGAGGGTCACTTCATTATTATCAAAGGAAAATTTAATTAAGGAGATATTACAATCATGAATATATACACACCAAACTCTGGTGAACCTAGCTTCATAAATACAATACTACAGGACTTTAAGATATAGATTAATCCTAACACACTGGTAGTAGGGACTTCAATAACCCACTGTCTTCATTAGACAGGTCAACCAGACAAAGAATAAACAGAGAACTATCTGACTTAAATTATACCATACATCAGATGGACCTAACAGAGACCTACTGAATATTCCACCCAAGCACAGAAGAATATAATTTCCCTTCAGCTCCCCATGGAACTTTCTCTGAAATTAACAATGTACTGGGGCACAAAACAAACCTCAACAAACACACACAAAAAAGAAATAATCCATGTATGTTATCAGACCACAATGCAATGAACTTAGTGTCAATATCAGAAGAAGCCTAGTAACTACACTAACTCATGGGAATTAAATAATGCACTCCTGAATGATGAATGGGTCAAAGGAGAAATTAAGAAATAAAGTATTCCTGGAATTAAACAAAAAGAGCAACACAACAACAAAACCTCTAGGATACTTTAAAAGCAGTCCTAAGAGGAAAGCTTATAGCTTTCCTTTCTGAATTTAAAAATTCAGAAATATCACAAATAAGTGGCTTAACATTGCAAATCAAGACATTTGAAAGACAACAACAATGGAAACTCAAACCCAACAAACAAGAAGAAATAACAAAAATCAGAGCAGAGATTAATGAAATAGAAACAAGGAAAACAATACAAAGAATCAAAGGGTCCAAGAGCTGGGTCTATGAAAAGATAAACAGGGTAGAGCCTTACCCCAGTTAACCAACAGAAAGAAATGGCAGCTCCAGATCAACGAAATTAGAGACGAAAAAAGAAACATCACAACACACCAAAAAGATTCAGAATATTATAAGGGAATACATTAAAAACCTACACTATTAAACTTGAAAACCTAAAAGAAATAGATGCTATCTTAAATCGTGGTAATAACCCAAGCTAAACCAAGAAGAGATTGACAGCTTAAACAGACCCATAACATATAAGGAAATTGAAACAGTAAAACAAAACCTCCCAACTGAAAAAAGCCCAGGTCCAGAGGGATTTACAGCAGAATTCTGCCAGACATTTAAGATCTGCGACCAATATTAAATTATTCAAAAACATAGAAATGGGGGAACTCCCAGATTCCTTCTGTAAAGCCAGCATCACTCTAATACCCAAACTGGGTAAAGATACAACTAAAAAAGAAAACTATATACCAGTATCCTTAATGAATATAGATGAAAAAATTCTCAACAAGATACTTACTGCATACAGGCACATATCAAAAAGGTCATCTACCATGTTCAAGTCAGATTCATAACAGATATGCAGGGACAGTTCAATATATGTAAGTCAACAAATGTCATAAACCATATAAATTGATTCAAAGACAAAAAATCACATGATCTTCTCAATAGATGCAGAAAAAGCCTTTGATAAAATTCAACATGCATTTATGTCAAAAGTCCTAGAGAGAATTGGACTGGAGGGAACATGCCTCAACATAATTACAGTTATATACGACAAAATAACAGCTTACATCATCCTAAATGGAGAAAAATTAAGAACCATTCCCCTTAAAGTAAGGAACCCCACAAGGCTGTCCACTATCTCCACTCCTTTTTAACATAGTGCTTGAAACTCTTCTAGAGCAATAAAATGAGAAAAGGAAATTAAAGGAGTACTTATTGGGAAAGAAAAGGTAAAACTATCTTTTTTTGCAGATGATATGATATTATACTTAAGAGATGCCAAAAATTCCACCAGAAAATGCCTAGTAATGAATAACACATTCAATAAAGTGGCAGGTTACAAAATTAACCTACAAAACCAGTAACCTTTCTATATACCAATAAAAAGTAATTTGAGAGTGAATACATGGAAAACTTCCCATTCACAACACCCCACCAAAATAAAAAAATACCCCAGAATAAACCTGACCAAAGACATTAAAGATCTCTACAATGAAATTTTTAAATCTTTGAAGAAAGTGATTGAGGAAGAAACCAGAAGATATAAGGACCTACCATGCTCCTTGATTAGAGGAATTAATATAGTGAAAATGACCATCCTAACCAAAGTAATATACAGATTCTATGCAATCCCAATTGAAATCCCCATGACATTCTTCCCAGAACTAGAAAAAGCATCTTACCCTTAAAAGACTCAAAATGAGCCTACCACCTGACCCAGCCATACCACTTCTGGGAATGTATCCATCAGATTCTTCCTACTACAGAGATACATGTACAAGCATGTTTATTGCAGCTCTCTTCACAATATCAAAGAACCAACCCAAGTGTCCCTCAACAGACGAGTGGATAGAAAAAATGTGGTACATCTACACAATGGAGTTCTATGCAGCGGTAAAGAAAGATGACATCATGAAATTTGCAGGTAAATGGATGGAACTAGAAGATTTTATGCTAAGTAAACTAACACATTCCCAGAAAAACAAAAGATGAATAGTATCCCTCATCTGTGGATGCTAGTACCAAGTACCTAGTTGTAAGACAAACTGAGCAATGTTAATATTATATTCCTCATGGTCTAAAGACAACTGTGCTCTTGCATTATGAATCCCTAAACAGGTTCTAGAGCTCACCTAACATTTATTTTCAGACCTTGGGTTTTTGGTACATGATGGAGGATATGTGTGCATGGTACTGGCACAAAAATATACATGTAGATCAAATGGAACATAACTGAAGACCCAAACTTGAATACATGCAATATCAGCCACCTTATATTTGACAAAGGGGCAAGAACATTCAATGGAGGAAAGGAAACATCTTCAGCAAATGGTGCTGGCAAAACTGGATCACCAGCTGTAGAAGAATGAAACTAAACCTTTATCTTTAACCTTGCACAAAAGTCAACTCCAAATGGATCAAAGACCTCAATGTAACATATGAAACTCTGAAACTGTTAGAAGAAAACATCAGCAGTAACCTGCAAGACATAGTATAGGAAAAAACTTTCTAAAGTGGACATTAGTTGCTCAGGAATTAAGGTCAACGATCAACAAGTGGGACCTCATTAAACTAAACAAACAAACAAAAAAAACCAAAGAAGTGAAGATAAAACCCACAGAGTAGGAGAAAATCTTCACCAGTGCAACATTTGACAGAGTTTTAACATCCAAAATATATAAACTACTCAAAATACAAAGAATCAAGAAAACAAGTGACCCAATTAAAAGATGGGCTAAGGGGGTCTGAGCAGAGAGTTCCCAAAAGAAGAAATGATGATGGCTAAGAAACATTGTAAAAAGTGTTCAACCTCCTTATTAATTAGGGAAATGCAAATTAAAACCACTCTAAGATTTCATCTTACCCCTGTAAGACTGGCTAAGATCAAGAAAACAAATGATACCAAATGCTGGAGAAGTTGTGGGGAAAGGGGAACGCTTATTTGCTGCTGCTGCTGCTGCTGCTGCTGCTGCTGCTGCTGCTGGGATTGCAAACTAGTGCAGTCACTGTGGAAATCAGTGGGGAATCTCTTTAAAAATAAAAATTGCTTTGATTTGCAAGTTGAGGAATAAGATCCCTCATCCAAGTTCCTTCTAGGACCTTTAAAGCATGAAGGGTTGCTGGATTTTTGTCGAGGCTTTTTCAGCACAATTGAGATGATGGTGTGGTTTTTGTCTTTGATTTCCGTTTTATATGTTTGATGATGTTTTATTGATTTTCCGTATGTTGACCATCCTGCATCTACTGGTATGAATCCAATTGGTCATGGTGGATGATCTTCTCTGAGGTGGGTCTGTAATGCGATTTTGCCAGTATTTTCTGTTATAGTTGTTTTTTTTGGCATCTTGTGTTCACTGAGTCGGAGTGGTCTTAACCTTCTCCTTTGTTCTAAGTTGATCTTTCCCTTGCTTGTTTGGTCATAGCTATGATGTTGGCTTCATACGACGGAACTTTGGGAGTTCCCTCTGATTGTATAACACCCCGCCGCATATCATCCTAAACTGGGGGAAGACAGAAGCATACCCTTTAAAGGTAGGAACTCGGCAAGGTTGGCCCCCTGTCACAGCCTCCATCTTCAATATAGTGCTTAGGAAACACGTTGCTAAGCAATAGGCAAGAAAAGGATATTAAAAGGAGTACATAATTGGAAAAGAGGAAGTCAAACTATCCCTAGTTGCTGGTGATATGATTGTTTATCTTAAGGGATGCTAAAAACTCCACACAGAAAACTCCTAGAAAAGATTAACAGCTCACAGAAGAGTGGCAGGATCAAAATTAAACATAAAAAATCAATGGCCTTTTTTTACAAACCAAGAGCCAATGCAACTGGAGAAGAATTCAAAGAGACCTTCCACTCAACAATAGGCTCAAAAATAATAAGATACATAGGAACAAAACCTAATCAAAGACACCAAGACCTCACGACAAAAATTTTAAACCCTTAAGAAGAAATTGAAGAAGACCTCAGAAGATTGAAAAACCCGCCCATCTCTATGAATTGGGAAAATTAACATGTGTTACACAATGTCATATGTTACCAAAACTCTTGTATAGATTTAAAACGCAATCCCAATCAAATCCCCAGAGTTTTCTTCACAGGCTGGAAACAAATGTTTCGTTTAAATTCCATTTGGAAAAACAAAAGACAGAACCCCGAATAGAAATCAACCTGAGTGAAAGAGCTACACAGGGGGATCTACTATACCAGTACTTCAAACTATAACTACAGGCATTAGTCATGAAAAACAGCCTGGTGCGGGCACAAAACAGACCGTTGTTGACCAATGGAACAAAACCGAAGATCAAATCTGATCACATACAATATGTCAGCCAACTTGTATTTGACAAGGGGGCCAAGAAGGCCCACAAGTGGAGAAAAGACAGCATCTTTCACACAAGTGAGTTGTTGTCCAAACTGGATCACCACTTGTAGAAGAATTGAAATTAAACCCCTAACCTCTCACCCTGTACAAAAGTCAACTCCAGATGGAGTAAAGATCTCAACGTGAAACCCCAAACTCCGAGGTGATAGAAGAAAAAAGTTGGCAAGCAGACTAAGAAAGACATAGGCATAGGAAAAGAACGTTCCTAAATCAGATAGGCAGCTGTGCAAGAATTAAAGGCGACAATTGACAAATGGGAACACTCAACAAAAGTTCCTGTACACCAAAAAAACAAAAAAAAAGTCAAGGAAGTGAAGAGAAAGCCCACAGAGTGGGAGAGGAACCTTCACGTGCAGATACATCCTGACAAAGAAATGATTTCGCAGAATATATAAACTCTCAAAACAAAAAAGAAATGAAAACAAATGACCCACTCAATAGAGGAGCAAAGAACTGACAGAGACTTCACAAGTTAGGAATAGAGATGTCTGAGAAACAACTCAAGAACTGTTTCAAATCACTAATCATTAAAGGAAATGCAAATGAAAACCACTTTAAAAGATATCATCGTACTCCAAAAGAGACTGGCTATGATCAAGAAAACAAATGATACAAGTGCTGTGGAGATGTTGTGGGGAAAAGGGGAACAGATCACTACGTGCTGTGGGAATGGTAAACTCGTAGGCAGCTCTAAGTGGAAAGACAGTGGTGGGAGAGGAAACACCTTGTGAAGAAACATAGTGGAAGAAAGGTAAGAACATAAAAAAAAAGGAGGGGGAGGAGGGGACCCTGAACCGACCCAGCCATACCACTCCTAGGGCATGTACCCTCAAGACTTAGTCAGCCAACAGAGATACATGCACAGCCATGTTTATTGTAGCAAGCTCTCTTCACAATAGCAAGGAGCTGGAACCAGCAACCTAAATGCCCTCAACTGACGAGTGGATTAGAAAATGTGGTACAGTCTGACAAAGTGGGTTCTAATGGCAGGCAAGTAAAGAAAGATGAACATCACGAGCTTTGCAGGAAAATGCCTGGAGCTAGAGGACATCATGCTGGAGTGAAGTAACACAGTCCCATAAAAACAAACGACGAATGGTATCCCTCATCTGTTGGATGCTAGTGCCAATTCCCAGTTTGTAAGTAATTTCTTGTGGTAGGGCCCCCTGAGCTTTGTACAAAGCAGTTGGGCATAATGCATTTGGAAACAACAACAACAGAAAGTACTGCATCAAAGAACTGACTGAAACAGTGAAACGTCTGCTCAAAACAGTCAACTTCCCCATGGAAAATATTGATAAAGACTAAGAGATAAAAGCATGTTTGGCAGAAATGCGTAGCCCTGGCAGGGTGGGGGAATGGCGGGAACACGGGTCTAGATTGTGTAAAATAAATAAAATAAATAAATTATGTGAAAAAAAAAAGAAACAAAATAAAAATGTCAGAAAAAATAAAAAATAAAAATTATCCTACCATTTGACCCGGTCATACCACTCCTTGGCATATACCCAAGGATTCATTCTATTTCAGAGATACTTGCACCTCTATGTTTATTGCCTCTCTTTTCACTAGAAGCAAATTTTGGAAGCAAACCCCAAATAATTCTCAAATTGGATGAGTGGATAATGATGATGTGGTACATTTATACAAGGGAGTTCTACACAGCAGTAAAAAAAAAAAGACTGCATCATGAAATTTGCAAGTAAATGAAATGGATGGAACTAGAAACTGTTATGCTAACTGAAGTAACATAGACCCATAAAAACAAACTACGTATGTTGTCTCTCATTTTTGGATTCTAGCACCAAGTCCTTATATGTAAGTATATATCCTGATGTAACTGCAGGAACCATGTAAATTAAAAGGAAACAGGAAAGTAAATGGAAAGAGGGAACCTCACACAGAAGACTAGTAGGAGACAAGTGTTACTAAGGGAGAAATGGATAAAATTAGGGTATCTAAATGGGAGGGGAGAGGAAGGGTTATAGAAGGAAATTTGGGGATAAGGAGAAAGAAATAGCTCAAGAGAAACAGGATGAAAAAAATTATCAAGGGAGAAAAAAGAAAAAAAAGAGGAGAGAGGAGAGATAAATAGCCTTTAGCTAGTGTAAAAAACCTGAGGGAAGCCTGGCGTGGTGGCACACAACTTTAATCCTAGCATTTAGGATGCAGAGGCAGGTGGATCTCTGGGAGTTCAAGGCCAGCATGATCTACATAATGAGTACCAGGACAGCTGGAGTTGCAGGGAGACCCTGTCTCAAAAAGACCAAAAAATAAAAAAAAAAAAACTGAGGGAAACATATGTCTAACATTCTAATGAAAAATTACACATACAATATCTCTACATGAGTCATGTGCAAAGCTGAAGGCTACATAGCAAGAAACAATGCCAGTCAGGGTAAGTCAAAAGACTCCAAAAATTACAGGCTATTGCCACAGCCCTTCATTGCCTCCCAGAACTTTCAGCCTATTGCTGAAGATAAGTCATACTTTGGAGTCTGGAATTGGAGCAATGGAGCTGAAACTGACCAGAAAGGCACCTCTCCTGAAGACCAGCTTTCAATGCTTTGGAGAGCACTATGCAAACTACAAGGGAGTATAGCAATCAATGGTCCAACCCAGGTTTAAGACCAAATATCCATGTCAATGACCAGAACAGCATACAGCATCAATGCAATAGTGGCACTTTTATCTTGGGGGCAATCAATGAACTAACTGGACTGAAAACCCGCTCAATGGGAGGAAACTCATGTGTGGTACTCATATGTGGAAACTCATATGTGAACATAGCCAGATACACATGGCTGGAGAGGTCATAGAGCTTAGAGAAATTCCCAAAGTTTTTACATCCCTAAGGTAACATCTTACTAACTGAAAAATAAGTATCCTCATATTGACAGACAAAAATCCCAGACATCACCAAATAAAGAAGCTTCTTTTGCACTAAATGAAGAATATTATGGAGTCTGACAGCTGGACACACACACACACACACGTTGTCTGTGAATTGCCCAAGCCTAAGCGACACATACAATTCAACCTCTACACCTAAGTTCATGCAACATAGATCAAGGGGCCAAGAGGACACTAATTAACCTCCTAATTCTCACTAAGAAAGCTCTCTCATACAACAGAGGGCAGGAAGCCAAAGAGTCCTGAATGGCCAAACCAGGGAGATTAAGAGTGTGCACAGGTCACCAATATTCAGCTTCACAAACCCAGGGCTCAGGGAATATTGCAAAAGAGGGGGCAGAAAGATTGTAAGAGCCAGGGAGTTGGTGCAAGACCATATGGAAATAGAATCCTACAAACCCCTGGGACCTTGCTCATATGAAACTACAGCAGTGGTGTCAGCATGCATAAGACCCATGCAAGCTCAACCAGACAAAAACTCAACATGGGAACTGTAGACATGGGTAGCAGAAAACAATCTTAGCTGAAGAAATATTGGCCACAGATTGTGGTTGGGTGAGGAAGAACTGGCCTTCTTCAAGTGAGGGAGTTCCTTGCTCCTCATCTGCCAGACACACTTGCCCACCTAGGACTCTGGTAAGTCAGATCCTGCCTACTACATCTCTATTCCATTCCTCTCATCCCCCAACCCTGTCCCCTGCCAGCCTTGAATCCAAGCCCACTCTAATTCCTCACCTTCAGATCTCTGGACTAGCTTCAAAACCCAGATTAGCTAAACTCCCTAGCATAAACTCCACTGGCTCCTTATCTGACATGACCACCCATCCTACTAACCTGACCAGCCTACCTACTACTCAGACAAGTCTACTGCCTGGAAAACACCTGAAAAATGCACCAATTTATTTTTTATGCCTGAACAAAGAGCAACCAAGCTACATGAACAATAAAAACGGAATCACAATTCAAGCAGAATAGAAGTTCTTACTGGACACATAACCAACAAAGAACATTCATATGCCCAAACTGCACCTCAAGAACACAAATAATATGAAAAAAAAATAAGAAAATATGCTCCCAACAAAATCCACTAGTCCTACAGAAATGCACTACAATGAGAACTACCCTGAGGAAACCTAGGACACATAATTTAAAAGAACAATCATAAACATCATCAAAGAACTTAAAGAAAACAAAAAACACTTCAAAGAACTCAGATGATAGGCATAAACATGGGACAGAAGCTCAAAAATATACAGATATACAGCTTAAGGGAATATCAATAATAATTCACGACTTGAAAAGTGAGTTCACAAATGAGGTAGAAATACGAAAGAAAACCAAAATGCAAATGAACACGGAATTGAAAAACTCAGTAAGCCAACTGGAAACAAGAGAAAACCTCACAAGCAGACTGAATCAAATGGAAAGCTGAATATCAAGACTGGAAGACAAAGTTGAAGATCTGGACTACTTAAGCAAAGACTATGTAAAAAAAAATTAAAAACATAGGAATAGAATGCACAGGAAATGTGAGACAATAGGAAAACACCAAATCTATAAATCATAGGCATACAGGAAAGAGAAGAATATCAGGACAATGGCATTGAACAGATCCTCTACAGAATTATAGAAGAAAGCTTCTCTAAATTAATGAAAGTCTTACCTATAGAGATTCAAGAAGCACATAGGACATGACCAATTAGATATGACCAGAACAGAAACTCCCCCATTAGTTATGCAAGCTCGAAGCTATGCAAACTATGAAAGCTAGAAGAGCCTACACCAAAGTACTTGCATTCTAAACAACCATGGAAGCTAATCCTGAATACTTTATCCAGAAAAAATATCTATTATTGGCAAAGGAGAACAGAAAAATTTTCATGACATGAATGGGCCGAAAGAGTTCATGCACACCAAACCAGCCCTACAGAGAAGACTCAAAGCAATACAAAGGGCTAAAGATAGGAATGGTCATATACAAGAGGCTAGAGAAAGAAAATAAAGTCATAATAAAGGAAACACAAAATAGGGCCACAAACACAAAGAAATTAAAATAACAATATCCAATATACAGTTCTCAATAATAACATCATTTATTCCCTGTCAAAAGACGCAAGCCACAGGAATGGATTAAGAAAGAAAATCCATCTTTTTTTTTTTTTTTGCCTTCAAGAAACTCATCTCACCTTCAAGGACAGCCACTATCTTAAAGGGAAAGTATGAAAAAAAAATTTTAGGCAAATGGCTCTAAGAAGCAAGCAGGTGTTGGAATTATACATCTGACAGAATAGACTTCAAATTAAAACTAATCAGAAGAGATAAAGAGAGTCACTTCATTCTAATCAAAGGAACAATCATGAACATATATGCACCAAACTATGGTCTACCTAATTTCATAAAAACAGTATTCAGAGACTTTAAAACACAAATTAACCCCAACTCAGTGATAGTAGGTGATCCTTAATACGCAGGACAAAGAATAAACAGAGAGACATCTGAATTAAATAGCATCTTACATGAAATGGACCTAACAGACGTCTACAGAATAGTCCACCTAAGCACCAAAGAATACACTTTCTGGGGCTGGAGAGATGGCTCAGCGGTTAAAAGCACTGACTGCTCTTGCAGAGGACCTGGGTTCATTTCCCAGCACCCACATGGTGGCTAAGAACCACCTTTAAGTAGGGTGTGGGGGTGCACGCCTTTAATCCTAGCACTCAGGAGGCAGAGGCAAGTGGATCTCTGTGAGCTCAAGCCTAGCCTGTCTACAGAGTGAGTTCCTGGCCAGCTGGGGCTATAAGAAGACCCTGTCTAAAAAAATAGAATACACTTTCTACTCAGCACCCCAAGCAAGTTTTTTTCTAAAATTGACCAATATACACTTTCTACTCAGCACCCCATGCAAGTTTTTTTCTAAAATTGACCAATTCTGGGACATAAAACAAATCTCAACAAATACAAAAAATAAGCTAATTCCATGTATTCTATCAGATAACAGTACAATAAAGCTAGCAACAGAAAAAGAAGCTCTATGAAATATACAAACTCATGGAGATTAAACAATACACTCCTGAATGATGAATGCATCAAAGAAGAAATTAAGAAAAAAAAAGGATTCCTAGAACTAAATGAAATGAGAATACAACACAACAAAACCTCTGGGACATCTTAAAAGCAGTCCTAAGAAGGCAGTTTATAGATCTTAATGCCAGCATTTAAAATTCAGAAAGAGCACATGCAAGTAGCTTAACAGTATAACTCAAGACTCTAAAATGGCAAGAACAAAACAACCACAAACCTAGTGGTTGAAAAGAGAAAACAAAAATTGGAGCAGAAATTAATGTAGTAGAAACAAGGAAAACAATACAAAAACATCAATGCATCTAAGAGTTGATTCCTTGAAATGTTGAACAAGGTATACATACCCTTAACACATATAACCAAAAGAAAGAGCAAGTCCAAATTAACAAAATCAGAGATGAAAGGAGAAACATCACAACAGACACAAAAAATCCAGAATATTGTAGTGAAATACTTTAAAAATCTATACTCCATTAAACTCAAAAATCTAAAAGACCAGGCAAAGATACAACGAAAAAAGAAAGCTATAGACCCATCTCATTAATGAACATAGATGCAAAAATTCTCAACAAAATACTTGCAAATCGCATATAGACCCACATCAAAAAGATCATCCATCGTGACCAAGTTGGAGTGATACCAGAGATGCAGGGATGGTTTAACATAGGGAAATCCATAAATATCATAAAACATAAATGAACTGAAAGAAAAAAACAACATGATCATCTCAATTGATGCAGAAAAAGCCTTTGATAAGATCCAGCATCCCTTCGTTGAAGTCCTAGAGCGAATTGGACTGAAGGGAACATTCCTCAACATGATCAAAGCCATATATAGCAAACGCACTGCCAACATCATCCTAAATGGAGAAAAATTGGAACCATTTCCCTTAAAGGCGGGAACCCAGCAAGACTGCTCCTTATTGCTACTCCTCTTTAACATAGTGCTTGAAATACTTGCTAGGGCAGTAAGATAAGAGAAGGAAATTAAAGGAGTACTAATTGGAAAAGGAAGTTAAGTTATCCCTTCTTGCAGATGATGATATGATAGTTTACCTCAGGGATGCTAAAAACTCCACCAGAAAACTTCTAGAAATGATTAAGAGTTTCAGTAAAGTGGCAAGATACAAAATTAGCCTGGAAAAATCAGTAGCATTGTAGTAGACAGTATTACCCATGCACAGAGCTTGTCCCTCAACCTAACCTGCCCTAGGCAGGTGAGACCATACAAGCAGTTGAGTTGCAGACCTAGGCCAATCAGAAGGCAACAAGAGGAGAGCAGGAATGTGAACAGTACATAGGCCCTAACTCTGCCCCCCCCCCCTGTCTGTTCACCTGACTCCCAGGGTCTGTCTTGACTCACCGCTTCTCAACCCCATTCCTTTGGTTGGACACTGAAATTCCCCAGCAGGCTTGGGAGATTGTCTACATCTGGTGCCCACATTTGTCTACATCTGGTGCCCAATGTGGTTTTTCGACCCCCCCTGTGATGGCGAGGCACCCCCTTCCTTGATCAGTGAGTAGGCCCCCTTTGGTGTTCTTTGATTTTCAGCTGGCATTAGGATGAGCACCTGGCCCCCAGCCCCCAACACACAGACCCCCCCCTACTCCCTTACCATTTCCCACCCTCATGCATAATAATCCTCCCCACATTCGGGATCCATGGAAGGCTGCCCCACTCCTCCAAACCCGTGGCCTTAAAATGAAATCCAGGGACTTGGATTCATTTGGGAGGAGGCCATTTGCATTGCCCCTCCTCACCATAATTGCAAACCATAAGGCAGAGTATGTTCTGCATGAGCATAACTCAGCCTGACACAAGAACACATGTGACCCTGACTTTCACCAGGATAAGGAAGGTTCCCCCCATCCCCACCCCCCTAACTCCCTTCAGCTGCCCCTGCTAGGGATACTCATTTGCCCCCCCCTACCAATATACTCTTGGGGGGGCCCAGGAAGCTCTCTTCCACTGGAGGGACTAGAGACATCTCGCTCAGCTGGCTGTGTCTTTGGGGTAAGAAAGAGCTCAATTCCTTTTTTTTTTTACTTTCATTTTGGTTTTGTTTAAACTCAAGTTTCTGGTCTGGGGCGCTTGGTTAGGAGAAACTGGACATAGTATTGCTCCTTGAGTGTGGAGATGGGGGACGCCGTAACTCTCCACTGGTAAAGTGCAAACATGGGGTTCACCTCAGCGATTTGGAATCCAGGCAAGGGGTCTGGATTTTTGGTTCTGGGACTGAAAGGGTATCTGCTCCATGTGTGCAGCATTTCCTCTCTTCGTATGACTATGTCTTGTGTTTATGGTAACTGTTCTTCTGTGTGTCTAAGCGTGCATCTAAGTTTTTATGTGTTTGTAAATCAGTAATTATAATTGTCTCATGTTGGTTCTGTCAAACAAAGTGGCCATTTCAAGTTTCAATCCTTTAAAGTGTACAAAACCATTCATTTTGGCATGCCAGACTAGATATGCACATGCAAACTTTAAAAATTGATATTTAAAAATGCATTTAAAGGTCTAAAATTTGGTTTGTGTCTGCTTTCAAAAGGGATTGTGTGAAGTAACATGCATGCTTTGAAATTATCTGCTTTTTTTGAGACCTCTGCAGGCTAGATTCTCTGGGTGGATGTATCCCTGATTTAACATTAATTAGCCTTCGGGACTGGGAATGAATTATTGGACTGGGAGTGGTGGCACACACCTTTAATCCCAGCCCTTGGGAGGCTGAGGCAGGCAGTTCTTTGTGAGCTCAAGGTCAGCCCATCTGGTCTGCTTTGTTGAGTTTCCTCCACCCAGCTGCTATCTCAAAGGACTAGAGATAATCTGCCTCTACTAGCTACTAAAATTTGCATCAGCAGTTAGTCAGGAATCCTGGTCTGGCTTAGGAGGAGTTCTTTAGAGCTTGGGCAATTCCTGAGCTCTCTGGAGTGCCCACGTGGCAACATTTCGGTCTCTGCTAGAGATCCAATTTGGGGTCTGGCACCTGGATCAGTGGGGTGCTGCATGGCTTTCAGGGGTGCATTATAGGCTCTTGCCTCCAAGGAGTGAGGGAGAGCAGTCTGGAACAGCTTTTGGGCTCTGTTACGTTTCTGCAAGAATTTTTGAGCCTGTTTCCCTTCCTTTTTCCTCATGGGAGGAAAAGGGACCTCTCTGGGTCTGTGCCCTCCTTGCTGATCTTGCGGGCAGGCTGTGTGTTTGTGTTGAGGAAGAGTTGGTCTCAGAGAACTGGGTGAATCAAATTCATGAAAACTGTACTTCACTCCATGCTTTTAGTCTCCTATCCAGGCGTAGTGGCGCATGCCTTTAAAGTTTTTTATTTATTTATTTCTGTATGTGTATGAATGTACTGTCTGCATGTAGGTTTGTGCACCCGTGTCATGCAATAGAGGGTATTGGATTCCCCTGGAACTGGAGTTCTCCTGGAATTGGAGTTTCAGATGGTTCTCAGCCACCATGTGGGTGCTGGGGATCGAACCCGGGTCCTCTGTAAGAGTGGTCAGCACTCTTAACCACTAGGCCATCTCTCCAGCCCCAACATGCCTTTAATCCTAGCACTCAGGAGGCAGAGGCAGGCAGATCTTTGAGTTCAAAGCCAACCTGATCTCCAGGACACCCAGAGCTACAGGGAGACCCTGTCTCAAAAAAGACAAAAAAGTATTGTGATCACTTTAAGATGATAGAGCAGCTCTCTTGTCCCAGGATCCTGATGTTTTGAATGTGTGTTTGAGTCCTTTTAAACTATGGAAGTTCAGTTCAGCTTGTGGATAAGAACCTATTTGGAGGGTGTAAGTGCCTTAAGCCTTCATACTTAGTAAAATCTTATTCTAACATGCCTAATCAGAAATATAAATATTTTAGTGGTATAACTTGGGTACTCCAAAAAAAATCTTTCCAAACTCTTCCAGCACTTGGGAGACAAAGGCATGTGGATATCTAGATCTGGTTTGGGTGGAGAACTGATACCAGAATGGCTTGGGCCAGCCCTGTTTCTTGCCTCCATGGTGGGAGAGCTACCCCTCTTGGGGTAGCTAATGGGTTTTATTGTGTTTCCTATCTGTTTCCCACACTCCCTTCCTCCTTTTAGGAACCAAACATACTTCCTGGGTTTGAACTGGTGTCCCGCTGGTCTACTGGTCTAGCCACTCCTGGAAGTTCCACAGCCAGGTGTGGTTCCCACACCTTTAATCCTACCATGACTTTAATCCTAGCAGAGCTAAGGTCTTTAGGTATAGAGATCATTACTGTAGAATTTCTGAGTCAGAAACAAATAACTGACCCAATTTAATCCTAAATTAAAAATAGGAAAATTTGCCTCACAGCTAGACGACCTCAGTACTGTATAAACTGTGAAGATTAAAGTGTTGTTATGTTGACTGCTATAAACTTAAGAGTCATATTTTACTCTGATTTAAGTTTTCATCTCCAGAGTTTTCATTAGGTGCTGATGGAGCTGTTTACAAGTAAACTGTCATGTGAGCTAAAACTGTTAAACATTCCCTTTTTATTATTCTTAGAAGATTCACTGGTTTCTTTTCATAAGCAAAAAGTACCTCTTCTTAAAAGTGCACTTTGCAGAAGTTTCACTCCTTTTCCATTGAGTTTGAGTTAGGAGCTGTTACCTTGTAGCAGATCAGTATTAACATCTAGCTGGTTCACCAGGAGAACAGAGGCTAACCATGAGGCTCTTCATGTGGATGCTGGTCACACTGACTGATGGAGAAAGGTATTTTTTGTGGCACTGAGGTGGAAACCTCAGAGACGTGTAAAGANGTATTGATCAGATCTTCAACAGAATAATAGATGAAATCTTCCCCAAACTAAAAAAAGATAAACCAATACAAATAAAAGAAGCACATAGAACTCCAAACAGATAAGATCAGAAAAGAAACTCTCCACGCCACATCATAGTTAAAATGCTAGACACCCAAAACAAAGACAAAATCCTAAAAGCCGCAAGAGAAAAACAACAAGTGACCTATAAGGGAAACTTATCAGAATTACAACTGACTTCTCAATGCAAACTATGAAAGCAAGAAGAACCTGGAGTGAAACATTCCCAGTGTTAAGGGACAATAGATGCCAACCCAGGTTACTGTACCCAGCAAAAATATCGATTATAATTGAAGGAGAGAGAAAAACCTTCCACGATATAAACACGTTGAAAGAATACATGTCCGGAAAACCAAACCTTCAGAGAATACTTGAATCAATTCAAAGGACAGAAGAAAGGAGCAACCATCCCAAGGCACCTAGAAAGAGAAATCAATAAAAGCATAACTGCAGAAGTAGAAACCTAAACCCAAACCACAAATGGATAATAAGGCAAAAGGAAGCAACACAAACCTATCAGTCATAACCTTAAATATTAATAGACTAAATTCCTTAATCAAAAGACAAATTGGGAGTTTGGATTAGGAAACAAAATCCATCAATATGCTGTCCACAAGAAACACAACTTAACTTCAAGGAAAGGCACCACCTTAAAGGGAAAGGATGGAAAAAAATATTCCAAGCAAATGGTACTACAAAGAAAGCAGGTGTTTCTAGTTCAATATCAGAATAAATAGACTTCAAAGTAAAAGAAATCAGAAGAGACAAAGAAGACCATTACATTTTATCAAAGGAACAATTCACCAAGAAGATTACACAATTATAAATATATATGCCCCAATCTCTGGTGCTCCAAACTTTATAAAGAAGATTCTCTAGGACCACAAATCATACAATAACCCCAGTACACTCATAGTAGGGGAATTCAATACCCCATTGAGTACTTTGGATAGGTCAACATGACAAAGAATAAACAGAGATACATCTGAACTGAATGATATGATACAACAAATGGACCTCATAGACCTATATCAAATATTCCACCCTAATACCAGAGAATACACTTTCTACTCAGCACCCCACAGAACATTCTCCAAAATTGACCACATAACGGGACACAGAAGAAACCTCCACAAATACAAAAAAAGACTGAAATAACTTCATGCATTCTATCAGAGCACAGTGCAATAAAGCTCAACATCAACACCAGGATAAGTCCTACTGCCTACAAGAACACATGGAGACTAAACAACACACTCTTGAATAATGAATGGGTCAAGGAAGAGATAAAGAAAGAAATAAAAGCATTCCTGGAACTGAATGACAATGACAATACAACACAACAAAACTTATGGGATACCTTAAAAGCAGTCCTAAGAGGGAAGTTTATAGCCCTGGGTGCCTACATTAGAAAAACAGAAAGAGCACAAGTGAATGATCTAACACTACAGCTAAAAGCACTTGAGAGGCAACAACAGATGAACCCTAAACGCAACAGACAGGAAGAAATAACAAAAATCAGAGCAGAAATCAATGAAATAGAAACAAAGAAAACAATACAAAAAATCAATGAAGCCAAAAGTTGGTTCTTTGAAAGAATAAACAAGATAGACAGACCTCTAGCCCAGTTAACAAAAAGAAAGAAGGAACAACTCCAAATCAATACAATCTGTGATGAAAAGGGAAATATCACAACGGACAAGGAAAAGATCAAGAAAATTATATGGGAATATTACAAGAACCTATATTCTACCAAGTTTGAAAATCTAGAAGAAATGGATGAATATCTGAAATCTTGGGAATCACCAAAGCTTGGCCAAGAGGAGACCAGCAGCTTAAACAGACCCATAACATATGAAGAAATAGAGGATGTAGTAAGAAGCCTCCCAACTAAAAAAAGCCCAGGCCCAGACGGTTTCACAGCAGAATTCTATAAAACATTTCAAAAAGACCTACAACCATTATTTCTGAAACTGTTTAGAAGTATACAATCAGAGGGAATTCTCCCAAATTCCTTCTATGAAGCCAACATCACTCTATTACCAAAACCAGGCAAAGATCCAACTAAAAAGGAGAATTATAGACCCATCTCCCTCATGAACACAGATGCCAAAATTCTAAACAGAATACTGGCAAATCGCATACAGACCCACATCAAGAAGATCATCCATCATGACCAAGTTGGATTCATACCAGAGATGCAGGGATGGTTCAACATACGAAAATCAATAAACATCATCAAACACATAAACGGAATCAAAGACAAAAACCACACCATCATCTCAATTGATGCTGAAAAAGCCTTTGACAAAATCCAGCATCCCTTCATGCTTAAAGTCCTAGAAGGAATTGGATTGGAGGGATCATTCCTCAATGTAATCAAAGCCATATACAGGAAACCCACAGCCAATATCATCCTAAATGGGGAAATGACGGAAACATTCCCTTTAAAGGTAGGAACTCGGCAAGGCTGCCCCCTATCACCACTCCTCTTCAATATAGTGCTTGAAACACTTGCTAGAGCAATAAGGCAAGAAAAGGATATTAAAGGAGTACTAATTGGAAAAGAGGAAGTCAAACTATCCCTATTTGCTGATGATATGATTGTTTACTTAAGAGATGCAAAAAACTCCACCAGAAAACTCCTAGAAACGATTAACAGCTTCAGCAAAGTGGCAGGATACAAAATTAACCTTAGAAAATCAATGGCCTTTCTTTACACCAAGAACAAGCAACTGGAGAAAGAATTCAAAGAGACCTTCCCACTCACAATAGCCTCAAAAACAATAAGATACCTAGGAACAAACCTAACCAAAGACACCAAAGACCTCTACAACAAAAATTTTAAACCCTTAAAGAAAGAAATTGAAGAAGACCTCAGAAGATGGAAAAACCTCCCATGCTCATGGATTGGGAAAATTAACATTGTAAAAATGTCCATTTTACCAAAACTCTTGTATAGATTTAATGCAATCCCAATCAAAATCCCCAAGAGTTTCTTCACAGGCTTGGAAACAAAAGTTCTTAAATTCATTTGGAGAAACAAAAGACCCCGAATAGCCAAATCAATCCTGAGTGAAAAGAGCTACACAGGAGGGATCTCTATACCAGATTTTAAACTATACTACAGGGCTATAGTCATAAAAACAGCCTGGTACTGGCACAAAAACAGACCTGTTGACCAATGGAACAAAACCGAAGATCCAAATCTGAGCACATACAATTTCAGCCATCTCATATTTGACAAGGGGGCCAAGAAACCACAATGGAGAAAAGACAGCATCTTCAGCAAGTGGTGTTGGCAAAACTGGATCACCACTTGTAGAAGAATGAAATTAAACCCCTACCTCTCACCCTGTACAAAAGTCAACTCCAGATGGATTAAAGACCTCAACGTGAAACCCCAAACTCTGAAGGTGATAGAAGAAAAAGTTGGCAGCAGACTACAAGACATAGGCGTAGGAAAAGACTTCCTAAATCAGACAGCAGCTGCACAAGAATTAAGGTCGACAATTGACAAATGGGACCTCATCAAACTCAAAAGCTTCTGTACATCAAAAGAAACAATCAAGGAAGTGAAGAGAAATCCCACAGAGTGGGAGGAAACCTTCACTGCAGATACATCTGACAAAGCATTGATTTCCAGAATATATAAACTACTCAAAAAACAAAGAAAAAAGAAAACAAATGACCCGCTCAATAGATGGAGCAAAGAACTGAACAGAGACTTCACAAGCGAGGAATTAGAGATGTCTGAGAAACACCTCAAGAACTGCTCAACATCACTAATCATTAAGGAAATGCAAATGAAAACCACTTTAAGATATCATCTTACTCCAATAAGACTGGCTAGGATCAAGAAAACAAATGATACCAAGTGCTGGAGAGGTTGTGGGGAAAGGGGAACACTCATCCACTGCTGGTGGGAATGTAAACTCGTACAGCCACTATGGAAAGCAGTGTGGAGAACCCTTGGAAGACTTGGAATGAACTTGCCACCCGACCCAGCCATACCACTCCTGGGCATGTACCCTCAAGACTTACGCCACCACAGAGATACATGCACGGCCATGTTTATTGCAGCTCTCTTCACAATAGCAAGGAGCTGGAACCAACCTAAATGCCCCTCAACTGACGAGTGGATAGAGAAAATGTGGTACATCTACACAATGGAGTTCTATGCAGCAGTAAAGAAAGACGACATCACGAGCTTTGCAGGAAAATGGCTGGAGCTAGAGGACATCATGCTGAGTGAAGTAACACAGTCCCAGAAAAACAAACGATGAATGGTATCCCTCATCTGTGGATGCTAGTGCCAATTACCTAGTTGTAAGTATTTCTTGTGCATGGCCCCTTGAGCTTTTGTCCAAAGCAGTTGGGAGTGATGCATATTGGAAACAACAACAACAACAGAAAGGACTGCATCAAAGAACTGACTGAAACAGTGAACTTCTGCTCAAAACAGTCAACTTCCACATGGAGAATATTGAGAAAGACTGAGAAAGAGATGAAAAGCATGTTTGTCAGAATGCATGAGCTCTGGTGGGGTGGGGGGATAGGGTGGGGGACACGGGTCTTTGATAAAAATATATATTAATAAATAAAAAAAGAATCTTTGCATCAAAAAAAAGATTTGACAAAAATAATTTAATTTTAAATTTACTGGCTTCTTTCTTTCCCATGATGCTTTCCTATATTTTACACATATTCCACTACAATGGAATATATGTATTATGTATGTGTGAATATGTACATATAAAACTATTTTAAAAATAAAAAAATAAATAAAATAAAGACTATGACAAGTGATTAGTAAAGTCAAATGCGAATTAATATTAGATAGTTCCATGTCAGTCAAATTAGTTTAACTTTTTAGTCTGTTTGAAATGTAATGAACTTAATCTATGCACACAAACCAAATATTTAGTGTTATTTCACTTACGTAACCCACTTTCCTCTAGTCTTTCCCTAGGGTAATCACTATTAAAGTATGTGTCTTAATCACTTTGGGCTGCTGTAACAAAATACCATAGATTAGGCTGCTTAAACAACAAACATTTCTTTCTCACAGTTCTAAAGGCTCTGAGGTCAGGTGTCATCATGTTTGAATTCTCTTCCAGGATGCAGAACAGTGATCTCTTAGTCTATCCTCACATAGAAGCCAAGGGCGAGAGAGCTCCTTCAGGTTCCTAAGTGAGTAATTCCATTCACAGAGACCCCACGCCTATGTGATAATCACAACCTACCACTCTGGAGATTGGGACTTCAAGATATGCAGTTAGGTAGGGCAACACACATAGCAAACAACAAAACATAACAGCATAAGCCTATAAGACAATATGTTCTTCTACAAGTCCTTCTTGTCATATGAATACATGTGTCTGTACATATGTAACTGTACTGTAGATTTTTTAAAGAACACGAGATTATACTGCAGTGTTTCAGATAATTGTATTACTTAAAATATGTACCAATGATAGTTGCTAGAATATACTTATCTGCTAATTTTTTATTTTTAGAGTTTATACTTGTCATTTAAGCCTTCCCTTCTTGGAATGGTAATCTTTGAGCAAGTCCCTCTGAGCATTTTCAATGTGCAGAAGCATAAATCGAAATGCAAATGCAAATGGAATGAATGCCACAGAGAACTAAAGAGGCTTTGAAGCCCAGTCTCTGTGGAGATGTATTCCTGTTTCAATTTTTTAACAATTGTTATTCCCCTTTCTTCACATCTTCTTAAATTATTATCTATGTTCTGCACTAGTTTTTTCCCAGACACCTTCCATAAAAGATCTGGCCAATCATCCCAGCTGTAGTGATCGCTATGACGCTCCTCATCTGTCAGAGGACTTTCAAACCTCACATCATCTGCTGGTGTTTATCTTCCAAGGTTCCTGTCATTTCCCACGAGGAACACTCAAGCCATGATAAACCTTGTCTCCTAACATCAGCTTGGTGCATTTCCTACTTTTCTTTGAAAGACGTCCAACATTACCACTTGAATACTTTTGATGTTTATTAGTGTCAACCTTGTTTTCCAGACACAAAATAAATGACAGAAGAGGCTACAGCTGTGTAAACAGTGGTATTGCAGGCTTTAGTTAATACCGCATGAAAGGAGGCTGAGACTTGCCTGAGGCATTTGTAATTTTGGCTGGGATTCTAGTCAGTTTTTGTGGGTTGGGAACTTAAGGCCTATTAAGAAGTCAAATATTTTTTCCTGCAAAGGGTTGGGACATGCACATATAGTTACAGTTATACATTGTATATTAGTAACATTACTTCAGAGAGAAATAAGATTGCAAAAGTTATTGTTGTGTAGGCACAGCCAGGGATTAGATAGTACAGGTATCTTCATGTGTTCATGCAGATATTTTCATGCGTAGATTTGGAGATGGTAAGAAGAATGGATGGTTAGACAGGACTGCGAACAGAAAATCATGTGTTCAATTGTCGTAAATCAAATGTATTATCATCTGTATAGGGAAGATCAACGTTTTATGTTTAAAAACTTAGACAAAAGCATTAGTTGTTGAAGAAATCTTTTTGTTTTTTTGTTTTTTTTGTCTTTTTGAGACAAGGTATTCCTGCAGTCCCAGGTGGCCTGAACTTGCTTTAATAGACAAGGCTGGCCTTGAACTCTCTGAGATCCACCTGCCTGTGCCTCCTGAGTGCTGGGATTTAAAGGCATGTGACACCACACCTGGCCCTAAAGAAATCTGTTTACTGTGTGTGGACTATATGCATGTGTGTGGGTTTTTCTACCATGTGGGTTCCAGGGATTGAAGTTAAGTCACCAGGCTGGATGGCAAGTGCCCCCTACCTGCTTAGCCATCTCATTAACACTAATTTTAGGTATTATTGACTATGAAGTAAAACAAATGCAGGGCCATAAAAATCTGAAGGGTTGAAGATCAAAGATACTTCTTTTCTGGAATATTCAAATTACAGAAAAGCACTAGGTTGTTATATACAAATTCTGCATTAGAAACTACCCAGAAAATCTAATCCAATTAAGAGAAAACAGAAAAAATAAAAGAGTTAGAAAGCTATTAAGGCTTAAACCACAGGGTCCTCAAAGAAGAGAAAGGTCAAACTCAGCTGAGCTTTTGTGCCCCTTTCCTCATCAAAGCCACTGGTCTTCTCAAAGGGATTACTGAGCTGGTCAGAAGCCGAGCACAAGTGGGAGGAAACCTTCACCACAGAGACATCTGACAAAGCATTGATTTCCAGAATATGTAAACTACTCAAAAATCAAAGAAGAAAGAAAACGAATGACCCACTCAATAGATGGAGCAAAGAGCTGAACAGAGACTTCACAAGTGAGGAATTAGAGATGGCTGAGAAACACCTTAAGAAGTGTTCAACATCACTAATCATTAAGGAAATGCAAATCAAAACCACTTTAAGATATCATCTTACTCCAATAAGACTGGCTAGGATCAAGAAAACAAATGATACCAAATGCTGGAGAGGTTGTGGGGAAAGGGGAGCACTCATCCACTGCTGGTGGGAATGTAAACTCGTACAGCCACTATGGAAAGCAGTGTGGAGAACCCTTGGAAGACTTGGAATGAACTTGCCACCTGACCCAGCCATACCACTCCTAGGCATGTACCCTCAAGACTCACCCCACCACAGAAATACATGCATGGCCATGTTTATTTCAGCTCTCTTCACAATAACAAGGAGCTGGAACCAACCCAAATGCCCCTCAACTGATAGGTGGATAGAGAAAATGTGGTACATTACACAATGGAGTTCTATGCAGCAGTAAAGAAAGACGACATCATGAGCTTTGCAGGAAAATGGCTGGAGCTAGAGGATATCATGCTGAGTGAAGCAACACAGTACAAGAAAAACAAAGGATGAATGGTAGCTCTCATCTGTGGATGCTAGTGCCAATTACCTAGTTGGGTTTATTTTGTTATTTTTTTACCTAGTTGTAAATATTTCTTTTGCACAGCCCCTTGAGCTTTTGTCCAAGTAGTTGGACATGATGCATATTGGAAATAACAACAACAACAACAGAAAGGACTGCATCAAAGAATTGACTGAAACAGTGAACTTCTGCTCAAAACAGTCAACTTCCACATGGAGAATATTGAGAAAGACTGAGAAAGAGATGAAAAGCATGTTTGGCAGAATACATGAGCTCTGGTGGGGTGGGGGGATAGGGTGGGGGACATGGGTCTAGATTTGATAATCTTGTACAAAAATATATATAATAAAAAAATTAAAAAAAAAAAGAAGCTGAGCACAATTCCTATTCATCTCAGGGAAGCATACAACATGAAACTAGAGTCTAGGGACCACCAAGAAGAAGGGACTTGGTGTTCATGCACTCCCTTTATCCAGTGTTCCTGGAGGCCTCCACCCTGAGAGTAAAAGAGAGGTCATCAATTTAAGACATCTTTATACATTACCACAGTCCGACGGTTGATAAACAGCAGAAATTTACTTCCCATAGTACTGTAGGTTGTGAAGAGGCATATTCAGGCATCACAGATTCAGTCTCTTTTCAGGCCCATATCTGGACCCGCAGATAGCTATATTTTAATTATGTTCTCCCAAGGCAGAAGGGGGAGTACTCATTCTGGGGCCTCTTATAGGAACAGAAATTCTACTCAAGATAGCTCCACCCTCATGATCTAATTACCTCTCTAAAGTACCATGTGCTCAAACTGTCATTTTTGGAGTTAGGGTTGAGTATATGAATTTGGGAAGAACACAGAGTTTCAGAGCACAGCTATGTCCTTAGACAAAGAGTAGCCTTGACAACATTGAAAGCCTTGTTTTGAAGTGGCCCAATGGCAGACTGATTATGGCAGCTGCCTGCCAGAGAGCTCAGCCACGGGGTACAGTTAGCTTTATGATTCTTCAGATAAAACCCTGGCTTTCAATAAAATTATCACGAAGGGGAGACAATACTATTATATGACTGAAATCTCTGGAAGAATAAATGAGAAATAGATCCAGATCTACAAGAAGTGCAGATATTGATGTTACCTAAGTAGGACAAGACAATTATGGCTGGAAGTTTTGGAATACTCTCCCTTCCCCAGATGTGGATTTGACCTTTCTCTCCTTGAACTGATTCTACCTTACTGTCTGGTATTTCAAGCCTCTTCTGTTGGTTAAATATATATTGTCTGTTGGTCCTTTAATCACACGTGGCCGCAATCCACACGTTGTTCTTCCCTCCTAGAATTAGGCTGGCAGCTTCACAGGTTGTAAGCCTCAGAGCTGTTTCCTCCTAACAGTTCCTAGGCTGAACTTCTGGCAAGGAGTGGGGGAGGGGACTGTGAGAAGTCACCCGAGAGGGAATGAAAGAAAAGGAATCAGAGGGAAGGTCCGGGAAATAGACTCCGTTTTATTCATGTCAGCAATGTGTTTATGTACTAAAAGCTACTGTTCTTGTGCAAGGAAGCCGGGGGCAGGAAGAAGGGACGGACAAGCCACCATGGCTCCTACCGGGGAGCTGCAGAGCTCCTATTTGTTCAACCAGTAAACTAGAGGTGTGACATTTTGCTCAATACCTTAAGGGAAGGGGGCATCTGGGTCTGGAACTTTGCAGAGATAGGCTAGGAAGGAAACACTGCAATATCCTGACCTCATGGATCTACAGATAACACTCAGAGACAACTTGAATGCCCATGGAGATATCAGATAACTCTCAGAAGTTCTGGGACAGGTCTTACCGGTCTGCCTCAAGCCAGGCAAAGTTTCATTCCTACACTCTTCCATTTCCCCTCCTTCTTCAGGTGATGTTTTTGTCCATTTCAAACATACTTCTTACCATCCTTTATGTGTGTGTTGATACTTTGGAAAAGCACAGGAGAAAACACCTATGATTGTAAGTGCCTTTGATGTGACAGGATTTCAAATCACCTAGGAGACCAGCCTCCAGGCACACCTGTGAGAGATTATCTTGATTAGGTTAATTGAGGTGGGATGATCCACCTTAAAAGAGGGCTTGGGTCCTGGACTGCAGGAGAAGGAAGAAGCTAGCTGAATTAATCACTCTATTTTTTTTCCTGAATGGGACAGCATCTGACTAGTACTTCAAGCTCCTGCCACCTTGACATCCCCCCTGTGATGGATTGGACCCTTGAACTGTGAACTGACATGAAGCTTTCCTTCCTAAATTGGCTTTTGTGAGGAAATTTTAGTACAGCACAGGTGCAACTAAGACATCACTTTTCTGAAAACTACCAACTTATCTCCTCGCCTGTTCCTGCTACTCCCTGAAAATCCTTCCTTTTAAACCTCAAATCTTTCTCCTCAATAACATAAAGTTTGACAATTATTTGAATTAGAAATGGTCTTGGAGATTTTCTGATGAATTTGGGTGTCACACATTAAATAATACAAATTTTAAAATTGCAAGGCCTTGACAGTTTTCACTAAGCTGATATTTCTTGGTAATACATTTGCCTCATATAGATACTGTATAGAGTCCCTTAATTCAGCTAAGAATGAAGCGGGTGATCTGCAGGCCATTGCTCAGGACACTTTCGATGCTCTTCTGACCCTATCTCTAGAGAAGAAGTTTGGGGATTCTGCTGATTTGAGGGGTTGGCGAATGGTAAAAATCATCTCTCAAATAGAGCGCCATGGAATTTTATAAGAATCATTGGCCCCTGGGGCTTATTTTTAAATGTTTGTAAGCTATAGAGTATTTCTCAGCTATAGACCTACTGGTACAAAAAAATTATACAAAGCCAGCTACGTAAGAGAAAGCATGCAGATGATACTTTGTTACTAACTCACGTATGTCTGCCTATCATCAGTAATGCCCCCCACCCCCCATTTTCTGTTCTTCTGCTCCTTTAGTGGTCCCTTGGCATTATGGCTAAGGGGATAGGCTGGATGATTCAGTGATAGTCAATGTTAGGCTATTCTATTCTCCTCTTATGGTTCTGCTTGTCTCCACTCCCAACCCCTGAAAAAGAGTGAGTTAGTGGGTTTGTTCCATTTTCTTTGTTTTGAGATTGAAAACTACAATTGTCTGTGTCCACTTGTTACCTGCTGTTCATCTTGTGAAGCTGATCATTATGCACAGTGGAGAACAAATGACAAAACACGTATGTGAGGAGATGGGAATGTTAATTTGCTTGACTGTAGTAATCATTCACTATGTCTAATGTATATCAAGGACTATACTGCACACTTTAAGTACACAGAATTTTTATTAAAAACTACCAAGATGCAACAAAAATCATCTTTAAATACAGAGAGAGAGAGAGAGAGAGAGAGAGAGAGAGAGAGAGAGAGAGAGAAAGACTTATTGAGTGAACTTTCTGGTCATTTGACCACTGATTCTAGGTATGACTTAGTAGTGTCAGGACAATATTTTATTCTTTGAAAATCTCATCCACGTATAGGAAGAATCTTAATCATATCCCCCTCTGTCACCATATTCCACTTCCTGTCACTCTTCCTGGGTCTCCAACACATTTTTCAATTATGTATCCACTATTATTTACATTTTTAAAAAGTTTTCTTTCCTAATTTTTTATTGAGCTTTTGTACATTTCATACAACATTTCTTAACCCAAATTAGACCCCTTCCCCATCCCTGCTCCCTCCTCCCCCCACCAGAACTCATGCATTCTGCCATACATATTAAGTCCTGTCTTGCATCTTTTTCTCAGTCTTTTAAAAACTTTTTCGATGCAGATGTTCAGTATTTTGGTCTGTTCTTTGAACAAGTCATTTTTTTTTGTTTGTTTGTTCCCTTTAATTTGTTATTCCAAAATGTACATATATACTGACCAATTAATGCAGTCCTCATGCACAGGGCTGTGGGGTCACAGGCAGTCTACCATTAACCACACTCTAAGAAAAGTGAGTCTTTCTGCCCCATCACTTATCAACTTGGCTAGGAGTGGGGCCTCAAGAGTGCCTCCCCGGCCACATGCTAGAACTGTAACTGGCTTGATCTTGCACAGATTCTGTGCAGGTAGCCACGGCTCCTGAGTTCACGTGTGCACCAGCCATTTCACGAGGATGGCGTTTCGTAGCTCTCCCCTCCATCCTCTGGCTCTTTTTTAAAATTTTTTAATTAATTTTATTTATTCCTGTATGTGTATGAATGTACTATCTGCATGCAAGTCTGTGCACCCGTGTCGTGCAATGCTGCGGAGGTCAGAAGAGGGTCTCGGATTCCCCTGGAACTGGAGTTCTCCTGGAATTGGAGTTTCAGATGGCTCTCGGCCACCATGTGAGTGCTGGGGATCGAACCCGGGTCATCTGTAAGAGCGGTCGGTGCTCTTAACCACTAGGCCATCTCTCCAGCCCCCATCCTCTGGCTCTTATATTCTCTCTTCCTTCTGTTCCCTGGGCCTTGGTGACAGGGGATGATGTAGATGTCCCACTTGCAGCTGGGCACTGCTTGCCAGTTATTCTTAGCACTCTGAGCAGTTTGTTATTAGTCTCTCCATTAACCACTCTCTTTAGCAATATAAAGCTTCTCTGACCAAGGCTGAGAAAAGTTAACATCTATGGATATAAACATTAATATTTAGAAGGAATTTTAACAACCTGACTATTCAACAAAAGCCTCAAAAGATTTTCTCCTTGGGCCTATGACTTACCCAGCCTTGGGTTTTGGCCGTTTGCAGTACCAGGCACAAAATCTCTTCTGTAGAACAGGTCTCAAATCCAATCAAGGGATTTGGTGACTATCCCATAAACAGTCTTGTCATTATTGGAGCACTGGATGACACCACGAACAGTTTTTCTCCCCAAACACCCTTCATAACACCGTCCAGCACTAAGTGAGCTAGCCAGCAGGGAGAAAGTTTCTTGGTTAGTTCAAGTCCTGCAACCAACATGTGTGTGTTCTTCAGCAGTAGGGTCTTCCCACCCAGTTCAGTTGGGCAACCAAGAACCATGGCAATAGCTTGTATTTGGGGAGGGGGCTTCTCTGACCAATATATGGGCCTGGTTAATAACCCATATTTTCATTTTTTTTTAAATTTTCATTTTTTTTATTGATGCTTTGTGTATTTCATGCATTTTCCAATTCAGTTCAGGCATATTTCCCTTTCCCTTCCCCCCACCCCACCCCATCCCAGATCATGCATTCTGCCATAACTGTCCTGCATCTTTCAGTTTTTTTTCATTTTTTAACAATAAGTGATAATTTATGAGTACAAGCATCCTTCATGTAAAACCAATTTGCAAGAAGTTGTGCCCAAACCCACATGGCCCATGGGTCCCACCATCCAGCGGGGGGGGGGTGTCTTGTATGTTCAATCAAGTTGATCAAATGAGTGTCCAGACTATATTGCTGCAGTTTCACCATTCACTCCAATTGCAGCCCTTACATTCTACCACGCCCCCTCTTCCACACATTGTTCCCTAGGCTTAGAAAAAGGGCACAGGTGGATGAGAAGCAAAACAGTCTACTTTCTCTGGAGCTGTTGTCTTGGTCTCTGGTCAATTCTGGCTGTTTCCTTTCATGGGCTGACAGTTTGTCCAGGAATAACCTTTCGATCCTACTAATGAAGCACAAGCAATTAGATATATAGGTATTTAAACAGTACTAATTGTTATGGTAGGTTACTTTGGTATAGACTCAGATGTTTGGGTGGTATGCTAATCCATGAATTACGTTTTTTTCTGTAAAATATGACAGGGTCTTACTGTAGCTTATAACATCTCTTAACCATTAGAGGATGTAAACTTGTGGCATCAGCCGTGGGTTATTCCTCCAAGGAGAGAGCTAATAGCCAACTAGATTTGGGATATACAGGCATATGGCTGCCTCTGCTAAACAGTATTTCCAGGCAGGTGAGGTGTAGCTGGTGCTGATGGAGGAGTCTTGCTTGACTCAAGGAGACCCATATTTGCTTTATTGGTTTAATGGCCTTTGGTAACACTCTATGGTATTCCAGAGACCATCTGTACATATTATCTTTTTTTAATTTTTTAAAAAATTTATAGGTTAATTAAAAATATTTAGGATTCACATTTTAATAGTAGTGTTGCATGCAAGTACAAAGAAATATAACTTTACATTCCCGGGTTACATAGCAAGTTGATGTATGTTTTAATGTACTTTCAAAGAAGAGGTTGATTCTTTCTCATAGATCTTAGAACTTGGAAAAATAGATGCATAAACCTCAAACTATAATTATAGTAGCATCAGGTAATGTGGTAATATATTTATTAAAAAAGAAAATATTCAGTTTGCATTATGTCATTTGTTTTTCTGGGACTGTGTTACTTCACTTAGTATAATGACTTCTAGTTCCATCCATTTACCTGAAAATTTCATGAGGTTGTCTTTCTTTTTTTAAATTTATTATTTTTTATGTGTATGAGTGTACTGTCTGCATGTAGGTTGGTGCACCTGTGTCGTGCAATGCCGTAGAGGTCAGAAGAGGGTATCAGATTCCCCTGGAACTGGAGTTAAGACAGTTCTCAGCCACCATGTAGGTGCTGGGAATTGAACCCAGGTCCTCTGCAAGAGCTGTCAGCACTCTTAACTCTGAGCCATCTCTCCAGCCCCAAGGTTGTCTTTCTTTACCATCACATGGAACTCCATTGTGTAGATGTACCACATTTTCTCTTTTTTTGAATTCATATTTTTCCCCTTTAATTTTATATTACCCTAAACCCTAAAGTATGCATACATATCCTCCCTTCATATACTTCAATTAAAAGATGATGTTGAAGTCATCTTTCTTTGACATCATGAGCTTTGCAGGAAAATGCTGGAGCTAGAGGACATCATGCTGAGTGAAGTAACACAGGCCCAGAAAAACAAACAACGAATGGTATCCCTCATCTGTGAATGCTAATGCCAATTACCTAGTTGTAAGTATTTCTTGTGCATGGCCCCTTGAGCTTTTGTCCAAGCATTTGGGAGTGATGCATATTGGAAACAACAACAACAACAACAACAACAGAAAAGACTGCATCAGAGAACTGACTGAAACAGTAAATTTCTGCTCAAAACAGTCAACTTCCACATGGAGAATATTGAGAAAGACTGAGAAAGAGATGAAAAGCACGTTTGGCAGAATGCATGAGCTCTGGTGGGGTGGGGGGATAGGGTGGGGGACATGGGTCTAGATTTGATAAAAAAATAAATAAAAAAACAAAAACAGAAACAAAAAAAGATGATGTTGAACACTGTATTAGTCACTTTTCTGTTGCTGTGATAAAACACCATGACCAAAGGAACTTATAACAGGAAGAGTTTATTTGAGCTTACGATTGACAGTTCCAGGGAATTAGAGTCCATTGTGGTGAGAGGCATGGTGGCTGGAGCTGGAGCAGCAAGCCGAGGGTCACATCTCGCAATGAGCACAGGAACCAGAGAGAGTGACTGGAGACCACAAGGCTTGTTAAACTCACTAAGCCTGCCCCCAGTGACATACCTCCCCCAGCATGGCCACACCTTCTAAGACCTCCAAAAACAGCGCCACCAACTGTAGACAAATGTCTGAATACTTAAAGCCTATGGGGGACACTCATTCAAACCACCACATTCCACTCCCTGGCCCCCATAGGCTCCTGACCATATAAAATGCAAAATGCATTTGGTCCAACCTTAAAAGTCCCCATAGTCTTTACCAGTTTCAATGCCATTCAAAAGTCTACAGTCCACAGTCTCTTCTGAGACTCAGGCCAATCTCCTAAACTGTAAGCTCCTGTAAAATCAAAAGACAATTTACATACTCCCAATGTACAGTGGAACTGAATACACATTCCCATTCCAAAAGGGAGGAATAGAGGCATAGTGAGGAAATACCGGACCAAAACAAGACTGAAAACCAGCAGGGCAAAAACCAAGTCCAGTAGCTCCACATGCAACTTCTGGGACTTGACTTCCAAAGGGATTAGATGGCTCAGCTCTTCCAGCTTTGCTTGCAACACACATCTCTTTCTTAGGCAGGTACCACTCCCTGTATGCAGCTCTCCTTGGCAAATATCTCACAGGTCTGTCATCTCGAATGTCTTCTTAGGGTCTCCACTGCCAACCAGGCTTCACAGTCACAGCTTCACTCAATGGCCTATCAGGGCCTTCTTTATTCAGGGACACCCCTGCTGCACTCTGCCTGACCTTGGCAGCTCTTTGAAACCGTGGAGGAAGAGCTGATGACCCCTTCACTCTTTCAAACTTCATGCCTCTAAAGCCAGCACCACATGAATGAAATTGCCAAATCTGGCTGCAAGTTCGGGATGGACTCTGGGCTATTTCAACCACATTTGCAACTTTTCTCTGCCCTGGACTTGTTGCAGGATTAGCTGGGTGTGGTCTTGCCCTGAAGGTACTGATTCTTTTGTTTACTTGTAAATCTCCAGGCCTCTCCTTAATCACTTTAGTCTCCTTATGAAAGGGAGCCTCTCCTTCACATGCCTTAGCCCCAACTTTAATCTTCCTAGTGCAGTTATCAGATCCAAAGTGTACATTCTGCATTTCTTTCTGCCCCATCTGCTCTTCTTCACTGTAGATCTGCACAATATTCACCATTAAAAGCCACACCACCATTTCTATGTTAGGCTGTCTTGAAATATCCTCTGCCAAAGACATCAATCCATTGCTTTTCAACTTAGCATCAGGCAAGCATCTGGGCTCTGGGCAAACTGCTGCCAGACTCTTTATCAAAATATCCCAGTTGCTGCCTAAGTCTTTATTTTCCTCTGGAACCACATCTTTTGCAGCAATGCTTTCTTCCAGGCTTCTACTAGAAATGGCCCTTTAAGCTCTGCTTACAGTAGTCAACAGCCTTTCTAGCCCAAAGTTCTAAAGTCTTCCACATTTCTCCAAACATCCACATGGTCAGGTTCTTCACAGCCAATAGCCCACTCTCTGGTACCAAATTACTGTATTAGTCACTGTTCTGTTGCTGTGATAAAACACCATGACCAAAGGAACTTATAAAAGGAAGAGTTTATTTGGGCTTATGATTGACAGTTCCAGGGAATCAGAGTCCATTGTGGAGGGAGGCATGGCAGCTGGAGACTGGAGCAGCAAACTGAGGGCCACATCTTTCAATGAGCACAGGAAGCCAAGAGAGAGAGACTGGAGACCATGAGGCTTGTTAAACTTACTAAGCCTGCCCCCAGTGACATACCTCCCCCAGCACAGCCACACCTCCAAAAACAGCGCCACCAACTGGAGACAAATGTCTGAATACTTATAGCCTATGGGGGACACTCATTCAAACCACCACAAACACTTTCTAAGATGTTTCTCAGCCATCTTTATTTCCTTACTTGTGAAGTCTCTGTTCAGCTCTTTACTCCATCTCTTGAGTAGGTCATTTGTTTTCTTACGTCTTTGTTTTTTGAGTAGTTTATATATTCTGGATATTAATGCTCTGTCAGATATAGCCCATATTTTCTGTCAATAGCACTGTTCCCTCCTACAGTGTACCTATTTAGCTTAAAAGCTAGTGGCGTTTCATAAGACTTCTTCTGACATCTTTAGTTTGAGTTAGTCCATCCCCTATCCTCCTTTTCTCTTACCTCTCTGCCCATATTCTTTCTTCAACCTTTAGGTCCTAGTATTCCCCTTTAATTCCTTAATATCAGTTGGTTTCTGCTATTGCCACTTATGCTTCTAGTTGGGTCACAGGTTTCTTTTAGCCTCTTCATGCACACTTCATTTTGTTTAACCCTAAACCTCTCATTTTCTCATCCTCATTATCCACTCTCTATTGGAACATTTCTGCTCCCTGTATATCCCCTCCTTATTTGCATTCCATCTATATTCTACTGTCCATCCTCCTTAGTACATGTCCCCACCAATGGCCTGTTTCTAGATTTGTGGCATCCCCTCCAATTAAAGACATAAAACAAGAGATTTGTAGTCAGGACCTACACACATATGCAGTGTTTGTCTTTGGGGGGCCTGGGTAATCTCACTCAGTATAATCTTTTCAAGTTCCATACATTGACCTGAAAAATTGCATGATTTTAGTTTTGTTTAAAGGTTAGTAATATTTCATTGTTTTTATGTACCATATTTTCATTTTCCATTCATCAGCTGATAGGAATATAAGTTGATTCCATTTCCTAGTTATTATAAACAGAACAGTAATGAACATGGCTGTGCAATCATCTCTGTAGTAAGAGATAGTGTCCTTTGGGTGTGTGCCCAGGAGTGGTAGCTGGGCAATATGTTAGATCTATTTATAGTTCCTTGAGAAACTTCCAGACTGATTTCTAAAGTTGCTGCATTTATACTCCCTCCAACTGTGTAAAGGTTCCCTTTTCCCCACATCCATGGCAACATTTGCTGATACTTGTGCTCCTGATGATTGCCATTCTGGCTGGGCTGAGGTGGGATCACAAAGTCATTTAATCTGCATTTTTCTGAGAACTAATCATGTCGAAACCTTCTTAAGTGTTTACTAGCCTTTTGCATACTTTCTTTTGAGACCAGTAGTATCAGGTTTGAACTATCCTTCTGTTGCCTATGCTCAGTGAGTCATGAGTAACTCAGATATGAAATAGAAATTCTACAAAAATGAGCTAGGGAAAAAGGAAAGCCTTCTACGATGTGTGTGCAGCGATGAATAATCTTGCCAGTCTGAAGCAACTGTGCACAGCTATGTGCAGTCTGAGTTCCAGGGCCTTCATCATGCTTCTATTTTTTTACCTATGATGCTTAGAAAATAATATCACAAGCATATTTTTGTGAGTTTAGTTTTGGAATTATTTTTCTGCTCCCCTTTAAGGAATAGTAATTCAGATTAAAAATGGAACTAAGTAAATATGGTTTTAGCATGCCTTAAAGTTCTGTATCAGTGAATAACTTTAAGAATATTTAATGCTTTTAAAAATTAAATAGATTAGGGATTATATTAAACATGTTTTTAAAGTGTTGAGACATTGACTTATTTTTACCCTATTATATAGAAGTTCTTATATAATGCTTAAAAGAAATCAACCTAGGGCTGGAGAGATGGCCTAGCGGTTGAGAGCGCCGACCGCTCTTACAGAGGACCCAGGTTCGATCCCCAGCACCCACATGGCGGCCAAAAACCGTCTGAAACTCCAATTCCAGGAGAACTCCAGTTCCAGGGGAATCCGAAACCCTCTTCTGACCTCCGCGGCGTTGTGTGACACGGGTGCACAGACCTGCATGCAGACGCTACATTCATACACATACAGAATGAAATAAAAAAAAAAAAAAAAAAAAGAAAAAGAAATCAACCTGGGGCTGAAGAGATGGCTCAGTGGTTAAGAGCACTGAATGCTCCTGCAGAGGACCTGGGTTTGATTCCCAACACCCACTGGTGGCTAACAACCATCTGTAACTGCAGTTACAGGGTATCTAACACCCTCTTCTGGTCTCTACAGTGCACTGCACAACACAGGTGCAGTTACATATATGCAGGCAATACACTCACACATATAAAATAAAAATAATAAATAAAACTTAAAAAAAAGAAATGAAGCTGGTGCAGGGCAGATGGGTCAGGGGGAAAGGCCCTTCGGGCCAAGCCTGTTGACCTGAGTCTGATCTGCGGGAACCACACAGAGGAAGGAGAAAACTTTTTCTTATGAGTTGCCTTCTGATCTCAACAAGTATATTGTGGGATGTTTGTACCCATCCCTTGACCAAATAAATAAATGTAACAAAAATGAAACTGCATGCTTTTAGAAATACTAGGCATTGACTTTTTATCACAATGCTGGGCTTTTCCACATTGTTTGGAGCAGAAACATATTACTGAAGTACGTTTTAGCAATGTTTATCTTTTCTTAGCTTTTGGGGTTGAATCTTTTAACAGCAGCGAAATCTTTTTTATAACATGATAGTAGAAATGTGATGTGTGTGTGTGTGTGTGTGTGTGTGTGTGTGTGTCTGTGTGTGTGTGTGGTTTAATGTGTTTCCAAGGCTAAATAATCACCCTACTAAATTGTGTAGCCTGAACTTCAAGGCATCATTGATGAATATCAGTCACCATGTAGGAGATTGATGCTCCTCATTGCTTTTTGGATGTCTACATCTATTTTTTGTGCTTTAAATAATCTTAGCCTGGTGTGGTTGTGAGATACTTAGTTTCTATTGTCTTTTTGATTGATCGCTGCTGTCAGTCTGAGGCCTTTGCCCTCTCTGTCCTTCTCCTCCTCCTTCACCATCATCATTACTCTGTAGGTCTCACAGGAGCTTGGTAGCAATCTGTGATGGCAGCTCAGCAGTCTCTCTGGGTGCCTTCCTGATTCTGTAAATTCATACATATAGGCAATAATTTGTGGATGAATGAACAGCTATTGACTTTTGTTTTAGTGGTGAGAAATCCTGCTGTCTGTGCCTAAATTGCACAGAAATCTCCAACAATGTTGAAACAGTGAAAGTCTATTCAAGTCTATAGGAAAAGAAAATATACAACACATCATATGAACTAAAGGCATTCTCAGTAATTATTCTCTTAATAAAAACAGAGTTTTAGAAATGTTCCTTTATTCTTTTTAGTTTAGGTTTGATGTACAGCCTAAATGTAAGGCCTTGTTCATCACATTTTAAAAGCTGAGTAACACATGAACATTGCCCGAAATGGAATCATCAATAATGCAACTATGAATAGAATAAATTCATAAAATTTATAAAGGCACAAAGCAAAGCATTATTTGATATAGCCATTTCCAGCAGGAAACTAAAATGACAAATTTGTTCATTGCTACCATGCAAATACACAGTTTTAGGGAACATTTGACTTTGTTTTTCTAAAATATAAATAGCGTTTTAGTTAGCTGAAGGCATTGGCATATGGAAGGTATTTGAGAATTTATGCCAGTTGAATAATTATCAAATAAATCAATGAACAAGTTATTATTGGACAGCAACTGCATGCTCAGCACATCCCAGGTGGTGCGGGGGAAGTGGTGATCTAGTCATGTCATGCTGTTGCTAAGCTCATGGGACAACCTGTCACCAGATTACAACTGTTTCCTGTCAAAGCCAAAGAGGTACCTCTGCTTAAAATGACTGTCATGTATGCTTTTCCAGTCTCTGTGTGGGAGACTAGAGAAGGGAATGAGAAACAAGACAGTGATAAAGCAATGTAATGGAAAACATATCCCTCCAAAATGTATCTGAAGAAAAGAGGCCTTGGAGAACGAGAGGTGGGCTCAGATGCTTCCTGGGGGGGGGTGTTAAATATTTTATTTATTATTATTATTATTTAATTTTTTTGGTCTTTTTGAGACAGGGTCTCCCTGTAGCCCCAGCTGTCCTGGAACTCGCTCTGTAGACCAGGCTGGCCTTGAACTCACAAAGATTCACCTGCCTCTGCCTCCAAAGTGCTAGGATTAAAGGTGTGTGCCACCACACCCGGCTATTATTTAATTTTTTTGTGTATGAGTGTATTGCTTGCATGTATGTAAGTGCCACTATACCTTGCAGTGCCATGCAGAGGCCAGAAAAGGGTATTAGATTTTCTGGAACTGGAGTTACAGACAGTTGTTAGTCATCACATGAGTGCTAGAAATCGAAACTGGGTCCTCTGGAAGAACAGCAAATGTTCTTAACTGCTGAGCCCTCTCTCTAGCCCTGAGAGGGGTTTAAAATTTACATTTACTTAAGGGTACTTAAGCTGGCAAAATATTTTATTCCTTGTTATACTGAAGGTGTGGTAAGGACAGAATTATAAAAATAAGCTAAAGCAGTTGGGTGTGTTGGTACGTACCTTTAATTCCAGCACTTGGGAGGAAGATACAGGTGGATCTCTGTGGGATTGAGGTCATACTGGTCTACATAGTGAATTCTAGGCTAGCTGGGGCTACAGGGGACCCTGTCTCAAAAACAAAACAAAACAAAACAAAACAAACAAAAACCCAAGCAAGTTTTCTTCTCTTTTCTTTTATGATTCTGGCTGTATCCAACAGCCCTCTCCTGTGAAGGGACATGTTTGTGGGTTTCCTCCAAAGGGATAGCCTATCCTAATTAGGACAAATAAAATATTAAATATCCTCACAGGCCCCATAACAAAGAAAATTTACAGAATAATAGTTTCTGTTGTTCCAGCAATGCCGAAATTCCTAAAGAGCCAAGACACAAAATGCATAGAAACACTGGAAAAATGTAGTCTTAAATGCATAACTGAACTTAGGAGAAATAGAGGCAATTGCACTGACTGCTGATGGAAACTTACCACAAAGAAACTCTGAACCTAGGTTCTTCCATGGTGTTTAGATGTGCAACCTAGAGTTTAGTAACCAATAGGCTTGAGTAATAAGGGCTCCACAGAGGTATGGAGTGGAGAACAAGGTGAGGGTCTTATAAAAAAACAGATGTACCAAGAGGATGAGATGGCCCAATAGGTAAATGTACTTGCTGTGTAAGCCTGGACACACACACACACACACACACACACACACACACACACACACGACCTAAAATAAAAAGAGGAGTTCAAATAAAAAATCTCCAAAAATCAGTTGAGGAAATGCTTGCTTCTTACACATGAGAACCTGAGGTTTGATCCCCTGCATCCACATCAAAAGCCAGTATTGGCAGAGTGTTGATTATAGGCTAGCAGCGGACGGGAGGGTGTGGCCACTAGAGGAGGCAACAGCCCTATACTCTTGACTATAGACTGAGAGAGTGGGTCTGATACTGTAAGAACTTATTTGTATTTGTGAATATGAAGGAAAGAGACCTCTGTAAATTCTGAAAGAGTTTAAAATCCAGTGACTGTTTACTGATGCTCACAGTATAACTGACAGTTATCGTAAAAGTTTTAGATGGTTCAGTGGTTAAAAGCACTGGCTGCTCTTTGCAAAGGACCCAGGTTAGATTCCCAGTAACCCCATGGCTGCTAACAACTGTCCATAACTCCAGTTCTAGGAGATTTGATGACCTCTTCTGATTTCCATAGCCATTGCATGACGTAAGTGCACACACATAATTGCAGGCAATACACTCATACACATAAAATAAAAAAAATAATCAACAAAATATTTTTTAAAGTTTTAAGTTTACTTTAATGGGTATCAGCACATTATTTTGACAAGGCAAGAAAGTCAGGATCTGACTGATTGACTACATGTTTAAATACTGGTCAAGGGCCATATACTAGTGAAGAGATGTTAAATATTAGGATGCAAAGCTCATAACATATTCTCTAACTAGTCGCAGAGATATAGAAGCAAACCCTTATGCAAAATGGGGTAAATTGAATAATACACTACTTACATGTAGTGGAAATGTGATATGGTGTCAGTATGCTAGGATATTATAATAATTATTACCTGTGCATTATAATTTAATTGCATCATAAATGTAATTAAAAATTATTTTTTGTCTTTTTGAGACAGGGTCTCCCTGTAGCCCCAGCTGTCCTGGAATTCACTCTGTAGACCAGGCTGGCCTTGAACTCACAAAGATTCACCTGCCTCTGCCTCCCAAGTGCTAGGATTAAAGGCGTATGCCACCACGCCTGGCTAAATGTAATTTTTATATACATACATTCTACTAGAAGGGATAATCCAATGAAATTTTAATAGTACATTTTTTTCTAGTAGTATACTACCCAATGTATTATGCCTATAAGTAGCTAATAAAGTTATTAGTGGATCAACTTGCTACATATAAGTGAATAATAATTTGCTATGTAAAATATTTGGAAGTTAAAAATGTTTTTAGAATATATTTTTTACATTTTTGGATTGCTGTTGGAAATTCTGAAATTACTTAAATACTTACAATTAATGACTTTTTCATGTACTTTAGCATTCTGCTGTGATGGTTTATTTTAAAATTTTATCATTTATTCATGGCTGTTTGGCCTCTGCAAACATATCATTGATGAATCCTCTGTACTAAGTTCAAAAGGGGTGTTAGCTTTAACCCTACTTTGCTGAAGGAATGGTTGTATGGAATTTTAATTGACTGGCTAACTCAGAACTCTTTTTATTTTTGTGGTGGTAGAGTCATAAGCATGCTCCACTTTGTTGAAATATTTGTGGCCAACTTTCAGTTTTCTGGTACTTATTTTTCCTTTCTGAGATATTTAGATATGCTTTAGTATAATGTGAAATTCCACATTGAATTCTGTTAATGTTGTTTTAAAGTTTTAAGACATTAGGCCACCTAGTTATGAGGTATTTGGACTTTTTTACTTGAAATTTTACCAGTAGCTCTAAAAATGCATAAAATCCTACTTTAATACATAAAAAGAAGTGAGTTGTAATGTGTTTTGATCACATTCGCTCCCTATTATCTCCCTCCCACCCCCCTCTGAAATCTCCCAGAATGTTTCCCTTCCATTTTCTTATCTGCCTTTCCTTTTTGAAAAATTAATATTCCAGCAAGTCCTGCTGCTGCTGCTCGTATGCACATGGGTGTAGGGCCATCAACTCTGGCATGGGCAAACTACTAGTGAGTATACTCCCAAAGGAAAGGGACATTCCCCCCTTCAGGAGTATTTAGCTGCCAATAGTTCATCATCTAGAGATTGTTGCCTGGGGAGCATCTTCCAACATATGCTGGAATTTTGACTGGCTTGATCTTGAGCTACTCTTGTGCAGGCAAGCGCAGCTGCTGAGAGTTGATGAGTGTGATGGCCCTGAAGTCATTTTATACCAACTTTCCTTGATCTCTCTCTCTCTCTCTCTCTCTCCGGTCTTTGAGACAGGGTCTCCCTGTAGCCCCAGCTGGCCCTGGAACTAACTCTAGACCAGGTTGGCCATGAGTATGTCATCATGCCTGAGACTATTCTTAGCCATCATGTGGGTGCTGGGAATCGAACCTGGGTCCTTTGGAAGAGCAGTCGATGCTCTTAACCACTGAGCCATCTCTCCAGCCCCGACTTTTCTCTCTTACAGCTTTTCTTCTCTCTCTTCTGTGAGATTTGGAATATAGATGTCCCATTTAAGGCTGAGTACTTGTTCTTTGGACTTTGTCCATTTGTGAATTTCTCTAGCAACTCCCATCTGCTTCATAAAACTTCTCTGATGAGCTGTGAGGGTTGCATTAGTCCGTGGGTATGAGTAAGGATTTAGATGGCAGCTTGATACAATATTCTTTTAGAACACTAATATTAGTAGGGTCTATGTCCTCTCCAGCCATGGGTTTGAGGCCATATGTATAATACAAGTCATGAATTTCTTCCTGTGGAGTGGGCCTTAAGTCCAATAAAAAGCTGTTGATTATCCCCATAGCATTCGTAACATCATTGACCCATGTTTTAATATTTAGATATAATACCTTATCAGATATTTAGCTCTAAATATTTTATCCTATTCTGTACATTGCTTTTCCATTTGTTGACCATTTCCTTGCTGTAGATAAGCTTTAAAATGCGATATAATCTTACCCTGCCGCCGGGAGCCTGTGCAGGTGTGAAGGCCGAGTCTCTCGCCAGCCCGCCTAGCCTGACTTGGGGTGCCCAGGGTAAAGGTGGCAGTAATGCTAATTCTGGTAAGCAAACTGAAGCGAGATGACAATCTTAAAGGATCCCGGACATCAGCTTCCACATCTGACTCCACTCAGAGGGTTTCTGTCAGAGACAAGTTGCTTGTTAAAGAGGTTGCAGAACTTGAAGCTAATTTGCCTTGTACCTGTAAAGTGCAATTTCCTGACCCAAACAAGCTTCATTGTTTTCAGATAACTGTAAACCCAGATGAGGGTTACTACCAAGGTGGAAAATTTCAGTTTGAAACAGAAGTTCCTAGTGTATACAACATGGTGCCTCCCAAGGTGAAATGCTTGACTAAAATCTGGCACCCCAACATCACAGAAGCAGGGGAAATATGTCTAAGTTTACTAAGAGAACATTCAATTGATGGCACTGGCTGGGCTCCCACTAAGAACGTTAAAGGATGTTGTCTGGGGATTAAACTTTTTATTTACTGATCTGAATTTTAATGACCCACTGAATATTGAGGCTGCAGAGCACCATTTGAGAGACAAGGAGGACTTCCAGAATAAAGTGGACAAGTACATCAAACGCTATGCCAGATGATAAAAGGAGATGACTGCAGGCCTGTGGACTGTGTCACAGTTGTTTCTGTGTGAAACAGCACGAGGTAGTCCTCCTCCCCATCCTCACACTCCCTGTCAGCCCCTAAGGATTGTCCTAGTCCTGCGACCCTGTTGTCCTGAAGAAGACCATTCTTCTGGCTGCCGGCTACAGGTGGTGAATGGAATATAATACAGGAAGAAAGTGTGTCTGGACCTCAAAAAAGTTGTCTGCTTCCCTTAACATGTCTGCTTGAAACTCCACTGTCTAGGTTGTTGGTGAAATTGCTCTGAAGCTGTGATGAACTCACCTTTGAGGCTAGCGCTTGCTTCCCTTTTCCCCAACAAAAATCGGTGTACCACACAGGTGATGTACTGACATGTTCAGTGTGACTGTCAGATTGGCAATCAGAAACCGGTTGTAAATGGTGATTGGATACACATTCTCTTAGCTTCTTCCAGTGTTGACCCTGCCCAGATGTGAAGCTTCCCAGAATGCACTGTAGATCTCGCTGAAATGCATATTTTATTTAATGTAAGTATATTTTGGAACAGATTTGTAATCTGTACAATTTGGTGCTTTAATTATTTTTTCTATTCTCATTTAGTTTGTATTTTCATTGTGTAGAGCTGACACAACACAAAGACGTGTCAAGCAGCTATTGAAGAGAATTCAAATTCAAAGGAAAAACAATGTGATATAATCTCACTTATTTCTGGCTCTTATCATCTGTGCTTTGGTGTTACATGGGAAAAACTACTCCCAAGGGCAATGGCAAGGAGCATTTTCCTTAATCTTCCTAATACAAGAATGTATTTCAGGTGTTATATTAAAGCTTTTAACCCATTTTGAATTTATTTTTATGGATTATGTAAGATAAAACTAATTTAATGGTCTTACATGTACGGTTTTCCCAATGCCAGTCATTGAAGATACTGTCCTTTCTCCCTTGTGTCTTCTTGGCATTCTTATTGAAAATCAATAGACTATATATGTGTAGACTTATTTCTGGTTTCTGATTCATTGGTGCAGGGACCGTTTTTCAGTCAATACCTTTGTGTCTTTAGTATAACTTTATAGTATAAAATTTCAGCTTTGTTTTCTTAAAAATTATTTTGGCTATTCACATCTCTTGTAGTTTCATATGAATTTTGGTATTGCTTCTATTTTAAAGAAATAATTACTGTAACTTTATAGGCATTAGACTGAATCTGTAGATCTTCTTGAGTAGTGTGGACATTTAAATTTTGGTATTAGCCATTTTGATTGCATTTTACTTGAGAACTTGCCAATATTTTCCTGGTTCTTTGTTTATAAATTTAGGTTTCATACTGAAAATTTTCAATATTTTGTCGTGAGATTCTAGGTTCCATAAAAGTCCCCTGGAAGATATGTGTGTGTGTGTGTGTGTGTGTGTGTGTGTGTGTGCCTGTGCACACATTCATTGTGTTTTATTAGGCAATCTACTTGATTAGTGCACAGCATGGTTCTGCCTCATTTCATGTAGGTAGTGGTTCCAATAGAATTCTAATCTCATAGCCTTTGCTATCCTGTTGCACACTAGTCAGAAGGTTTTCTTTTATGCTCAGATATTGGTTTATGTTAAGAGGCTTTCCCAAATTCCTTTTGTGATGCTGCTTTGCATCTGTTCTTCATGTGAGTGAGCACAGTGCAGAAAAAAGTGGGAACCCTCATTTGCAGGTCTGTTCTTCCATGGACCCCAGATAAATACATAAAAATTATTCAGGATTTGGATGATCCTGTTTACACAAATTGTTATACTTTTATAAAATATTTTATATACTATTTTCATTTTATATGTATGAGTATATTACCTGCATGTATGTAAGTGCACTTATGTCATGAAATGCTCAAGGAGACCAGAAGGTGGCATCAGATTCCCCTGGAACTGGAGTTACAGACAGTTGGTAGCTGCCATGTGGGTGATAGGAATCAAATGTGGGTCCTCTGCAAGAGCAGCCAGTGCTCTTAACTATTGTATCATCTCTCCAACCCAGAAATCATTATTCTTTAAACTTTTACAGACAACATAGTGAATCACCATGTCCTATCCAGGGCTGAGGTGACTGAATCTTTACCATTGTTACTTATGAGGCTTTGTATATTTCTGGCTTACAAATCTTACAGAGTATTTCCTCCGTGGGTTTCAACTTATAGCTGGAGTATTTACTTAGGTCGCTCTGCTTTATTAGATTCTGACTGCCGATATCTTTCTTCCCCCATCTGTGGCACCAGTGATACTCCCTCAACTATTTGTCTTCTCAACTGCTTCCCTAGTAGTGAGAAGAAAAACAACACTGTATATTTTTCTCACTCAGTGAGTATTTTCATCAGCATCTTTCAAGTGCTGGCTGCCATCATAACTTCCAATTTTATCTCCCTTTCATTTTCTTGGTGTAAGGATTTGTTTACCATGAGTTGCTCTACCTCTTCTAGAAAAGGTGGAATTACATTCTGATATTTCAATTCTTGTATCTTGCTCTGTAATAAATGCATTAGTATGGTAAAATTTATGGTGTTATGTGTATGTCTGTAAATATGTGAGCACAAGTATCACTGACATATTTCATATCCTAATGATAAAATGGATCATCTTCACTTTAAATTTTAATTTATACAGTATTTTCTATAAATTTGATGAATCATTGATGGATGAAACACTTGCCCCTTTAGTACTTGTTTCTTAGAATTAAAACACTTATTTATTTGTTTTTATTTCATGTGTATGAGTGTTATGCCTGCATGTATGTAAGTATGCCTGTGTCCTGCAATGTCCATAGAGGAGAAACGAGGTTGTTGGATCCCCTGGAACTGGAGTTACAGGTACTTGTTAGCCAACATGTGGGTGATGTCTTCTGCAAGAACAACTAGTGCTCTTAAATTCAGCCATCTTTTCAGCCCCTGTTTCTTAGAATTTCAAAATCATGTTTCCATGTGACTTTGACAAACGGTTTTAAGGCACAGTGAAATAACTAATGTTTCTATATTTTCCATTAAAAAAGCTAGGTATCAAAATTACTTTGAGTTACCATAGTTATTATTTCTAGTATTTTTTTCTTTAAAAACTACTAGTAATAATTTCTCATTCTTTAAAGGTTAGACGTCTTTGTCACTTTCTGATGTCTGGTCTTAGAAGAACAAATAACTTGTTTGTACATCATTTTGTATTTCTATCTTACCCCAAATAATTTAAATTTAAAAACTGCCTAGGATAATCATTCTGTCCATTCTCAGAGTTGGTCTTCTTAAACCATGTTAACAGAAACACCAACCATTCTGATATTCTTTTTAATTATGCTTATTTAATTGATAATTCAACCAATCCAAAAAAGAAAATCCAAAACCAGGTTTAGACTGTACCCAGGAAAATAGCAAATGTCTCATTATCATTGCAGTTAATCATGTAGTGTGTATTTATTTTAGTCATTTGTGCCTACATCTTCTGATTTTAGGAGATAAGGTCAGCAATCGTCATACTTACATATTAAAATGAAGCAATTGTACATAATCACTGCTGATCTAATTTCAGCAAATGATTCCATTTTGTGTTTACATTGGATAAAATTAACTTGGAGAAATGAACATAATGGAGAGGTAGAATTTAGCATGATGTATCACAAACTGAAGCACACTCCTCGTTTGAAGACAGGCCAAACGTACAAGATGAGTTATCATTAAACCTTTTTAAATATAATCATCAGAGTCATCCTTTTAAATCAATGTAGCCTTTATGGGGAATTGCTTCAATGACTATTTTTGTTTTTGTTTTTGTGGCTCTTACAGTTGTGTAAACCCACTGAAATCAGTATATAAACTTAATGTATATTTGTACTCTGATGACAGACTCAATCTCTTTAAAGTTTATATTGTTAGGTAAATGTCACTGTCTCATTTTGAAGGATGACACATAATGGATTTATGGGATTCATTCCTTTTGAAGGTCACATTTGGATAAAATATATTTAGTGATATTTATTGTGGCAATAAAGATTTCAAAGTAATGTACAAACTTAATCCCACCTAGACTGGTTTGAGGATTGAAGAATCAATGGAAAGAGGAAAAGAAGGCTTTAGAAAGAAAGGAATTCCATAAAAGCAATTTTGGAAGATGTCAGATTTATGTCAATGATGGAGCTACTGTTCTAGCTGCTTTCTATTGCTGTGATAAAACACTGGCTAAAACGCACTTGGAGAGGAAAGGGTTTATTTCATCTTATACTTCCAAAGCACTGTCCATCTTTGAGGGAAGTTAGATAGTAGCTCAAGGTAGGAACCTAGAGGTAGGAACTGAAGCAGAGATTATGGAAGAATGCCACTTATAGGCTTGCTTCTGTTGGCTTGATCAGATACTCTTCTTATGCAGCCCAGAATGTACTGGTCTGTACACCCAGGGATGTACATCTACCCAGGGATGATATTACCCACGGTGGGCTGGGCCCTCCTACAGACAGGCCCACTGGCCAGTCTGATGGATTTAATTCTTTAGTTGAGGTTCCCTCTTCCAAGATGACTCTAGTTTGTGACAAGTTGACAAAGCTAGCCAGCACAGCTACCTTTCAGTTGAGAATATGCCCTGAGATCCAGAGACTATGACTACAGAGTAAAAAGATGGTTGGTGTATATAATCCTTGTGGAAATTGCAAGTGTGTACGTAAAGGCCAGCTGCTTCTGCATTGTGCTTAATTGCCTGCCTGTTGTTTACATCAGAATCTGCCCCTAAGTGAGATTTGCTTGCATCAACAAGCTGTGTGCGACAAAACTTGCGATAACAAGAACTGATATTCACAGAGCATGAGGCAGGGTCTGCAAGTGGGCCTTGAGAGATGACATCACTCTGCTTATTTAAGGGAGGTACTGCAAACAATAAACGGATTCTTCTTTAACATCAGGTGAGAGGGTCCCTGGTCCGTTAATTTCTACACATGTGTAAGTTAAGCCTTTTAGCTTGGGGTTTGTGATGAATGCTAGTGCGTATTGGCTGGAAAAGGGTCCTTCTGCCAGACCACGCCTGGAAAGTGCGTAACGAGTAGCCAGCTGGGTTTAGACTGGACAGAGGCTTGCAGTGAGCCACCAGCCTGGGATATCTGTCTGGGGTGTGTTCAAGTCCCTGGCAGGTGAAATTTAAACGGCCATAGCAGACCCTAAGGCCAAGTGTCTGAGTTAATCAAATAGCTTGGCCAGACAGGGCTGTGGGGCCGAGTTCCCCCCCAGGTGCAGAGTCCTGGCCTTGGCTCCCAGGAGGAAGTGCTGGTGGATTCCTTGTCCCCTCCTCCCTTTTGTTCCCTTTGATCCTCCAGGTGCAGTGCTAACCACACAATTGGAAGGGGGTATTTTGTGAAAAACCATAAAAGGTAAGGTGTTTGTAACTAGAAGAGAGTTTTAGAAGGCATTCTAAAATTAGTTGGTAGTTTTAGTGGCAAGGATATATAGTGCCAACACACCGAAAGGGAAGCAGTTTGCTTCATGGGAAATGGTGCAAAGTGAACCTAACCCCAGAAAATGGCTGGAACAGAAAGGAACAAAAAATAGTAGGCCATTTGTGGTTTCCTTGAACCATAGTCTTGGCTTCATCACTGTGTATATGTTTCTTGTTTAGAATAATATCAGCTTCAAAAACACCAAACCTGTGGTTTGAATTAGTTCAAGAAAAAGTAGAAATGTTGTTGGTTCACCTGAATGAAGATAGGCTAGGTGTATGCATGGCCTCCAGGGAACTCTCAAGAGACCCTAGACCAGGGACTGAAAAATTTCTCCTTTTCACACTTATCCACTTCCATTTAACCTTCTCTAGTCCTCCTTATTTTTATTTTTATTCATGTAAATTTAGTAGGATTGTTGCTTCACATTTTGAAAAATCAATTGTGAGTTTTTATTTAAACTTGTGCACATATGCACATATCACTGATCCTAGGAAATAAGGAGACAATAAAGAACACATACATACATACATACATACATGCAAGTATAGATAGAATGAGCATTATAAAGTGTTAGTGGATGTATCTTTGCTTTTCTATGTGTACAATGCTGAGTGAGAAATACCACACAGTTTTTTGTTAAATAGCTGGCAGTCAGAGAGGCTGCTAATGCCCAAAAGAACTCTTGAATACAAGGAGAAGCAAGACAGGGTTTATAAAGCTTAAAACCACAATTACATCATGTCGGGGGCAAAGCCAATAACCATAGTTATATCAGATCACCATAGTTACACTAGACAAAATGCAGGTCAGTTAACAAAAAGACATAAGGTTTCAAGGAAAAAAAAAACCCATGTTTTTCAGAATTGTAGAAACAGTGGCTTATAGAGATGCAGATATAGCTGGGAGGGAGGGTGTGCCATCTGGACATGCTACCTGGCTACCTATAAGTTTCCAGTATTGTAGAAACACTGTGCTTCCTCAAACTACCTGCATGAAATTTTTAGCTTGGCTGCAGTGGGAATGGAGGGGAAAAACACAGGGTAAAGTAAAAGTCAACTAGAAGACAGTTGTATTATACATAACTATAGGGTGGAATCAAGGCACAGATTTCATCAAATTCACCCATGTTGTTTTGGGTGACTATATATGATTAACTTGGGAAGCAAACTTAATTTTTGCATTAAATCATCTTAAAGAGAATGCTACAAGGTGATATTGTACAACAGAGAAATTATAGAGAACATTTGTATGTGCCAATACCAAAGTTATTGCTCTACAGATTTTGTGTAAAGCAAAGGTGCAGCACCAGCTACAACTCATCTGCCTGGAAATACTGTGCAGCAGAGGCAGCCATGTGCCTGTATATCCCAAATCTAATTGGCTATTGGCTCTCTCCTTGGAGGAATAACCCATGGCTGATGCCACAAGCCTACATCCTCTACTGGTTAGGAGATGTTATAAGCCACAGTAAGACCCTGTCTATTTATCAGGGGGTAAAAATGTAATTCATGGATTAACATATCATCCAAACATATGTGTCTATGCCAAAGTAACCTACCATAACTATTAGTGCTGCTTAAATACCTATATATCTAATTGCTTGTGCTTCATTAGTAGGATCGAAAGGTTACTCCTGAACAAACTGTCAGCCCATGAAAGGAAACAGCCAGAATTGACCAGAATCCAAGTCAACAGCTCCAGAGAGAGAGGACAGTTTTACTTCTCATCCACCTGTGCCCCTTTTCTAAGCCTAGGGAACAATCTGTGGAAGAGGGGGCGTGGTAGAATGTAAAGGCTGTGATTGGGGTGAACGGTGAAACTACAGCGATGTAGTCTGGACACTCATTTGATCAACTTGATTGAACAAACAACCTGTCACCCCCCACTGAATGGTGGGACTGTGGGGGTTTGGGCACAACAGTCTGTAGATTGGTTTTGCACGAAGGATGCTTATACTCATGGATTATCACTTATAGCTAAAAAATGAAAAAAAAAGATGCAGGACAGTTATGGCAGAATACATGATCTGGGATGGGGTGGGGGGGGAAGGGAAAGGGAAATATGCCTGATCTGAATTGGAAAATGATGTACGAAATGCACAAACCATCAATAAAAATTAAATTAAAAAAAAAGTCAACTAGAACAAGATGTAGTTAGCTTTACCATTTCATGTGGAAAAGAAATCCCAGAAGGATCCATGTGAAACCATTAATTAGTGACTCCACTGGGAAGTCAGTGGCCTAGTGTGGGCAACGAGACAGTATATCCCACTCTGTCTAGTTCTATTGCAAAAATACCTTTTTCTATTTTGTTGTGCAATTTAAAATTTTTGTCATTGTAATTTATGAAAATCTTATAATTTCTGACATAATTTTGAACTGTGGAAAAGAAAACTGACAGAAAAGAAACAAAATGGCACAGTGGGTAAAGGTAATTTTGGCAGAAGCCCAGTGACCTGAGTTTGAGCCCCAGAAATCACATAAAAGTAGGCAAGAACCAACTCCACAGTTTTGTCTTCTGACCTCTAAACTCATGTTGTGGCATGCATACCACCTCCCACCCATACACACACTAAAAAAAGCATAGAATTCAAAATTCGAAAATCTCACTTCATGAACATTTTTGGGTCAATGTTTTAACAAACATACACTGTGGAAAAGGTAGACGAGCATGATGTAGCTCCATTGGTTGCCATGGTGACATTATCAATGACTTCTATATTTTCTATTCCACTAATTACTAAGGCCCCATGAGATGTGTCTATAGTCTGTTTGGCCTTTGAGAAGTGGTTGACAGAAAAATTTGTGGTGAAAAAAAACACGAGGCTTAAAATTTCATTGCTGGTTTCTCAGATTTTTCTTCTTCCTTTTAGTCATTATTGAGGGACTAGCCTGATCTATAATGGATAGAGACATCCATTGCTTCCCAAAGGTCTGCATTATCATGTTGTTATGATGTGTGATGTTGAGTGGAAGCATGGCATTCTAGGAATGTGATGACTTGGTTTCTAGTCCCAGTCTTTATGCTTACTCAGTGTTATAGTTTCATCAATTACTGACAGCCACAACTTACAAACTTTCCTTTAAGCAAAGTGTTCTATTTATCTTCACACTGACTGAGAGTCACGGTATTATCACCCCCATTTTACAGATAAGAGATCTCATTGAAGAAAGGTTAAGTTGTTTGACAGAAGAGAGAGCAATTTACAATTGCCTTTGGGAAAGGAAATGAAACAAACCCAAGTTAGTAGAGTCAAGATCCAAAGTTAATTTAACATGTCATTGCCTGGTAAATCACCCCCTTTTATAAGAAGTATCTAAGGCACAAATTATCATGTTAAAAAGTTATACTATTATCTATCTATCTATCTATTTATCTATCTATCTATCTATCCACACATAATGTGATATAGATAAAAATAAGATACAGTCATAGGTCAAATTAAAATTCCCCTTAAGTATATTAATCTAAAATATATTAAAAGCAAATTCCTGGATGCATAAAGAAAACTGACAACTCCCAAATAAGTTTAAAAATATCACAAATATAAGGCTGTATTCTGAGTGTTAGGCTACCAAAACCACAAGTTAGGATTATATTTAAAACCAAGCACTGCGCGAATTCTCCTTAGACTCAGCAGGAATGTGTGTGCCTGTGCACTGCTTCCTGACATGCATCTTACCACTGTGCCTCCGCTTTTATTGTGCTGTCTACTCATGTAGATCATTACAAATATCAGCACTGGGATCCAAACACAGAAATTTTGGTTGAACTGTTGTAAGAACCAATATTTTCTAAGCTGTCAAGTGTATAATAAGGAGGAAACCATATCGAAAAACATTGTGGAAATTTATATTTACTTTTCTTGGGGAGATACTGGCTAAATATAATATTAAAACATGTTAACAATGCCATGCAATGACCTTTCAGTTTTGTAGATGTATCAATTTTTAAAAACATTGAAAATACTATTGTCACATTTTATTCCTACTGTAATTGTAAGTGCTTGCTTGTCTATTAATTTTACACGTTAGTGCATAACAACCACAAATTCCTTTTTTTCTGAACTGCAAAAAATTTATCTTGCACTGTTTTTATGACTATAAAAGTCAGCTAAGAGGATAAAAAATAGTCCTATATATACTGTGTTTGGTGGCACATGCCTTTAAGCCTAGAACTTTGGAGGCATAAGCAGGCAGATCTCTGCAAGATCCTGGCCAGCTTCTACATAGCAAGTTTCAGACCATCTGGGGCTATAGGGAGATCCTATTTCAAACAACAACAACAACAACAACAACAACAACAACTCCTAAATAGTAGTAATGCTACTTTCTAGTCCAGAATCATAACAAACAAAAAAGGCAATCTTTTTTTTTTTTTGACAGGTTCTCCCTAGTCCCAGCCTGCCTGGAAGTCACTGTGTGGACCAGGCTCTTCTCCATCTCACAGATACGCCTGCTTACACCTCCCAAGGGCTGGGATTAAAGGCACAAACCACTACACACAACATATAACCAAGAATTTTAAGGAAAATATTAAAACAATTTTAATTTTACATGTATTCATTATTTATTTATTTAGCTTGTTTATGTGTGCCATGTCACACATATTTAAGTCAGAGGACAATTTATAGAAGTTGGCTCTGTCCTTCCACCACGTGAGTCCTGGGATTGGTGGCCTGGCTAGCTCCTTTACCTGCTGAGCCACCTCATGGGCACAAGAAAACATTTTTAAGAGAAAGGATAATGGCAATCTATCATATCTTTTGGGTCACTATAAAAAATCAGGAATAGAGTGCTGAAAGGATGATTCAAGGTTTAGAACTTTGGCATTTCCCCAGTCTTACGATTTAAATGTAATATCATTAATTATTGCCTTGGAGACCACAGAAACATGGCCAAACTTTTGGTTTAAGTAAGATAAATGATAAGCCTGCAGGAAAGGATGATATAATATGTATGGCTGGCGAGAAACAGGAAGGATCATGTGGAGAAAAGAAGAGCTAAAGGTTGTCATATATGTCAGACACGGTCTCCATAGAGAAACTGCCAAGTGGCCACAAGATGGAAGATATCTGAGTGGGGTTAGCAAAAGAAACTTGACAATCTCAATTAGTTAAGACCGTGAGAACAGGAGAATCAGTTTTCTTATCTGCTTTTCAGCAAAGTGGTTCTCTAAAGCATAAGGATATACAAGCACATATGCAAATACAATGTAGCATGTGTAGGAAATATGAAACATAGAAAGCAGTTGGCAGTCTTGATCTTAGATTTATGAGGCTTATATAACTGGACTTGTTAATCAGAACATTTGCCCATGAGAAGCTCAGGGAATCTGATTCTAGGAGCCCGTTAGAGTCAGTTGCAAACTGTAGGCATCTCTCTAAAGAAGCTATTTGAAAATGATGAACCCATAGAATTGGAGAAGGCTAAAGGCTTCAAAAGTTTTACATGGCATCAATAGAAGGGAAGAAGCCACAACAGTGTGAAGGAGATAAAAATCTTATGATAGGTTGTAAAGCTAGACACAAGGTGTATAGAATAATGCCCTTGCTGGGAAGGAATGGGATTTATTGTTTGAATATTGTTGTTTCAGTTTTTAATACAGTGGATGCCAGCAGTGAAAAGAACCAACAGAATTCAATCAGAGGTGTTGGAATCTGAGGTTCTGAGGGTAATGATTTGCACAGCTCTGAAGATGGGACTTCTAGGGTGTAAGGTTGAAGACTGCTGGAAAGCCTTGATGATAGATACATTTTTATAGTTTCTCTTGTTGTTTTATATGGATATTTCATCAAAATGGCAGTATATATTAGAATTCATCCATTTTTTGTCACAGCAGAAATATGAAATACTTGTTTTATTTTTATAAATAAGAAATATTTCAAGTTTATTATTCTTACATGCTTTGTATCACTTTCTAGCAAAGAATTTGTTTCTGCACATATTCTATGAGTAAATATATAGAGATTAATAAATTTGTGATTTATTACTAAATGCAGCATTCATTTATGTAGGAGCTTAGTTATGCTACTAATTTTTACTTAAAAGAAGATACTGTTTTATTTTTTCCTCAATTTTTTATTGTTTCTGTGCCTTACACATAATATGTCTTGACTGAATTTCAGGTATTCTGTCGTATATATTGAGTCCTGCCTAGTCAAGCATCTGTACCTAGATGTCCCTCTGGACAAATTCATTCACTGGAGTCTAGTCAGCTTGTCTAGAGTCACTCTCTTAAAGATCAGGTCTTTCCTACCCCACACGAATCATTTGTCAGTAGTTCTGTGCTGGATAGCTTTGGTGTCAACTTGACACACTTGGATTAAAGGAGTCTTAATAGGGGAATTTCCTCCATTGGACTGGCCTGGGGCCATGTCTGTGGGGGTATTTCCTTGATTGTTGAGTGATATGGGAGGACCCAGGTCACTGTGGGCTGTGCTTCCCCTGGGCAGATCATTCTGTATTGTATAAGAAAGCAGGCTGAGCATGGGCCAGGGGAGCAAGCCAGTAAGCAGCATTCCTCCATTGCCCGTGTTTCAACTCCTGCCTCCAGGTTCCTGCCCTGAGTTCCTACCTTGGGCTCCCTAAGTGATGAACTGTAACCCAGGAGATGTGAGACAAATAAACCCTTTCCTTCAAAAGTTGGTATTGGTAAGAGTTTTTTGTCACAGCAATTGAAGAGAAACTAGAACAAGTTCCTTGGCTAGGGCTAGGGCCTGCTGCCCATTTCCCCCATTCTATGCTGGTATTTTTTCCAAGTGAGTCAGATGGGTCCTGTTCATGCTGTCACTATTGTTGCAAATTAATGAGCAAGTTCTCAGGGGCCTGAAAGCGTCTGTTTCCTTATGTTCATGCACCCACCCTGGCTCTTACATTTCCATGATGTCCCCTGAGTCAGGCGTGAATGAGAGTTAGTACAGGAGTACTATCCAGGGAGATGCACGCTACAGCCCATTAATCTCTAAAACTTAGCCAGTTGTGGCCTTTTGTGTGCATCACACTCTGCTGTATGAGGAAGCTTTGCCATTGAGATTTGAGGGATATATCAACATTTACTCTACTCCCTGTTCCACTATGTTCCCTGAGACTGAATGTGTTGAAGTTCCAATGTAGGTGTATCACTTAGGGCTGGGCATCTCTCAGGCATATATTCTCTGTGTGTGGTCAGTTGTGGAACTCTGTAACAGCCTCCATCTGATGCAAAAAAGAAGCTTCTTTGATGAGTGATATATGGTATACTTGTCTGTAAATATAAGGATACATATTTAGCATCCAGTAATAAATTTCATTTGTTAAGAGATATGGAGGAGGTAGTGTTTTCTCTGGAATTTTGACCTCTCCTGCCATGTATATTTAGCTATATTTACAGAACCACCAATGAATTTCCTCCTATTTCTTCTAGTATTATCTGTAGGTCTGGTTTGGTGTACGTTATTGCTTTTATCCTATTTATGTAATGAAAATTTTTCCATTCCCCTTTGACTATGATAGATATTTTTGATGGGCAAAGTACTCAGGCTTGGCATTCATAGCCATTTAGAACTGTGAATAATTTGGTCCAGGCTCTTCTGGCTTTCATGGAAAAGTTTGCCTGGAAAAGTCAGGTGTAATTCTGTTGCGTTTTCCTTTATATGTAACTTGACGTTTTTCTCTAGTAGCTTTTATACCTGTTCTTTGTTCTGTACATTTAGGGATTTTAGTATATGTATGGGGAGTTTCTGTTCTTGTGTCTAATCAGTGATCTGTGTGCTTCTTGTATCTGTATAGGTATGTCTTTCCTTAATTTTGGGGAAATTTTCTTCTCTAATCATGTTTAAGATCTGGCAATGGCATTGACCTGAGATTCTTCTCCTTCGTATATGCCCAGTATGTATATATCTGTTCTTTTCATGGTGTCCCATATTTCCTGCATTTTCCATTCCTGTGCTTTTAAAATGGTTTCTATAGTCTTCGCAGGAGGAGTCTAGTACTTCGACTTTGTTGATTAGCCTTGATATTCTTTTTTTCCATCTCATACATTCTACTTATGAGGCTTTTTCCTGCCATTTCAAATTGACTTACTGAGTTTTTCAATTCCTTCTTCATTTTGGCTTGGGCTTTTTCAATAGTTCTATCTCTTTTGTGAATTGACTTTTCAAGTCCTGAATTTGTTTGTTATTTCATTCAACTGCACATTTGTATTTTCCTTAGCTGCTCAGACTGCAGGGGAATTAAGATGAAGTGGGAGGGATCTGAGTTACCAAGGTAGTAAGCAGTCCAAAGGCAAGCTAGAGACGAGGACGTCATGTGGAGGAGCTAACAAACTAAGCTGCAGAATTGAGCTGGTCTGGGAGCAGGGGATCAGGGTGCAGTGGGAGGATCTGGACCAAGAGCATAGTGCAGGGATCTGGTGCAGAAGGAGCAGGAGAGGGTCTGGGCTGGAGAGGAAGTCGGGTGGAGGGTCTGTTTTCAATGCACCAATGTTTACTGATGTCTTTATATATGTTTTTTGTTTTTGTAACTGGGCTTTATTGCTCATGGTGTTATATTCTGAAGCACTGGCTGGAACTGTGAACTAGCAAATCCTGAATATGGTTCCTGGGAGGAATATAGGGTTAATTGCCTTTTGTGGCTACATTTTTATCCACTGAATAATTATTACATCTTTCTTTTATGTGTGTTTCTGTTTAAAGAGGTTCCTTAACATTGAGCTGACACCAGAAGGAAGTTTGTCTAAAACAGCTGTGCTCTCCAGGATGCACCTCACAGACTATGTACCTAGAGGACACCTCAGCTCCATGCTTAAGAAACTTTTCTCTCTGTTTTTACTCTATCTATCTATCTATCTATCTATCTATCTATCTATCTATCTATCTACCTACCTACCTATATATGTATCTATGTATCTATATATCTATGTATCTATGTATCTATCTATCATCTATCTATCTATCTATCTATCTATCTATTTTATTTATTATTTATTTATTTATGTTGTTCACATGCCATGGTATGTATTTGGAGATTAAAGGACAACTTTAAGGACTCAATTCTTTCTTTCCCCAATGTGGATTCTGGGAATTGAAGTCAGGTCATCAAGCTTGGCAGCAAGTGTCCTTCTTACCACCTAAGCTATCTTGGCAGAAACAGAATCTTTTAAAAGAGTGAAATAACTAACAAAAATCCCAGAATGGGGGCTAGAGGTTAAGAGCACTGACTACTCTTACAGAATACCTGAGTTCAATTCCCAGCACCTACATGGTGGCAAACAATAATTTGTAGCTCCAGTTCCAGGAGATCCAACACTGTCTTCTGTCTTCCATGGGCACCGCATGACAGGGATGCACTTACACATACAGGCAACACACTGATACACATAAAATAAAAATAAATAAATTATAAAAAGGCACAGAAATGCAAAAAGCATAACACCAAATAGTTCAAGACAAGAACACTTGTGTGCAGTGTGAGAAGTGAATCGAGAGGGCAGTCTGTCCCTTGGTTTGAACATAGAGGGGGAATTTGTGTATTGGGTAACTCAAATGTTTTGCCAGCCTGTACATATCTGTGAATGACTAAGAGCACACCAGGACTATTGATTTTAGGGTGAAGATAAACTTTAGTATCAGATGAATTTACAGAAATTTACTCTGTGAAAATGTGTCAAAAACATGTCAATTGGTCAATAAATCCATTCTGTTTGAATTGTGGTAAAAGTCATATAACATGAAGTTGTTTGGTAACTATTACCTCTATCTAGTTCCAAAGCATTTACCACCCCAAACTCAACCATGAACACAATAAGGCTTCACTCTTGATTACCCCTGCCTTCCAACCATTGACAACTACTAGTCTGTATGAATTGACTCCTTTAAGTCTTTCTGTAAGTGGAAGCATGTTTCATACAGTCTTTTGCGTCTTTCATTTAGCATAATGTTTTTAAGTTTCACATATGTTATGGTATGTATCAGTAACTGATTCCATTTTATGGCTCAATAATATTCTGTTCTAACAAATCCACCTTTTGAAATCATTATACTGTGATGAATATATACCCCTAATCTAGCTTACATTTATCATAAACTCTTAGAGAAATTCCATAAAATGATGGAATTTCCTTTGAAATGATAGGAAGGATGACACAATATGGTAGATAGAAGTCTTGGGCTATGAAAATCCTTATGAAGAAAATAAAACTGAAAACCAACAAAATGACAACAAAATAGTTATTTGGTGTGCAGTACACTTCTGGGCACCAGTTGCGTTTGTCTTTATTGTTAAGATTTTTTTGTTTAATATTCTGTAATTTTTCATTTAACCCTTTGGTTGTTGGCATGGTCCTAATAGGCTCATTGTGTACAACTTGTACACTTCAGAGGGTTCTAGGCTGTTATGTCCCCAAACAAAGAATTGAGCAGAGACAGAGGTTGAAGCAGAGCAGAGGCAGTGTATTAGGAGATAGTACATTTCTAAGAAGGGAGACGTGGACTGGAGCAAAGCAAGAGCGTCATAGCTCAAACAGCACCACTGAACAAAGAACAGGGGTTTTGCTTATTTATTTTTGAGACAGTCTTATTTATGTATCTCAGGCTAGTCTTGAAATGGCCATTAGCTGAGGCTGGGATTGAACTTCTGATCCATTAGTCTCTGCCTTCCAAATGCTGGGATTATAGGGATGTGCCACCATGCTCAACAGGGCTTGGGTGTGCATGTTACCTTGGTGTGGATTTTGGGGGTAATTTGTATAGCACAGGTTTTTCTGAATATATTCTATATAGTACATGAACTTTTACACATACACCTTCACATGTCTCATGAGCAACTTAATACTCTACATAGGGCTGTATGCTTTAGCATTAAAATGAACCACAGGTCACTTTTGGATACTCTCCAATGCCCTGTCACATACCAGTTGGGTCTGCAAATTTTAGTTGGCCTCATCCAGACTTCCTCTTTGCCAACTTGTGTTTTCAATGTGTTAAGTTTGTAAGGCTTTGTGCAAGGTCTTTTAGACCTTATTCTTCCTGTTCTCCTGCCTCAGTGCTTTCTAGGTTGTTCATATTTAATAATCTCGTCTCATTTTTAAGTGAGTTTAGTTGGTGTCTTTATGTAGCTAATAAGATATTATCAAGCTTGAAAGTCATTGCAGATAGGCCCCTCCCTCAGAATCAGATTTAGCCTCTACTTCCAGTATCTTTGTTAGCACAACTATTTTTCTTTTTATTTATTTTTTTATGTGTATGAATGTACTGTCTGCATGTAGGTTGGTGCACTAGTGTCGTGCAATGCTGCAGAGGTCAGAAGAGGGTGTCAGATTCCCCTGGAACTGGAGTTAAAGACAGTTCTTAGCTGCCATGTGGGTGCTGGGAATCAAACCCCAGTCTGCTGCAAGAGCAGTTGGCACTCTTAACTGCTGAGCCATCTCTCCAGCCCCAACATAACCATTTTTTCAAGTGAACAACAGTAATTGATAAAAGAAGAAGGAAATATCGAAATTGTTTTTTCTTATTATTTGAAATACCATGTGACAAAAGAGGGAAAAACCACAATTTCCTTCCCTAAAATTTAAAGTATTATATAAAATGACGACCTCATATGAGGCCGAAGTAGGAAACGGAGGAACCTGGGCTTCCTGAGGTCCACCTAGGGAAGGTTAGCTCTTCCTGGTAAAACATGGCTATTTGAATAGACTTAATTTTTTTCTGTCTTTAATTTTGTATATATCCTGTTACTTGTTTTTTTGATAAAAAATAATTAATGATGCCTGAATTATAGCTCTGTCCCTCAGTGGAGACAAGACTTTCTTTTGAATTTCTAGGAAGATTACAAGATTATTATCTGCCAGGAGGCTTTCTGCTAGAGAACAAACTCTTGTCCTCTCTGTTAAGAGTAATCCAAATGTGCCTGTCAATCACCTGGACAAGGACACAACCTTTAGGAAGTTATTTGTTAAGAAACTTTTTTTTTTTTTTTTGGTCTTTTTTTTTTTTTTTTTTTGGGTTTTTTTTTTTTTTGAGACAGGGTCTCCCTGCAGCCCCAGATGTCCTGGAACTCACTATGTAGAGCAGGCTGTTCTTGAACTCACAGAGATCCACCTGCCTCTGCCTCCCATGTGCTGGGATTAAAGGCATGCACCACCACACCTGGCTCAAAAAACTTTTAAGAACTCATATGACACCTACCTAAAGACGTAGGTTAGCACAGTGTCTCTCTGGCACTTTCTCACCATGAAAGTGTTTTCCTCGCAATGGACTCTGGCCATTTTTCAGTCTTACACTTGAGAATGCCTAATATCATTCTGTAATAAGCGGTATATTCTATATTATGCTCCATGTCCCTTGTGATGGAGATCACAATGTCCAGGGAGCCAAAAGGAGGCCAGAGTAAAATCCCAGTAACACTTTTGACAATACAGTCATCCAAGAAAAATCACTCATATTAATTTCATTCAGAAAATGGAATTACACATATCTATACAGATAAGAAAATGGCATTCTCCTTCCTAGAGCACATAAAAGTGAGGAGGTTTTTCACTTCTTCAAGCAATAATCTGTGTGGGATGAAACTGATTAATGAGGAGGTAGAAAAGGAGTGTATACATTTGTGTTCAAATTCATCCTCTGCAGTAAACATAAAATATATGCTTTCCACCTCCTTTTAAAGGACTTGTCTTGATAATTATGAAAGAAAAGCACTTGAATATATATCTCATTTCAAAATTTCTCCTGTGATTAGCTTCTGGTAGCTTGCCATTGCTAAACATTGGGAAACAATTTTGTAATAATAATTCTCAGTGTTATAAATAAAATATAAAATATTACCTATGGCTTCTTATGTCCAGAAAATTGAAGGTGATGCTTTTATTTTGTCAAAGTCCAAATCTGTGAACACCATGGATATCTGAGGAACAAGCAGCCCTTCCCTGCAGCTGACTTTGATTGCACTCGGCTTCATGCCAACAGAGTGTAGAAAATGCTTTTTATCAAAGATAACACGTGCAAAGGCATCTGAAAATGACAAAAACATTCAATAAAATTTCAAAAGGTGAGAATGTAAGAAATACTGGTAGGTACTATTTATCTGTTCATTCACAATTCTGCAGTGCTTTTGGATAATTATTTGAAATGAGTCAAAGAACTTGGAGGTGAGGGAATTTACATTGTTTCCTAAGAGACTTAGAAAAAGAACAAACTCTGTGTGGATGTTCAACACATGCAGTCTCTGCAGAACTGGGAAATAGATTTCATAAGGTTCAGAACTAATTTTATTCCAACATTTAAAAATGAAATCCTGGCATACTGAGGAGAAAAGAGTGTGGAGCCTATAATAATGTGATTTCCTTTTTATAATATTCATGGAAATTTTCCCCAACTGTCTCACGGGACCATCAGCTGAGAAGAGGGGAAATCTACATGCCAAATGAAGCTGCTACACTGGGCACTGGTCAAAAGAATGACAGCAAGCTTTACCATCTTCACGTATACAATTTGAGTTTTGAGTGACAGAACAGATGGCCTCCTATTTATGACCACCTTTCATATATGTGAAATAATTATTATATTCCCCTGTAGGCTTTTCCTCTGCACAGTGGAGCTTCTAGGTTTTTCAGCTGTTTCTTTTCACCAAAGATTCCCAGAAGCCTCATCATTCTAAAAAAATTCCTTAAACTATAATGTGATGTCTACCTTAAGTCAGAAATGTAAGCAACACTTTTATGTCTTTTGACAATGTCAATATTTTATGTGACAATTTCACTATTTATAGCAGTTTCAATGGCAGCGACATTCCATTTAGTCTCACTTTCCTTCACAATCTAAATGAAGACATGGGAATTTTTTATTTCTCTTAATTATTGAAATGAACTCTCAGATTAGATACCACATAATAGATTATCTGTTTATGTAGATATGTAGGTTACAGAGAAACTACAAATGGTTAAAGAGGCAAGCAATTTCAAAGAGGCCTAAGAAGCTGCACTGGATAGCTTTAGTTGTCAACTTGAAATACCCGGGTTGAGGGAGCCTCAGTTTGGGGCCCTCCATTGGATTGGCCTGTGGCTATGTCTGCGGGGTATTTTCTTGATTTTTGAGTGATATGGAAGGGCCCAGTGCACTGTGGGCTGTGCCACTCCTGGGCAGATTGTTATATATTGTGTAAGAAAGCAGGCTGAGCCTGGGCCAGGGAGCAAGGCAGTAAGCAGTGCCTGTACTTCAGCTCCTGCCTCCAGGTTCCTGCCCCGGGTTCCTACCTTGGGCTCCCTAAGTGATGAACTGACTCAGGAGTTGTAAGGCAAATAAACTCCTTCCTCCCCAAGTTGGTTTTGGTCAGAGTGTCTGTCATAGGGATTGAAAGCTAAAGCTAGGAAACTTTGTGTTGAAAAATAAATGAACCCACACACACTCATCCGCCCACTGCTGGAACCATAGAGAGGATTGGGGGAGAGACAGTGGACCACACACTCATCGGCCAGGTGAGGTCTAATCCAGTGGGCCAAAGGAGTAACATTTGCCACCCCCAGCCACCCCAAGCTACTGGTAATGTGGTGGAAAGCATAAGCTGCTGGTGTTGTTGTTTACTGTGGTTGGGATAATCCAGCAGTGTCAGTGGTTCTAGGCTGCACAGCCAAAGCTGAGAAAGAAACCAGCAGGAAGCAAACTGAGTGACCAACCAGTCCTCCATATTAACATTTGAGATTAGCAACAGAAGCCAACCAACCAAACAAACAAACAAAGTGGGAACAATAAACAAATCCACATGCCAAAGATACAATGGAAAAACAACAATATGGGAAAAGCTCATATTAAATCCCCACTGAATTCTACCAGTCCTGTAGAACAGATCCCAACAACAAGATCTCCTTGGAAGGAAACCAAGACACCGACCTTGGAAGAACAATTTTAGACATATTCAAAGACTATAAAGAACAAATCAGAGAACTAAAGGGAGAGAATGAAAAACTCATGAAGTAACTAGAAAGAAAGAATGATAAACTCTGGAAAGAACTAAAGGGAGAGATCGACAAACTCTGAAAAGAACCAGAGGAAGAGAGATACAAACTCTGAAAAGAACTAGAGGGAGAGAATGATAAACTCCAGAAGGAAGTAGAAACATTGAAAAGATCTCAGGCTGAAAGGAAAAAAGAAACTGTCAAGTGAAGCAAGGAGCTACAAGAAGAGAATGAAAAGCTCCAAAAGGAAGTAAAAATATTGAAGAAATCACAGGATGAAATGAAAAAGGAAATTGAACAGTTATCCAATCAGCATGAAAGGATGGGAAAAAGCCTCAGAATCATAATGGGTGAAGCAGAAAAAAGAATATCAGACCTACAGGATAACCCAGCACAGCTAGAAACCTCAAGTAAGATTATGAAAAAAAAAAAAAAAAAAAAAAAAAAACACAAGAGTGGAACAACCAGGAAATATGGGTTAAGGATAGAGGAGGAAGAAAGGAATCCCAAAAGAGATGGTTTGGTCAGCATTCTTTAAAGAATAACAGAAAAAAATTTCCCCAAACTGAAAAAAGACCATACAAATACAAGAAGCACATAGGACACCAAATAGACAAGACCAGAAAAGAAATTCCCCACACCATATAATAGTCAAAACACTAGATGCTCAAAACAAAGGCAAAATACTGAAAGCCACAAGAGAAAAACAACAAATTACATATAAGAGGAAACCCATCAGAATTACAGCCGACTTCTCAGTTCAAACTATGAAAGTCAGAAAAACATGGAGCAAAGTATTCCCAGTGCTAAAGGACTTTTGATGCCAACCCAGATTACTATACCCAGCAAAAATGTCAGTCATAGTTGAAGGAGAAAGAAAAATCTCTTTTGACATAAACAAAATGAAAGAACACATGTCAGAAAAACCAACACTTCAGAAAATACTCAAAGCAATTCAAAGAACAGAGGAAAGGAGCAACTATCCTTAAGCAACCCAGGAGAGAAATTAACAAAAGCATAACAGACTAAATAAATACCTACACCAAGAATGCAAACGAAAAATAAGTTGAAAGGAAACAACACACATCTCTCAATAATAACCTTAAACATTAATGGTCTAAACTCTCCAATCAAAAGACATAGACTGGGAGAATGGATTAAGAAACAGAATCCACCTGCCTACAAGAAACCTATCTCACCCTCAAGGACAGACACCACCTTAGAGTGAAAGGATGGGAAAAGTATTCCAAGCAAATGGTACCAAAAAAAGCAAGCAGGAGTGGCTATTCTAATATCAGACAAAATAGACCTCAGAGTAAAATTAATCAGAAAAGACAAAGAGGGCCATTATATCCTTATCAATGGAACAATTAACCAGGAATATTTCACAATCTTAAATGTTTATGCACCAAACTTTGGTGCATTGAACTTTATAAACACAATCCTCCAGGACCTCAAGACACAGATTAATCCCAGCATGCTAATAGTGGGGGACTTCAATACCACATTGAGTCCCTTGGATAGGTCAACAGGACAAAAAAATAAACAGAGAGACATCAGAACTGAACAATACAATACACCAAATGGACCTCACAGATATCTACAGAATATTCCACCTAAACATCAGAGAATATATTTTCTACTCAGTGCCCCATGGAACATTCTCCAAAATCAACCACATACTGGGACACAAAAGAAATATCAACAAATACGAAAGGATTGAAATTATTCCATGCATTCTATTAGACCACAGGGCAATAAAGCTCAATATTAACACCAGGGTAAGCCCTACCAACTATAAGAACATATGGAGCCTAAACAACACAGTCCTGAATAATGAGTGGGTCAGGAAAGAAATAAAGAATGAAATAAAAGCATCCCTAGAACTAAATGAAAATCACAATACAATATGGCAAATCCTGTGGGATACATTAAAGTCAATCCTAAGAGGGAAATTTATGGCCCTAAGTTAAATTTATAGCCTACATTGAAAGAACAGAAAGAGGGTCTGGAGAGTTGGCTCAGCAGTTAAGAGTGCCGACTGCTCTTGCAGAGGACCTGGGTTTGATTCCCAGCACCTACATGGTGGCTAAGAACTGTCTTTAACTCCAGTTGCAGGGGAATCCGACGCCCTCTTCTGACCTCTGTGGCATTGCATGACATGGGCACATCAACCTACATGCAGACAGTACCCTCACATACATAAAAAATAATAAATAAATAAATAAATAAAATAAAATAAAAACAGAAAGAAAACAAATAAAGATATAAACTGCAGCTAAAAACACTCGAGAGACAAAACAAATGAATCCTAAACCCAACAGACAGGAAGAAATAACAAAAATCAGAGCAGAAATCAATGAAATAGAAACAAAGAAAACAATACAAAAAAATCAATGAATCCAAAAGCTGGTTTTTTGAAAAGATAAACAATTTCATTACCATCATGTTTTTCTTTGTTCTATGAAAAGGAGGTAAGAAAGTCTCTCATATTAAAACTTTGTGATGAAGTCATTCCCTAACTGTACATTCGAGCTGACTGTTATAGAGGTAATCTCTTATAAAAGTGGTATAACTGCTTTCTTTATTTGACTGATAGACATAAGAACTGTGAAATGATAATTCTCTATTCAGAGACAATTATAATACTAAAGTCTTTATAAGCTGTGTAATTAAGCAAAATATATTAATACAGAAGAGCTCTGATATCAGCAATGGATTATTCTGCCAAGGAGATGTTGGCCAGGGGATACGAGCCCCCAAAATGGTAAAAGCTTTTCACCTGTAAACTGGGATACCTGCAAGAAGAGAGGTGGTAAGGCCCTGCTGTTGAAAACCTGGTGTAAGCATGGGAAAAGTGTATTGAGACCACACTTGCAAGTGTACAGTTGGTCTCTGGAATGCCAGAGAGTGTTACCAAAGGCCACTAAACCAATAAAGCAAATATTGGTCTCCTTGAGTCAAGCAAGACTCCTTTGTCAGCATCAGCTACACCTCACCTGCCTGGAAATATTGTGCAGCAGTAGCAGCCATATGTCTGTATATCCCAAATCTAATTGGCTATTAGCTATCTCCTTGGAGGAATAATTCATGGCTGATGCCACAAGCTTACATCCTCTAGTGGTTAGGGAATGTTATAAGCCACAGTAAGACCTTGTCATCTTTTACAGAAAATCTATAGTTCATGGATTAGCATACCATCCAACATCTGTGTCTATACCAATGTAACCTACCATAAGAATTATTACTGTTTAAATGCCTGTATATCTAATTGTTTGTGCATCATTAGTAGGATTAAAAGGTTATTCCTGCTCAATGCAAAGCTGTATCTTTTCTTTCTCAGCCGTTAAGTTGGTGACATTTTGTCCTGTTGGAACAAACAAATCTTTTCCCATAGTTAGTTTTAAGATTTGAATTGCAAGGTTTTTCACTAGAAGGTTTCATGTCTGTCTGTATCGCCCCCCCCCCTTTTTTTTT
>VZQC01012929.1:876791-922548 GCA_009823505.1 Rhizomys pruinosus
AAAAAAAAAGGGGGGGGGCGGTACAGACAGACATGAAACCTTCTAGTCAAAAACCTTGCAATTCAAATCTTAAAACTAACTATGGGAAAAGATTTGTTTGTTCCAACAGGACAAAATGTCACCAACTTAACGGCTGAGAAAGAAAAGATACAGCTTTGCATTGAGTAGGATGTACCAAAAAGTGGCAACTGAAAGGTTGACCCGTCTGAACACTGAAAGGAAGAAAAGCCTCAGATTGCCATAAACATCGAACCCTTCTGTGGATCCTACATGTAACAACTATCTATAATGAGTCCTAATGAAACTTATACCTTCTAGGTGCAACAAAGGTTTTGATATGACTTTCTTGCCTCCCCCCCCATAGAACAAGGAGAAATATGACGATGATGATGTCATTTTCCAACTGTAAATTGGAGACAACTATTATAGAGGTAATCTCTTATAAAACCGGTAAAAATGCCTTCTTTAATTGACTAATAGACATAAGAACTGTGAAAAGGATTATACTCTGTTCAGAACCAAATATAATACTAAAGTCCTTGGGCTATGCACTTAGGCAAAGTATATTAATGCAGGAGCTCTGACATCAGCAATGGATTGTTCTACCAGGGGGATGTTGGCCAGGGGATCCAAGGCCCCACAAAAGGTAAGGGCTCCTTGCCCCTAAGTTGGGATACCTGCAGGAGGAGAGGCGATAAGACCCTGCTGCCGAAGACCTGACGTTAACATGGGAGGGATGTATTGAGACCGCACATGCAAGGGTACAGATGGCCTCTGGAATGCCAGAGAGTGTTCCCAAAGGCCACTAAACCAATAAAGCAAATACGGGTCTCCCTGAGTCAAGCAAGACTCCACCATCAGCACCAGCTACACTTCACCTGCCTGGAAATACTGTGCAGCAGAGGCAGCCATGTGCCTGTATATCCCAAATCTAATTGGCTGTTGGCTCTCTCCTTGGAGGAATAACCCATGGCTGATGCCACAAGCCTACATCCTCTACAGGTTAGGAGATGTCATAAGCCACAGTAAGACCCTGTTATATTTATCAGGGGGTAAAAATGTAATTCATGAATTAACATATCATCCAAACATATGTGTCTATGCCAAAGTAACCTACCATAACTATTAGTGCTGCTTAAATACCTATATATCTAATTGCTTGTGCTTCATTAGTAGGATCGAAAGGTTACTCCTGAACAAACTGTCAGCCCATGAAAGGAAACAGCCAGAATTGACCAGAATCCAAGTCAACAGCTCCAGAGAGAGAGGACAGTTTTACTTCTCATCCACCTGTGCCCCTTTTCTAAGCCTAGGGAACAATCTGCGGAAGAGGGGGCGTGGTAGAATGTAAAGGCTGCGATTGGGGTGAACGGTGAAACTACAGCGATGTAGTCTGGACACTCATTTGATCAACTTGATTGAACAAACAACCTGTCAACCTCCACTGAATGGTGGGACTGTGGGGGTTTGGGCACAACAGTCTATAGATTGGTTTTGCACGAAGGATGCTTATACTCATGGATTATCACTTATAGCTAAAAAATGAAAAAAAAAACCTGAAAGATGCAGGACAGTTATGGCAGAATACATGATCTGGGATGGGGTGGGGGTGGGGGGGAAGGGAAAGGGAAATATGCCTGATCTGAATTGGAAAATGATGTATAAAATGCACAAACCATCAATAAAAATTAAATAAAAAAAAAAAGGTTATTCCTGGATAAACTGCCAACCTGTGAAAGGAAACAGCCTGAACTGATCAGAGTCCAAAACGACATCTCCAGAGAAAGTAGACTGTTTTGCTTCTCTCCCACTGTGCCCCTTTTCTAAAGCCTAGGGAACAATCTGCAGAAGAGGGGGCATGGTAGAATGTAAGGGCTACGATTGGGGTGAATTGTGAAATTACAGCAATATAGACTGGACTCTTAATTGATCAACAGGCTTGTATATACAAGCCCCTCCAGCTGGACAATGGGGACATTGGGCTGTATAAGTTTGAGCATAGTTGCTTGCAAATTGGTTTTACATGAAGGATGCCTGTATTCATTACTTATTACTGAAAAAAACAAATAATAAAAAAAGAAATAAAAGAAAAAGACAAATGAAATAGACCTCTAGCCCAGTTAACCAAAAGAAAGAAAGAGCACCTCCAAGTCAATAGCATTCGTGATGAAAGGGGAGTTCTATGGAGCAGTAAAAAAAGATGACATCATGAACTTTGCTGGTAAATGGATGGAACTCCAAGCCATTATGCTAAGTGAAGTAATACAGTCCCAGAAAAAAAAGCGAATGTTTTCCCTCATTTGTGGATGCTAACACCAAATCCCCAGTTGGCAGGCAAACTGAGCTATTTTATTACCATATTTCTTTGTATCTTAAAGCAACTGTGCCTTCATAATGTAAATCTCTTAAGGGGCTCTAGAATAGGCCTACCACTTATATTCAGACATTCTATTTACTGTATATGGGTGGAAGATATGTATTCATATTCTAAAAAAGACTGTAATGTTATACTTCTTTTTACCTGCATGCAACTTTACTGTTAAAATGTGAATCTCTAAATGTGTTTTGGTATTAACCTATAGTTTAGTTTCAGATTTTTATTTATGTGTGGAGTGTATATATACATATTTTTATTTATGTGTGGAGTGTATATATACATATTTTAGAGTAGTATAAAAATTAAAGGGAACAAAAAAAGAGAGAGAAAAACCTATTCAAAGAACTGATTAAAACAGTAAACTTGTACATTGAAAAGGTTATATAAGACTGAGAAAAAGATGCAAGACAGGTCTTAGCGTATATGACAGAATCCATGAGCTCTGACGGGGGGAGGGGGGCATGAGGGGTGGGCATGGATGGGGAATGAATCTAAATTTGATTAAGAAATATTGTATGAAATGTGCTCAATAAAAATTAACTTTAAAAAAAGATAAATTAACCCAAATTGAGTGGTAAGGATGAAGCTACTGTAATGAGTTAAATAACTGTGTCATGAGTTTGAGAGCAAAGTCACAGAGCTGAGTCCAGGTGCAAAGGCTAAATGAGAAGATCAGATCTAGAGAAAGGAGCAGACACATGAATGGAATGTCCAGATGGTCAAACAGGAGGATGGACAGACAGAAGTTGAGTAGGCCGATTGCAATGATTAATCTTAGTTGTCAACTTGATTGGATCTGGAATCCACTAATACATTGCTATGCACACCATCAAGGGATTTTCATGTTCAGGTTATTTGAATTGGGAAGATTTACCCTAAATATGAGTAGCACTTTCAGATGGCAGTAGATGAATGGGGGTCCTAGAGAAAAGCTTTGAGGTCTGTGCCTCACTGTCTCCCGATCTTTCTGGTAAGCTCATCTATTCTGTTGCTGTTGTTTCTCTCACTGCACTAGCTTCTTTTGCTGATATCAGAACCTGGTTTCTTTGAACTTCTGACATGCATGCAAGACCAATGGCTTTCTTGGAATTCTCTAGGCCTTCAGCACAAGGTTGGGACTGTTGAGACATCCAGCCTTTGGACTGAGAAGCTGCTGGGTTCTCAGCCTCTTCAGTATGAAGACAGCCATTGTTGGACAACTAAGACTATATGTGTAAGCCAACTAAGAGATCACATTTTAATATGCATTAATTTGATTAATTCTCTTCCTCTAGAGAACTCTATTACAAAGTGTAGTACTGAGACAGAGTAGGATCACAGGTGACAGACTGTCTTGAGTCTCTGAAGAGACTTCAGACTTTTGAACAGTGTTAGGACTGTTAAATACTTTTGGAGACTTCTGGCCAGCAAGTTGCTATGTAGATCTGTCTGGTCTCCATATTACAGAGATCCATCTGCCTCTGCGTCCCAAGTGTTGGGATTAAAGGTGTGTGCCACCATACCTGGCTAAAACTTTTTGGACTTTTGAAGTTTGAATGAATGCTTTGCATCATGAGATGGAGGTTAGTGATGGGGATCAAGGATGAAATTGGTTTGAGCATGAAATATCCCCCCCTAGATGCATGGGTTTGACCACTTGGTCCCCAGTGGGTGGTACTGTTTGGGAAGGTTGTGGAACCTTGAGGAGCTGAAACCTAACTAGAGAAAGTGGGTGTGTGGGTGGATCTGGGGCTATATAGTCCAGCCCCATTTCCCATTCACACTCTGCTTCCTTAAAGTGGTTGAAATATTCCAAGCCATCCTTCTGCTCCTTCTGCCGAGTCTTCCCCTGTTTGATGACTCATACTCTTCTAGAACTATAATGTAAAAAAACCCTTTGTCCTCTCCTTGCTTTGTCAGGCTATTTTATCACAATAATGAGAAAGTAACTGAGACAGGTGACAACAGTGGAGACTGGGATCAGCTGAAGCCCCCGGAATAGGCAGTTATCTGGCCTTCAGTCCTCGACTCAGACACTGGGTGGTCAGATGACAGGTTAGTAAGTTCTTGGGCCTGCTTCACCTGATATGATTTTAATATATCCATGTGCTCCCACAGTCCTGATTCACCTTTATAAATGTAGAGGGTGGTATCATTTTACTCACAGGAATAAGTTTCTTTCTTTTCTTTTCTTTTTTTCTAATCAGTCTGTGCTGCATGGTTGGTGCCAGACAGATAGATGGTGATATTCCTGTGGCCACCAAGGTGCACCATCATTCTCCATCCTCAAAATAGAGCCAAAAGCTGCATAAGAAATGGAGTCTTTCAGGGCAAAGGTCAGTCTGAAAAACCACTGTTTTACATAACATGGAGTAAACCTGTACCAGGCATAGCCTCTCTCTCTCTCTCTCTCTCTCTTTCGCGATCTCTCTATCTCGCTTCTCTCTATGTAATATATAAGATATTTATATTCCACTTTGGGAAAAAAATATATATATAGTTATTATATAATATTATATGTATATTATTATATATATAGACTATATATATAGATATATAATATATATATATATATATATCGGTCTTTTTGAGACAGGGACTCTCTTTAGTCCCAGCTGGCCTGGAGCTTACTCTGTAGACCAGGTTGGCCTTGAACTCACAGAGATCCAACCTGTCTCTGCTTCCCAAGTGCTAGGATTAAAGGCATGTGTCACCATGCCCACTCCCCCTTGTTTTTTTTTCTTTTTTGGTCTTGGTCTTATAATATGGTCATTAGAGCTGGAATATGCTCTAATATCATATGAGCAGCTCAGAGTGAAAATTTTATCTACCATGATGAACAGAATGGAATACCACAGTTCTATTCATGTTGCTAAAATAATCAAAGCAGCATTTTAGTGCCCATTACTCTGTTGACTCACATTTAGTTTGTAGTCAACAAGTATCAGTTGAAGTGCTAGAGAGCCAAGTATTTGCTTTCTCTCTCCAGGTATTTCAGAGTTTATCTTGTTCTATATCAATTAAGACATATACTATCAAGATAAAATAATAAATATCAGTGGAGATGCAGAAAAATAGAAACCTAACTCACTTTAAATGTAGACATAATTCAGACATGGCAGAAAACAGTTCAGCACTTCCTCAAAAATTAAAAATAGAATTACCATATTATGCAGCAGTACTATGTCTGCTACATATCTAAACTCAAACCAGGATATCAAAGCGGTATTTGTCAATTCATGTTCACTGGGGGTATTATTCATAATAGATGAGTGCTCTAGTTATGATAAAAACACTAACCAAAACCAACTTGGAGAGGAAGGGGTTTATTTAGCTTATATCACAGTCCATTGTCAAGCAAAGCCAAGGAAGAAACTTGGAGCACAGACCATGGAGTATAGCTGCTTACTGAATTGCTCCCCTGGTCTGTGCTTAGCCTACTTTCTTATACAATACAGGAGCATCTGCCCAGGGGTAGCCCCACTCACAGTGGGCTGGGCCCTCCCACATAACTCAACAATCAAGAAAATGTCCCACAGACATAGCCACAGGCCAATACAATGGAGGAAATTCTTCAATGGAGATTCTCTCTACCTAGGTGTGTCAAGTTGACAACTTAAGCTGTCCAACACAGTGGGGTAAAACCAATGTGGTATAGGCATGCAGTGTGATGACGTTTGCATCAGGCATCAGATCCACGCCAAATCAGACAAGGTCTCAGAGTGGAGTATGTGAAATGGATGGAACTACAGGAGACTGATTACTGCTGGGTGAGGAAGAGTAAGCCTTACCTAAGATTTCTAGATATGCTGAATAGACTCCAGTGGATAAAATTTGCACAGGACATGCAAGTTCAAAAGTTTGACTGGATAAGACTTAACTTGGATGATGTAATGCATGAGTTTGGGGTTGGAGCATGGGGGTTACTAAATTTGATTAAGAACCACTGTATGAAATGTACAAATGCCCAATAAAAAATTTAAAAAGAGAAAAAATATTAATTAGCCTTAAGGATATTTTATTTATGGCTATACCATACCAGTATAATCAAAATTACATGACACAGAAAATTTAAGAAGGGAAAGATTTATTCTGGTTGGTTAACAATTTTTAGAGTTTCATAAACAATATCCGCAGAAATTTGAAAATTTTACTTTTTTTCTTCTGAATCTCAGCTCTTCAATGGTAAGGAGCTCAGTCACTTCCTTCTGCAACTATGTAATGCAACAACTATTTATTAAGTACTCAGTGTGTGCCTGGTATTGTGTCAGATATTATGGGATGCAGTTGTACTGAGAGAAACAGTCCCTGCATAGTTGGAGTTTGTAGTGAAGTGTGGAATACTATCTCTAAACAAATACTGGCAGATGGGAAAAATGGGAATCTTTGTAATGAAGTATTTGTAATGGAAATGATTATTTCCAGTGTGGAGCTTCTTCCTCAGGGCCAGTAAATTTGCCATTACTGAATAACATTCCATCAGGCAAAATGTTATTTTTTCCCGAGGTATGGGTTCCCCTTCATTTGAAACTAACTCATTCCTTCATGTTCAGGAAATAAAAACAAAGAGCTAGACATCTATCTGACAGCACATTTTATATGCTAATGACTATTATTTAAATGAACTGTTCTTTAATATCTTCACAGTGAAATATACTTGGCAGTGCCCTTCTGTGTATTTTCTAATTTTCCACTGATGCCTTAAGAGAGACATCAGATTCATTCAGTCCTTGTGTATAAATACATGACATACTTCACCGTGGCAAGTCTACAGTTTTAAGACTATTAACATGACTGCACATTGTAAACTTTTTAAATTATTATTATTTTTTCTTTCTTTCCTTGTTTTTGAGACAGGGTCTTCCTGTAGCTCCTGCTGACCTAACACTCACTACGTAGACTATGCTGGCCTCAAGAACACAGAGATCTGCCTCTGCCTCTCAAGTGCTGGAATTAAAGGTGTGTGCCACCATGCCCAGCCAGTATAGACTTTTGTCAGCCATTACATCTTTCTACTTTCCAAACAAACTTGTATTTAATAAATTGTCTGTAAGAAAATTCAAGTAGAATAAGGGGTTTGGAGGAAAAACAGCAGACATGTAAACATCATCTTTTCTTCATCTTGAGGCTGATCTACTTCTCACTTTATTTTCTAATCTTCTTGTCTCTTTCTGTGTGTGTGTGTGTGTGTGTGTGCATGTGCACACGTGCATACACACTCATGTGTGCACATGCACGACACAGCAAGCATTTAGTCAGAAAACAAGCTCAGATATTGGGGCTTGTATACCAGCCTAGTTGGCCTCAAAGCTGCTGGCAATTCTCTTGTCCACCTCCTGTCTTTCTGCAGCAGTTGAGAAGTTACAGATGTGTACCAGTCTGCCTGGCTTTACATGAAGTCTGGGGATCTTAATTTGGATTCTCATGCTTTCATGGCTAGTGGGCTATCCACTGAATCACACCCTCAGCCCCTGCCTCTCACTTTAGAGTGTGCATACACCTCACCAATCCTCTAAAAGAAGGGAAAATATAGGGATAATCAGTTTATTCTAATTCTGAGTCCAGGATGAAAAGTAGAAAGTTAAAGATAGTTGATTCTGGACCCCTAATTAATTGATTAATAACTTTGGACTCTTACTTTACTTCTTAGGGAACAACATTTTAATTTAAAATTTTAAAAAAGTTTAACATATCTTTCTTCTAAGCATTATTGGGATAAAAGTTTGTATACTATGAAATAATAAATAATCTTGCATAAAAGGAAATACAATCCTAAATGAAACAATCAAAGATATAATTTCACTATCTTACTCTATTTAGACCTAGTTCCTAAATAGTCTTGAGTACATTTGATTCTAGGTTTGTTTTTTTTAATTTTTAAAAATGTGATATTCAGACTTTTTATTCTTCATGTCTCTGTGATGTGTACAGAGGGTCCATTTTCTAATTGCCAATTATGACTGCCAGTTTAGAGGGGAACGTAAGGGCTCCAGGGACAGGAGTGTCCTTGCCACATTAGGAACAGGTTAGTAGATAATGTTTCCCTAGAAGATTGGTTGCTCATTGACTCTGTCTGGCTAAAATATTCCCCTGCAGTTTGCCGATTTTTAGATCACTGGAATTGAAACCCAGAGTCTTAAGATGTTTGAATATGCAGATATTTTTCCCAATAAGTTCACCCAAGAACCACAGATCATCGTGATTATGTAATACATAACTCCTTTCTAATTTGTAAATTCAAACTACTTGACATGTTATGTTGATATAATCAGAGTGATACTTGCTTGGGTTAGATAATCATCAAAGAGTTGCAATTTACTATGGCTTTTTTTTTTGTTTTTTTTTTGCTGCTAAGCTTTAATATTGGAAGTGAAAAGAATTGCATTTTTTTCAGTGAGGTTAGTATAGCATGGGCCTCTTTAAACATACAAATGGTTTTTTTTTGGGGGGCACTGTTATTTCACTTAGCATGATGCTTCAAGTTCCATCCATTTACCTGCAAAGGTTCATCGATTTGTCATCTTTCTTTACCACTGGCATAGAACTCCATTGTGTAGATCTACCACATTTTTGTTATCCACTGTCAGTTTGAGGGCATTTGGTGGTTTCGGCTCTTTGTCATTGTAAAGAGAGCTGCAAAGCCTTTATGCTAAGTGAAGTCACACATTCCCCCAAAATAGCCCGGTGTGGTGGCGCATGCTTTTAATCCTAGCACTCGGGAGGCAGAGGCAAGCGGATCTTTGTGAGTCCAAGGCCAGCCTGGTCTACAGAGTGAGTTTCAGGACAGCCAGGGATACAGGGAGACACTGTCTCAAAAAGACAAACACAAACAAACAAACAAACAAAAACAAACAACAAAAAAACAAGTGGGGAATGGTTTCCCTCATTCGTGGATGCTGGTAACAAATCCCCCAATTGAAGGACAAGCAGAGCAACGTTATTGTTATATTTCTTTCTATCTGAAAGCAACTGTGATATTATAATGTAACTCTCTTAATGAGCCCTAGAATTAACTTACCAATTACTTTCAGACACAGTAATTAGTGTATATAGGCGGAAGGTATATATTCATAGCTTAGATTAATATAAAATTAAAAGGAAAAAAGGTGAACTCCTAAACATATATCAGAGTTAACATACAGTTTATTCCTGGAGGACATAATTCTGGTACATATATGATGTTTACATAGGGATATTTTGGAGCAATACAATTGGGAGGGAACTACAACAGCATATGGACTGGGTCAAAGAATGGACTGATGTAGTTACATTCTGCCCCAAACAATAAACCTTTGCAGAGAAAAACGTTAAAAAGTCTGGGAGAAAGAGGCAGGACATGTATGGCAGAATGCATGATCTGGGGTGGGGTGGGGGGAAGGGAAAGGGGAATACGTCTAAATTGAACTGAAAAATGATGTATGAAATACACAAAACATCAATAAAAATATTATATTAAAAATCATACAAAATGTTGGTATGAGCTCAATAAGTCCACACTTAAATTCTACAGTCTATATTTAGCTTTAAAAGGTATTAAAATTTAGTTTGCAGAAGTCTGCTTTGAAAATTACAATTGGAAAGATGTGAAAGAAAAATTGTGATTTCTTTAATCTTTTGCATACATTTTTATTGTTTTTTTTGCGTTTCACATATAACATCCTAACCTAATGTGCGTTTCACATATGACATCCTAACCTAATGTGCGTTTCACATATGACATCCTAACCTAATGTGCGTTTCACATATGACATCCTAACCTAATGTGCGTTTCACATATGACATCCTAACCTAATGTGCGTTTCACATATGATGACATCCTAACCTAATGTGCATCTCACATATGACGTCCTAACCGTCTTTATACCCTTCTCCTTTGGCATCCTTCCACATTGCCCCCACTGGAATTCATATATTCTGCCATTCATGTTAAGGCCTATTGTGCTGAATTAATCTCCCCAGCCATTCCTCACTGCAAGTTCATCCTCTGAGCTCTAGTCACCCTATCTGGAGTCCCTCGTAAAGAGTACCACTTCTTCCTCACCCAGCAGTAATCAACAGCCATGATTTCTTCAGGTAAGAACCTGAAGAACCATTATGTACAACCATTATGGAAAGCAGTGTGAAGAACCCTTAAAAGACTCAAAAGGAGCCTACCACCTGACCCAGTCAACCACTCCTGGGTATATATCCACAAGACTCATCCTTCCACAAAGATACATGCACATCCATGTTTATTGCAGCTCTCTTTACAATAGCAAAGATCTGGAACCAACCCAAATGCCCCTCAACAGACAAGTGGATGATAAAAATGTGGTATAGTACATAAACACAATGGAGATCTATGCAGGGTAAAGAAAGATGACATTATGAACTTTGCAGGTAAATGGATGGCGCTCAAAGCCATTATGCTGAGTGAAGTAACACAGTCCCAGAAAAACAAATGGCAAATGGTCTCCCTCATTTGTGGATGCTAACACCAAATACCCCAGATGAAAGGCAAGCTGAACAACATTATTTTTATATTTCTTTTATCTGTAGGCAACTATGTTGTTATAATATAAATCTCTCAATGGGCTCTAGAATCCACCCACCATCTATTTTCAGACCCTGTAATTACTGTATATGGGTGGAGAGTATGTATCCATATTTTAGAGTAATATAAAAATTAATGGAGGAAAATGTGACTTCCTAAGCATAAAAAAAGATGGAGAGAAAGATGCAGGACAGTTATGGCAGAATACATGATATGGGGTGGGGTTGGGGGGGAAGGGAAAGGGGAATATGTCTAAAACGAATTGAAAAATGATGTCTGAAATACACAAAGCATCACTAAAAGCATTAGATAAAGATCGGGTTCTGCCGCCCATTTCTGCAGTTTCACGCTGAGTTTCTGTCTGATTGTGCTTGCATGGGTTTTGCCCATGCTGACACCATTGCTATAGGTTCATATGAGCAGGGTCTCAGAAGCTTGTAGGATTCTAATTCCATATGGTCTTGCATTACCTCCCTGGCTTTTACAATGTTTCTGCATCTTCTTCCACAATGTTCCTTGAGCCCTGGATAGGTGAAGCTGAGTATAGGTGACCTGTCCATGGAACCAAGCTCTGTAGAGTCCTAATCCTCATCGTTTGGTCATTCATACCTTTTTGAGTTCCTGGCCTCCTGTTGCAAGGGGGAGATTACTTAATGAAAGTTAAGAGGTAATTAATGCCTTCTTGGGGCCTTATTCTATGTGTATTATTTCATATAGCTGTGGAACATCTACTCTGCATTTGCAAGAATGCAATATATTATTAATGACAGTAACATGCAGGATAATAAATCTTTTGAACCATGCATTTCAAGGTAAATTTTTGGGAAAACAAAGACAATGTAATAGAGGATATATTTCATCCATTACATCTATTAAACCACTGGTTTGTAGATGAAACAGATTGGTATGCCAAGAGTAAACAAACATTAAACATTTCCTTGGTGATTTCAGTAGGAGTTCATTAACTTTGGATTTTGCTACATGCTTGCTTTCAAGGCCACTTGAATTTCCTTCTTTCAGTTTTCAAAGTTAAAATGCAGATACAATGTTAAACAACACCCTTGTCATTTTTAAAACTCTTGCTAATAAAAATGGCTTGAAAGTTGTTTGTTAATTTAACTGGTACATAAAAATATTTGGAGTCAATTAATCCATAAAACGTCTTGCAACAAATAAGTGTCTTGTCCTTGATACTTAAATTGGATACACTCTGCTGACCTCCAGTGGGACTGTAAAAAGGACAACTTCTTTTAAGGTCTCTATTTTCTCAGTCTTTGCTAATTTTCAGTTCTTAATGGAATACCCATATTTTCAAGCCTGCTGAATTCTCTCTCTCTTTTTAAATCAAAACTTGGTCTCATATATTTCATAAATTCAGGTTAGTTTATGATTTTAGATGGAAGAAAAACCTGAAGTTAAACAATTGAAATTAAAGGACTAAGTAAATCAGGATTTGGAGGAATATTTTGTACCTTATAAAATAATCTCATGAGGACAGTGATCCAATCTATTTTAAAGGATGATAAAATATCCAGGTAACACTGTAAAGTGTAATATTGTTCCAGGAATATTGTCACAATAGATTATTTGAAGCAGCTTTAGTTACTCACATTCTTCTGTTTTATTCTGCAGCCCATATGACCTCACAAGGATGCCATAAGAAATCCTGTAGCAATTTTTCCTTTGGATAGTGAAGGGTATGGTTCCCACTTACTTGGCTACATGGTTTGATGTCAACAAATGTAGAACTGGGGATCAAATGGTGACTAATGCTCAATCCCATTCTAACAAGGAATTTATATATCAACATATTTTTGTAGTTTTTGTTACCTAATTAGGAAAATAATTGGTTCATGCTAGAAAGAAGTATATTTAAATCAAGCTCTCTTCATAATTATGTTGAATTTTCCTAACTTTGAAATTAAACAGATTATTGAGTCACTGAGAATTTCAAACAGTATATTTTGAAAGTATTTAAAACCTCTCTCCACCTACTACCTAGCCCCCCAACTTCATGTCCTCTTTTTTTTTTAATGCTTATGGAGCCTATTTTGTATTCTCCAAATGTTTCTAGGTGATTGAGCAGGTTGTAGCCTGTTCAACCCACCAGGCCTCACACCCTTAAAGAAAACGATTTCTCTTCACCCTGCAACTATCACTTCCAGGTCCTCAGCTAGAGCTGGGGCTTTTTGTCCACCTTCCCTATCCATGCTGGTGTTTTTGTCTTGGTTGGGACAGCACAGGTCTTGTGCATGCCATCACAAACACTATAGGTTCATATGTGCAACTGCCCTGTTGTGTCAGGAAAGCTCTCTTTCCTTGTAATCATCCACCACCTGTGCATATTATAATCTTTGTGCCCTTTCTGTACCCCTTCCACAATGATGCCTGAGACACAGAAGGAGAGGGTGTGATATAGGTATTCCATTTAGGGTGGAGTACTCCTCAGGTTTTTATTCTCTGCACATCGACCAGTTGTAGACCTGTGTGCCATCTGTGTAAGAAGCTTCTCTGGTGAAAGTTGAGAGATGCACAACTATGGATATAACAAGAAGTGATTAGGAGGTGGTTTAATACTATGTCCATTTGGCAGAGTAAGAGTAGTAGGCTGTCCCCTTACAGCCTGGGACCTGAGGTGTTTGGTAGGGCCATCAAACCCCTGTTATATGGTAACTACATTTAAACTCTTTTTCTATATGTTTTGGTAGTATAGTAGTATATCAAACTAACAAGATGTAAATGAGACTTTATAAACATTTGTTTTGAGAGAAAATTAAGAAGAAATAATATGTTTATTGGGACTGGACTCAGTCAGTTTCATTTTTTACAAATAACTGTTATTTTGAATACAAATGTAGGCTTTCTAAAATCAACACAAATCATTAAAATAAGCTACTAAAATATTTGATTTTGTTTTTTGTTTGTTTTGAAACAAGGTCTCTCTGTAGCCCCAGTTGGCCTGAAACTTGCAATGTAGATTAGGCTGGTCTGGATCTCTCAGTGATCTCTGCCTTTGGGATTAAAGATGTGGGCCAATCAGGTATGGCTCAGCTAAAAACTTATAAACAAAAGAGATTCCAAACAAAAGGAGTAGGGTGCAGCATGTCCATTTCACCATCATAGAGGGCTGCCTTAAAATGAGTCAAGGATGGAAATAATCATTTTAATGGCAAATGATCTGATTCCAAAATTTTAAAAAGTAAAGACATTTTTTTTTGAATTTTTGCAATTTTCTTTCATTCTTTTTTCCCCCCTACATCTTATTTATTGCTTTTATTTATTTATTTTTTTTTTGAGACAAATTCTTCCAGCTGGCCTGCCTTTGCCTCCTCAAGTGCTGGGATTAAAGGCATGCATCACCAAACCTGGCCCTGTTTTGAGGGTTTTTGTTGTTGTTTGTTTGTTTATTTTATGTGTATGAGTGTACTGTCTGCATGTAGGTAGGTGCACCCATGTCATGCAAAGCTGCAGAGGTCAGAAGAGGGTGTTGGATTTCCCTGGAACTGGAGTTAAAGACCATTCTTAGCTTCCGTGTGGGTGCTGGGAATCGAACCGGGGTTCTCTGCAAGAGCAGTCAGTGTTGTTAACCGCTGAGCCATCTCTCCAGCCCTGAATTTTTGCAATTTTCATGCAGAATAGTTTGATGATATTTAGAACTGCTCTCCTCTCTACACTTTCTCCCACAGCCAGCCCCTTGCCCAGTTTAATAAGAATTTATCTATCTTCTATCTATCTATCTATCTATCTATCTATCTATCTATCATCTATCTATCTATCTATCTATCTATCTATCTGTCTATCTATCTACCTATCTATCCATCTATCTATCTGTTTGATTTATGTCCAAAAAGTGAAGACATTTTATCTGTTATCTTAGGAGAGTTTGGCATGGCTATGCATTTGCATTGTGAAGTGAAAAATTATAAAAGAACTCTTGACAAAGCATGACAATGAATGACCACTGATTAATAACAGCTTACCTTGTTGGAAAGAACTTTGTGGGATGTGACAAGGAATTCTATAAAACTCTGCATTTCCCATTATTTTAGTTAATGATCTGTAAGATGAATCCAAAAGAGCATTGAAATCATTCTGATCTTAATTGAAGCTATGGCTAATTTTGTTAAAAGGTGGGGAGCCCTGTTGGTTTCCAGTGGAGAGAGTCAGGGTTGCTGCAGAGCCTCTCATCATGGGGTAGTGTCCCATGACACACAATAATCTGGCTGCACATATCATTGGAAGCAAGATATGGGCTATAAAGCTCATAGTGTAACTGCTGGGTGGATGGAGAAACAAAACAAATTAGTCTGAGGATAAACTGGGATTTTTCAACTTCCTGGATATGACAGCACCATTGCACACGTCATGCATGAAGCTCACAAAGAATTAAGTCAGCCAAAATCCCAGCAAGGATTGGAGTGTGTGCGGAGTGGGAAGCTGGTGAAGTCACCCCTAGCTGAGGAGCTCTTGGCCATGGTTGGTTGCCAAGGGAGGAGGAGTCAGTTTTCTTCAGCATGTGACCCGGGAGGCTCCAGCCCTATTCCCATGCACATGCAAACAGCACTAAGTGGACTCAATGGGCTTAAAAAAATGAATACAGCAGGGGAGACGCCATAACGCGCCAGGGCAGCAGGATCGAAAGGTTATTCCTGGACAAACTGTCAGCCCATGAAAGGAAACAGCCAGAATTGACCAGAGTCCAAGTCAACAGCTCCAGAGAGAGTGGACTGTTTTACCTCTCATCCACCTGTGCCCCTTTTCTAAGCCTAGGGAACAACCTGCGGAAGAGGGGGCGTGGTAGAATGTAAGGGCTGCGATTGGGGTGAATGGTGAAACTACAGCAATGTAGTCTCGACACTCATTTGATTAACTTGATTGAACAAACAACCTGTCACCCCCCACTGGATGGTGGGGCTGTAGGTGTTTGGGCACAACAGCCTGCAGATAGGTTTTGCATGAAGGATGCTTGTACTCATGGATTATCACTTATAGCTAAAAATGAAAAAAAAAAACTGAGAGAAAGATGCAGGACAGTTATGGCAGAATGCATGATCTGGGATGGGGTGGGGGGGGGAGGGAAAGGGAAATAAGCCTGAACTGAATTGGAAAAAATGTATGAAATGCACAAAGCATCAATAAAAAACTAATTTAAAAAAAATGAATACATGATGTTGGGAGGGAAAAGTTGTGGTGAGCTTAAGGGACAGGGGAGAAAAAATTGGAGATTGGCAATGGGAAATGGTTTGAACAAAACACATTATAAGCATGTATGAAATTCTCAAACAGTAAAATGAGATTATGAAAAAATCTGACTCTGAATCATGACTGCATTTACAACATGAACTAAAAGGGAAGATAGGCAGAAAACTGAATTGCTGTCAGATATTAAATAGCTGTCAGCCATGGAAATTCAAAGACAATGGGAAAATAACCAGAGATCAAGTGCAATCAAACTTGCCATGAATGTAAAATGAATACAAACTGTAAGCCAGATACATTTACAGTGAGATACTGTCAGAGAAAAGTAGTGTTTGGGCTCTGTCTGCAAAGACAGAGGCCCTGCAAAGGGCCTCTCAGAAGCAGAGTGCTTTGGGCCTTCACAAAAGCCCAGGCAGGGACCTGGTTTTCCCTTACAGCAATTATCTTATGTAAACACAGCCAGGAAGAGGGTGTGATGTGCTTAGTAGGTTTACCTTCCATGCTGCTTCTGATTTTAATAGTTTTAGAACTGGCTGCTTGCTAAGGTCCCTGTCTACAGAGGAACTGTACCTTAAATCCAAATGGAAGAGAATCTGGGAAGCAGAGAAACTAGGGCCCAGCAGAAGTGAAAGCCCAAGCTCTCTTTCTAATGGAGTTCCCACCTGCTCTTCCCCTCTTTCTTTTCTTTAAATCACAAACTTTTAATTATGTTTTTCATTATATTTTTATACTTATGTGTGTTTTCACCACATGTATGTAAGTGCACCCATGTTGTGCAATGCTCATTGAGGCAAGATGAGTGCGTCAACTATTCTGAAACTGTAGTTGTGGACAGTTGTTAGCTGTCATGAGGGTTCCCTGCAAGAGCAGCCAGTATTCTTAATCACTGAGCCATCTCTCCAGCTCTTAATAAACTTTATTTTTAAGAGTATTTTTCAGGTTCATAGAAAAATTGTGGGAAGTACAAAGAGTCCCCATGTAATTCTACTTACTCCACACCCCCACTATTGTCTGTCCATATTACAGTGGCATGTTCGAAACAATTAATGGACTTGTAATTGACATCATAATCACCTGAAGTCCATATTTTGCATTAGAGTGAACTCTTGAGGTTGTTCATTTTATGGATTTGGACAGATGCATAATAGCACATATCTACTGGTGTTCTGTCATACAGAAGAATTTCATTGCTCCCCCCCCCCCAAATACCCTGTGCTTTGCTTTCGCCCTTGATCGCTGGTAGTCACTAGCATCTTTATAACATCCATAGTTCTACATTTTGGAGAATTCCATATATTGACAATCATATGGTTAAGTGTTTTTTTTTTTTCAGATTGACTTTCACTTAATGATATGCTTTTTGACTTTACTCCATCTTTTTGATGGTTTGATGTTTGCATTTTTATTTTTAGCAACAAATATACACTATGTTATCATTATTGTCCCCTACTATACAGTAACACACTAGAATTATATACTCCTTTATCCCTATGTAACTGTAACTTAGTACCCATTAATTCACATTTTCTCATGTCTTCCTTCCTCCTAATCTACCTGGTCCTGGTAACCATAGTTAAGCCTCAGTTTCTATAAGATCACTGTTTCCAGATTACACATAGGAATGATATATGATATTTAATATTTCCATGCATACCTTACTTCACTCATGATAATCATCTCTAGCTCTGCCTATATTTAAATGACAGCATTTGATTCTTTCCTATGGTCAAATGATACTCCATCGAGTATTTGTCCAACAGCTTTTATATTGATTCAATCAATGTTGGACACTTAGGTTGTTTCTATTTTTCTATTATTTGTGAACAGTGCTACAATGCACAGGGGTATAGAGATGTTCATATTTTTCTTCTCTGTGCATTTTCAAATAGGCTTTTAAATAGTTTGCTAATTCTTTCCTTTCTTTGTTCTGTTCTACTGTTGACATTATCACATTTAAAATTTTTCATAGCATACCTTTCAGTTTAAATATTTATGTATGGTTTAAAGATTGCTCCAGTAACTCTGTTAAGAGAATTAACTATTTTATCTGTCTTCTTAAAAGCTCTGATATTCTTTGAAATAGCTGTTATAAACTTTCTATCTGTGAGGTCACCCATACTGGTTACTGTAACATCAGTTCTTGGCATTTTGACTGTTAGATGATGCCACGCTTCCTTGCGAGTTCTGGATGTTTGCTAGTGTGTAAGAGCCTCTTGGCATTCCACCAACCAGTGCTTATTCCAGTTTTCCTAATGTGAAAACTGGAATTTTTTTTTTTTTTATGCCTTTCCATTAATTGGAAGTAGGCAACTTAACTTTCTCTGAATCCACAAGCTCTTTTTTATTTTTTTGACACTAGATGGCACTCTAAACCCAGACTCTCTGTTAGAGCACTTTGAGTGAGTTATTGATGTTTGAACACTAGTTGGTGGTTTAAGACAAGTTTTGTCTCAAGTTCACAGCTTAATTGTTATTTAGCATAAACCAAGAGAGGACATAAAAAGGGTGGTCCATCTCTACAAGGCTCTTACAGTGGCCAGGAAGACCCCAAATCCTCCTCCGCACCCCTGGGCTATGATTAGCCACTAGGCCATTCTGCTTCAGGTCAGGGCAAAGCCTCAGGCTCCCATCATAATATTTAGCACTCATCTTCATTTTATTACCCAAGAAAGACCCTCACTGTCCATGCTGGGTTGCCTGGGCTTAGGGGAGGAATGTCCAGAGTTCTATGACCACCGGTGATGCAATGCTGTGTCACACCCTGAGTCTGTGACCTTGCTAAGACAAAGGACCACACTTCTACATGCTGTTTACTTTTGAGGTGGACTGATAGCTCAAGACTCCAATAGACTGAAGCCACATGCCTTATCCTGCTGTCAGGGCTGTTCCAGAGTCTCTGTCAATTGGTTTTGCCTTAGGAATGGAGATCTTTAGCCTTGCCTCACCTTTCGGGTTCAGTAGCATAGCATACAATTCTAAGACAATATTCTGTGACTACTGCTCTGTCCTACCCCCAGAAAATGCCGTCTGGCTCCAAACTGCTTTGTTGCTAAATCTCAGCGGTGCAGTCAGGCCCAGGCCAAACTATGACGACATTCCATTGTAGTACTGTCATTACCCAGTGATTGGAAGAAACTGGAGCTTTTGTCTATGAATACTGGCCTTGAGATAAAACTGTGCTGCCGAAGCCTGGGGTAGGGAAGGCTAGGACAGCTCTTAGAGGACAAGCTGATACTAAAATGGTTTGTATATGGGCTCCACCTATGATTTCTGGTCTGGATGCAGGATGTCTGGTTTCTCCCTAATGCTGTGTCTGGTCATAGCAGACCCAGTACTGAGGCGCAAAGCAAAATCCCGTGCCAGCTCTCATGCATAGGCTCCCGCAGTGGATAGGAAGGGGTGGTGTGGATTGTCCCTTTGCCACCTGGCTAAGCCAGTTTCTGATGTCCAGTCTGCAGGGGTTGACACAGTGATAAGGATTTGGGGCTCTTCCTGGTACTGGACTTCACTGAGGAATAACTAGTGTTTGGTTTAAAGTTTAAAGTCTTTTCTGGGGCTCCAGTGACGGCCTAGTGGTTAAGAGTGCTGACCGCTCTTGCAGAGGACCCAGGTTCCATTCCCAGCACCCACATGGCGGCTGAGAACCGTCTTTGACTCCAGTTCCAGGGGAATCTGACACCCTCTTCTGACCTCCGTGGCATTGTATGACACGGGCGCACCAACTTACATGCAGACAGTACACTCATACACATAAGAAGTAAAAATATCAAAAGCTTGACTGGATAGAAAAAAAGAAGTAAAAATAAATAAATAAATAAATAAATAAATAAATAAATAAAGTCTTTTCCTTCTGCCAAGCTGGGGGCGTCTCTCTTTAAGCTTCAGTTGTAGAGTTGGATCATGGGTGACACAGGCAACTCATCCTACATCCCTTCTTCAGTGTGCTTTTTCTTATTAATATTATGCAGGCACAACCCATTATACTTCCTCAACTCTTGAGGAGGTAGTTTGAGAATGGTTGTTGAAATTAGTGTGTTTATGGGGAGACTATCAACATACTGACTACCATGTCACCATTTTTTTTAGTGTTGTTTGGAGATTCCAGCATTTGGAGGTATCATATCTATATTTCCCACTAGTATTTCTTTTTGTTTACATCCAGATAGTGAATCTTGGTATAAATACTTTTAAAAATTTACATTTATTTATTCATTTATTGTGTGTTGGGAAATGGTGTGTGCTGCAGTGCACATGTAAAGTCAGAGGACAGCCCATAGGAGTGAGGTCACTTCTTCCACTGTGTGTGGATCCCCAGGACTGAATTCAGGTGGCCTGACTTGGTGGCATATGCCCTTACCCATTGAGCCATAACAGTGGCCCATCCTATACAGCTTTATGAAGTTTGTGCTCTATTGGTATAGTTTCTGAGTAAACTTTTTTATGTGTACCATATGTTTACAGTGATAACTAGACTGTGAGGACAGAAGATCACCTAGTGTAATAGATCTTCACTGGAGGAAAGTGTATGTGCACGTGGGTGTGTGCACCCCCAGAAAAAGAGACAGGGAGGGAAGGAGGGAGGGAGGGAGGGAGAGAATGAATGATTTCATATTGTGAACTGGCCTGGCATCATTCACCTTAGCATATTATAGAGCTTGATGTTACCACCCCTTAAATAAATTGAAAGTGGCAAAGGTGTCTATTTTCTGTCCATTGATAGTGCTACATATGTACTTTTTAAGACCATATCAATGTATCTTTATTTTTTTTATTTTTATTTTTTTTTAAATTTTTTTATTTAATTTTTATTTATTTCTGTATGTGTACAAATGTACTGTCTGCATGCAAGTCTGTGCACCCGTGTCGTGCAATTGCCGCGGAGGAGGGTCAAGAGTGGGTGTCGGATTCCCCTGGAGCTGGAGTTCTCCTGGAATTGGAGTTTCAGACGGTTCATCGCCGCCATGTGGGTGCTGGGATCGAACCCGGTCCTCTGCAAAAGGCAGTCGGCATCTTAACCGCTAGTGCCATCTCTCAGCCCTCAATGTATGCTTTATATATATATATATAAATATATATATAATATATATATATAAATATATAATATATAGAGAGAGAGAGAGAGAGAGAGAGAGAGAGAATAGTAGAAATGAAATAATGCCTGTAAAAGAATCTCTTGTAGCTCAAAAAAGAGAAAAAATCCACAACATCCTTTCCTTCAATCAGAATCAATATGACTAAATTATTTACAAGAAAAAAGACAATAAAGAGATTGACATCTACATTGAAAGACATGAAAGCATACTTCAATGAAATATGAATAGAAAGTTCTATGAGGATAATAAGTTGAATTGAAAATATGAGATCTAAAAGATTGTAACATGATACAATGGAAAACCAATGTAAATTTACAATAACACTAAGAAAAATTAAACACATAAACCAGAGGAATAACTTGAAAAGCCATTGCAATACGTACTAAAGAAAAGAAAAAAAAAACATATGACATATATTTCTGAGAAAAGTAGAGAAAAGTGAAGAGCATGAACATTTAGATTAGAAAACATCTGTTAAAACACAGAGTCTAAGAAATCAGTCTTTTCTGTTTATAACAGAATAGAGGCATAGCTATAATCCCTTGAAAAAAATGAGTTGCAGTGGAGGAAACGTTTGAGTATTCAATACCTTCTGCAGTGGCCGAAGCAACAGAAATGAATTCACAGGTGCAGAAATGCTCAAAAGCACTATCACCATAATCCTTCCTTTGAAATCAAGCAAGTTTAATACCTATTCCAGATGACTGAAAAATGAGACAAATATAAGAACACAAGGACATGGAAGGTCTTGGATTTATTAAAACTCATTAATATTAATAGCAGTTAACATTCACTTGTTCTTATTTTCTCCCCGTATTTGATGTGAATTATCATAACTCACCTTTCCTCATTCACAGTAATACCCCGAGACTTGAAGGTGTCAAACATTTCCTCTAAGATTTTTATTTTTAATATTATTTATTAGCTTATGTTAATTATATATAATAATGTTTTGTGGTGACATTTTCATACATGTACATAATGTAATTCCATCATATTTCTCTAAGATTTTACAGCTAGTATGTGTCTTTCTGGCATTTAAATTCACAATTTTGTAATCACACTAATTATTTTCTTATTAGCTTTAGAACACATTAAAGTTAGGTGTATTAATTGTAGTGTGGTGTCAAAGCCTGGCTCAAGTGTTTCTCGTCTATAATTATGATTTTTCTAAAAACCTGGTTGCCTTACTACATATGTTTCTTAGTTTCTTCTAACACATGCAACTTCTTTAAATAGAATGGAAAGGCTATTTTTTGGAACTTACAGGTTATATAGTTAATGTGAATAAGGAATTTAACAGGTGAAATCTCTTCTCTGAGAAGTTCACACGTAGAACATATTCCTATTTTGTGGCTGAGAACACAGAGAGATCCAACAACTTGTGAGGGTCATATGGCTCCAAGTGGCAAAGCCTAGATTTGGTCATAACACCCGCGTTTTCATTAAAATGACCAGAACGCTAAGGGATATTTTCTTTCACTAATTTGGAATTGTGTAGATAAAATAATGACTATTTTCATTTCTGAAGAACTCGGGAAATCATTTGTTATGCATCTTCTTTCAATAATCTTTATTTTTTTATTGATGTTTTGTGTATTTCATACATCATTTTTCAATTCAGTTCAGGCATATTCCCCTTTCCTTTCCCCCTGCCCCACCCCACCCCACCCCACCCCAGACCATGCATTCTGCCATAACTGTCCTGCATTTTTCTCTCAGTCACTTTTTTATGCTTAGGAATTCACATTTTCCTCCATTAATTTTATATTACTCTAAAATATGGATACATACTCTTCTCCCATATATACTAATTATAGAGTCTGAAAATAATTGGTGGGTGGATTCTAGAGACAGCTGAGAGATTCACATCATAATAACATAGTTGCTTTCAGATAAACAGAAATATAACAATAATGCCATTCAGCTTGCCTTTCATCTGGGGGATGTGGTGTTAGCATCCACAAATGAGGGAAACCATTCTCCATTTGTCTTTCTGGGACTGTGTTACTTCACTCAGCATAATGGCTTGGAGCTCCATCCATTTACCTGCAAAGTTCATAATGCCATCTTTCTTTACTGCTGAATAGTACTCCATTGTGTAGATGTACCACGTTTTTGTCATCCACTTGTCTGTTGAAGGACATTTGGGTTGGTTCCAGCTCTTCACTATTGTGAAGAGAACTGCAATAAACATGGATGTGCATGTATGTTTGTGGTAGGATGAATCTTTGGGGTATATACCTAGGACTGGTATGACTGGGTCAGGTAGTAGGTTAGTTCAGAGTTTTTAAGGGTTCTCCACACTGCTTTTCATAGTGGTTTTACAAGTTTACATTCCCACCAGCAGTGGATGAGTGTTCTGCTTTCCCCACAACCTCTCCAGCATCTGTTGTCTTTTATTTTCTTGATCTTAGCTAGCCATACTGGAGTGAGATGATATCTGAGAGTGGTTTTAATTTGCATTTCCTTAATTATTAATGATGTTGAACACTTTTTAAGATGTTTCTTAGCCATCTTTAATTCCTCACTGGTGAAGTCTCTGTTCAGCTCTTTACTCCATCTTTTGAGTAGGTCATTTGTCTTCTTACTTTTGTTTTTTGAGTAGTTTATATATTTTTGATGTTAATGTCCTGTCAGATGTATCACTGGTAAAGATTTCCTCCCAATCTGTGGATTTTCTCTTCAACTCCTTGATTGTTTCTTTCTCTGTACAGAGGCTTTTGAGTTTTATGAGGTCCCATTTGTCAATTGTTGACTTTACTTCCTGTGCAGCTGCTGTCTGATTTAGAAAGTCTTTTCCTACTCCTATATTTTATAGTTTGTTGCCAACTTTTTCTTCTATCACCTTCAGGGTTTCAGGCTTCATGTTGAGATCTTTGATCCACTTGTAGTTGATTTTTGTACAGGCTGAGAGGTAGGAGTTTAATTTTGTTCTTCTATAGATGATGATCCAATTTTGTCAGCACCATTTGCTGGAGATGCTATTCCTTCCTCGACTGAGGGTTTTTTGCCTTTTTGTCAAATATGAAATGGCTGAAATTGTATGAGCTCAAGTTTAGATCTTCAATTTTGTTCCATTGGTTAGTGGGTCTGTTTTTGTTTCAGTACCAGGCTGTCTTTATGACCATGGCCCTGTAATATAGTTTTAAGTCTGGTAGGGAAATTCCCCATGTATTACATTTTTCCCTCAGGGATGCTTTAGCTATTTGGGGTCTTTTGTTTTCCATATGAACTTAAGGATTTTATTTTCCAAGTCTGTGAAGAAGCTCATAGGGATTTTGATTGGGATTGTGTTGAATCTGTATATCAATTTGGGTAAAATGGACATTTTTACTATATTTATTTTCCAAATCAATGAGCATGGGAGGTCTTTCCATCTTATTTTTAAATACTTTTATTGATGATTTGTGTATTTCATACATTATCTTTCAGTCCAATTTAGATACATTCACTTCTCCTTCCCCCCACCCCATCCCATTATCATACATTCTGCCATACATATCTTGCATCTTTCTCAGACTTTCCAAAGTTTTTCACTGCAGAGGCTTTGTTTTTGGCAGAGTTTAATTGCATCAGTCAGTTCTTTGACCCAGTCTTTATTGTTGTGTCCTCCCCTTTGTATTGCTCCAACAAATGCCTATAAACCACTCACGATGTATCAAAATTATAAGCTCTAGAAGTAAATAAATACATTACATTGGCTTCCTAGCTGAATCTCACTGCTTGACCTACAAAATTAAGACCATTCATTGCTTGCAGAAAGCCACTGCATTCTCAGTAATTTGTAACAAAGCAATAGACTTCACACATTAAATTTCTGCAAATGTTATAGTTACTTTGTAATGAGAGAAATGAAAAGATGAAACAATAAGATGATACAAAAAGAAAGAGCATTCATTCCCAATGCCTTAAGGAAGCCATCCATTATGAAATAATCATCAGTCCTTCAGAGAAAAGTCTGTTCTAAAGGGAGTTCAAACCAGAATTCACTTGCTGATCATTGCATGAGAAGAGGGAACACTACCTCTTAGGCAATGTGAAGCACAAAATATATTTCAGCAGATTTTTAATAGGAGTGGAAAGAAATAACGTGTGTCATGTAACTGAGTCTCAATGGAAATGCAAAAAAAAAAGATGATAGGAAGACTTGTAAAATACTCAGCTTAGTACAGCAAATCAGAATGAAAGCTGTGCTGCACTTGCTTTTAATCAAGTTCATCTGTTCTATAAAGATCATTTTTTCCAAGACTAAATCAGGACACATGGACATTAAGAATTTTCACAAAATGATCCTTTCCACTGTGACAGTCTTGGCTGAGATTTACGGTCTGCTATGATTTTATTACAATATTTCTTTTTTTTATTTCCTTATATATTTCTAATATTATTCTAAAATATGATATATACACTCCACACATAAGTCCAAATTAAAAATTCTGAAAATAAACTATAGGTTGATTCCTAAACCCATTAGAGAATCACATTTTAACAGTAAATTTGCTGCAGGTATAAAGTCATGTAACTTACATTCTTTTTTAGAATGTGACTCATATCCTCCTTCTAATATGAGCTCAAGTTTGAATCTTCAGTTTTGTTCCATTGGTCAATGGTTCTGTTTTTTGCCAGTACCAGGTTGTCTTAATGCTATAGGTCTGTAAGTATAGATTGAAGTGTGGTAATGTAATCCCCCCCGTATTATTGCACTTTTCACTCAGTGTTGCTTTAGCTATATTTGGGGTCTTTAGTATTTTCTGGTGGGTTTTTAGCATCCCTTTAGGTTAACTATCATATTCATCTGCAAAAAGGACCGTTTTACTTCCTCTTCTTCATTTCGCTTTCTTGACTTATTGCCCTAGCAAGCATTTCAAGCACTATATTGAAGAGGAATGGTGATAGTGGCCAGCTTGTGTGTTCCTGCCTTTAAGGGATGCTTCCACTTTTCTTCCATTTAGGATGATGTTGGTGTGTGATTTCTTGTATATGGCTTTGATTACATTGAGGAATGATCCCTCCAGTCCATTTCCTCTAGACTTTAAGCTGAAGGGATGCTAGATTTTGTCAAAAGCTTTTTCTGCATCATTGAGATGATTGTGTGGTTGTTGTCTTTCAGTCCATTATGTGTTTTATTTTATTTTATTTATTTTATGTGTGTATGATGTACTGTCTGCATGCAGGTTTGTGCACCCGTGTCATGCAATGCTTCGGAGGTAGAAGAGGGTTCTCAGATTCCCCTGGAACTGGATTCTCTGGAATTGGAGTTACAGACGGTTCTTAGGCTGCCATGGGTTGCTGGGGATCAAATACCGGTCCTCTGCAAGAGAGTTGGTGCTCTTAACGTAGGCTATTTCCAGCCCCATTTATGTGTTTATGATATTTATTGATTTATGTATGTTAAACCATCCCTGCATCTCTGTATGAATCCAACCTGTCATGAGGATGATCTTTTGATGTGGGTCTGTTGCGATTTCAAGAATTTTGTGAGAAGAATTTTGCATCTGTATTTCATCAATGATATGGGTCTATAGTTTTCTTTCTTGTTTGTGTTCTTTGCCTGGTTTTGGTATTAGAGTGTGCTGGTTTCATAGAAGATTTGGGATATTTCCCTCTTTCTGTATCCTTCTGAAAAGTTTGAGTAGTAATGGTTGTAAGTCCTCTTTAATGTTTTATAGAATTCTGCTGTGAACCATCTGGGCCTGGGCTTTTTTTAGTTGGGGCTTTTATTACATCTTCAATTTCTCAGTGTTATGGGTTGTTTTAAGCTGTTCAGTCTCTTCTTGGTTAAGCTTTAGTAAATCCCAGGATTTCAGATATTCATACATTTCCCTTAGGTTTTCAAATTTAGTAGAGTATAGGTTTTTGAAGTATTCTTGTATGATTGTCTGGATCTTTTCTTTATCTGTTGTAATGTTTCCCCTTTCATCACAAATGCTATTGATTTGGAGATTTGGAGTTGCTCTTTCTTTCTTTTGGTTAACTGGGCTAGAGGTCTGTCTATTTTGTTTATCTTTTCAAAGAACCAGCTTTTGGACTCATTGATTTTTTTGTATTGTTTTCTTTGTTTCTATTTCATTGATTTCTACTCTGATTTTTGTTATTTCTTCCTGTCTCTTGGGTTTAGGGTTCATTTGTTGTTGTCTTTCAAGTGTTTTTAGCTGCAATGTTAGATCTTTTACTTGTTCTCTTTCTTTTTTTTTAATGTGGGCACTTAGGGCTATAAATTTCCCTCTTATGACTCACTTTAATGTATCCCACAGATTTTGTTGTGTTGTATTGTCATTTTCGTTTAGTTCCAGGAATGCTTTTATTTCTTTATTTATCTCTTCCTTAACCCATTCATTATTCAAGAGTATGTTGTTTAGTCTCCATGTGTTCTTATAGTTAGTAGGGCTTACCCTAGTGTTAATATTGAGCTTTATTGTACTGTGGTCTGATAGAATTCATGAAATAATTTCAGTCCTTTTGTATTTGTTGAGGTTTCTTTTGTGTCCCAGTGTGTGCTCAATTTTGGAGAATGTTCCATGGGGCACTGAGTAGAAAGTATATTCTCTGGTGTTTGGATGGAATATTCTGTAGTTATCTGGGAGGTCCATTTGGTGTATTGCGTTGTTCAGTTCTGATGTTTCTCTGTTTATTTTTTGTCCAAGTTGACCTATCCAGGTGGATCAGTGGGGTATTGAAGTCCCCCACTATTAGCATACTGGGATTAATCTATGTCTTGAGTTCCTGAAGGATTTTGTTTTCTTTCCATCTTTTGATGTCATTTTCAATCTCCTTCTTCAGGGGTTTAAAATTTTTGTTGTAGAGGTCTTTGGTTAGGTTTTTTCCCAGGTATTTTATTATTTTTGTGGCTATTGTGAGTGGTAAGGTCTTCTTATATTCCTTTTCCACTTGTTTATTGTTGGTGTGAAGAAAGGTTACTGATTTTTCTAGGTTAATTTTGTAGCCTGGCACTTTACTAAAACGCTTAATCATTTCTAGAAGTTTTCTGGTGGAGTTTTTAGCATCCCTTAGATAAACTATCATATCATCCACACAAAAGGATAGCTTAACTTCTTCTTTTCTGATTAGTACTCCTTTAATTTCCTTCTCTTGTCTTCTTGTCCTAGCAAGTGTTTTGAGCACTATGTTGAAGAGGACTGGTGATAGGGGGCAGCCTTGCCAGGTTCCTGCCTTTAAAGGAAATGTTTCCAATTTTTCTCCATTTAGGATGATGTTGGTAGTGTGTTTGCTATATATGGCTTTGATCATGTTGAGAAATGTTCCTTTCAGTCCTAACAATCTTAATATATACTTTGCTCCATCAAAATGTCACTCCAATGAATAGCCTTCTTAATGAAAATCTAAAAAGTAGTGTCAACATACAGAGAGAAAAGTTAAAAAGTCAAAATGCATTAAAATTTTGACAAAATAGTCTGTGTATGGAATTCTGAGTACTTTTTTTTCTTCTGCCTGTGATTTTCAAACTTCAGAGATTTTCTTCTAAATTACTATAAAGTTACTATATGTAACATATACGAACATATAGGTAAGAAAATGATTAACTTTTTAAAGTGGGAAATAATAAAAATGTTTAGTGTTTATCCTTGGATATTCTTTCAATGAATATTCCTTGAATTTTTTTTTCTGATTAGTTCATACAAGTTTATACTGACTAACTTAATGTTCAGTGAATAGAATTGGAGTTTGGACACACTATAGATGTTCAGGAACTGTTAAAGCTCTGCCTTGTGTCATGGGCAACATTTCAGCTGCCTTCCAGTTCTCTGTGGTTTACCTAGGCTGCAAATATTATTTAAGATGTCAAATCTCTTTACTAAACCACACTGAGAAATCCTAAGGGTTTTTAAATCTATTATGCCACTTTTAACTGGAGCCTATTTATATAATCTTTTCCTCATATACTGTTAACCAGTTATTTTTAACAAAGAAAATGATTGATCCAAGCTGATATTTAGTTCTTCATTTTTGTATTTAAGATATTTATTATATACTAAATTACTTAGAATAAAGTCATTGATGTAAAGTATATTATTTCTTGTGAGTAATTTAGTCAGCAAACAGTGATTGATAAGTATAGCTTTTAGTTTTTAAATTTAATGTTATTTAACAAGTATTTTAACAAGTGTTTTCTAGGTGTTTGGGATGATGCTGAAGGAAAAGAAACATCTTATTTGGTAGAGTTTTCTTTTTAAAAATTACATCATTCTCTAGGCCAAGTTTGGTGGCCCACACCTTTAATCTCAGCACAAGGAAGAGGCAGGCAGATCTCTGTGAGTTCAAGGCCAGCCAGGTTTACATAGTGAGTTCCAGGCCATCTGGAGCTACAGGAAGATCCTGTCTCAAAAAGGTCATAAAAATGAGATCATTATTTAATATTAATCAAAATGAGTGAGTATGCATAGATACTCTAAACAATTCCAAACACAGCTACTATACTATTTACTGAGGAAATTCCAAAAATAATATTCAAATACATGTGTTAAAGAAAATATTATCCATATGTTATTATTATTATTATTATTATTATTATAAGTAGTAATAGCAGTAGTAATCATGCACTAATAAGCATTGGCTTGTCCTTTCTCTCATGATTACCATCTAGTTGGTTAGAATCAGCACCCTAGGAGATATTTTTTCATAATTTATAATTTAATGATGAATTTAGCACTAAACAGTACTGTTAAGACAAAAAATCATGGGCTGGAGAGGTGGCTTAGTGGCTAAGAGTATTGGCTGCTCTTGCAGAGGACTTGGGTTTGATTCCAAGCACTTATATGGTGGCTAACAACCATCTGTAATTCCAGTTCCAGGGGATCTGACCTCCTCTTCTGTCCTCTATGGGCATTGCTCGACATAGGTATACTTAAACACATGCAAGTAGTACATTCATACACATAAAAATAAAATATCTAAAAAAGATAAAGAACAACATAAATAGCTTTAAAGACAGTGAACTCCCCTCACCCCCGTATCATCATCATTAATACTCGGATAACTGGAATGTGTAATGTGAATGGTCTGACATACACAGAGTTTATGAATAAGATGATCTATTTTGTTTCATTCAAACATAAAATGAGACCAAATTAATGCACTGAGATTTTGAGATTAGATGCACCTTGAATCTCAATGGAAAAAAGAGTCAAGAGAAAGAACAATAGAGAGTCAAGAGAAAGAACAAAGTAAAAATGTCAAACTTGAAGCTGGAATAGGAATAGTGTGCCAATCATTTCCCAGCAGATAGACTCACACTGAAAGACATTTGGGTATACAAATCAGACCTTATAGGCTCTCTCTATATAAAAGAAAGTACATTAAATGGAGTGGGGCAGTAGGGTAGGTGCAGATAGGGAAAGGGATCTAAATTTTTTCAAACTATATTGTATGAAAATTGCAAAATTTCAGTAAAAATTATTGGTAGATACAGTATTTGTTAGGGACTAGAGATATAAATGTAAACAGCAACCAGGATTCCAGTTCTAATGGAGTTAGTGAGCTTCTACTAAACAGATACATAATTNCAGGTTTACATAGTGAGTTCCAGGCCATCTGGAGCTACAGGAAGATCCTGTCTCAAAAAGGTCATAAAAATGAGATCATTATTTAATATTAATCAAAATGAGTGAGTATGCATAGATACTCTAAACAATTCCAAACACAGCTACTATACTATTTACTGAGGAAATTCCAAAAATAATATTCAAATACATGTGTTAAAGAAAATATTATCCATATGTTATTATTATTATTATTATTATTATTATAAGTAGTAATAGCAGTAGTAATCATGCACTAATAAGCATTGGCTTGTCCTTTCTCTCATGATTACCATCTAGTTGGTTAGAATCAGCACCCTAGGAGATATTTTTTCATAATTTATAATTTAATGATGAATTTAGCACTAAACAGTACTGTTAAGACAAAAAATCATGGGCTGGAGAGGTGGCTTAGTGGCTAAGAGTATTGGCTGCTCTTGCAGAGGACTTGGGTTTGATTCCAAGCACTTATATGGTGGCTAACAACCATCTGTAATTCCAGTTCCAGGGGATCTGACCTCCTCTTCTGTCCTCTATGGGCATTGCTCGACATAGGTATACTTAAACACATGCAAGTAGTACATTCATACACATAAAAATAAAATATCTAAAAAAGATAAAGAACAACATAAATAGCTTTAAAGACAGTGAACTCCCCTCACCCCCGTATCATCATCATTAATACTCGGATAACTGGAATGTGTAATGTGAATGGTCTGACATACACAGAGTTTATGAATAAGATGATCTATTTTGTTTCATTCAAACATAAAATGAGACCAAATTAATGCACTGAGATTTTGAGATTAGATGCACCTTGAATCTCAATGGAAAAAAGAGTCAAGAGAAAGAACAATAGAGAGTCAAGAGAAAGAACAAAGTAAAAATGTCAAACTTGAAGCTGGAATAGGAATAGTGTGCCAATCATTTCCCAGCAGATAGACTCACACTGAAAGACATTTGGGTATACAAATCAGACCTTATAGGCTCTCTCTATATAAAAGAAAGTACATTAAATGGAGTGGGGCAGTAGGGTAGGTGCAGATAGGGAAAGGGATCTAAATTTTTTCAAACTATATTGTATGAAAATTGCAAAATTTCAGTAAAAATTATTGGTAGATACAGTATTTGTTAGGGACTAGAGATATAAATGTAAACAGCAACCAGGATTCCAGTTCTAATGGAGTTAGTGAGCTTCTACTAAACAGATACATAATTCTTTATTCATAATTCCTTTTGTCTGAAACAGAAACTTTCTGATGAAAGGTAGGACAGTAAGTTCTTTAAGGTGCCTTTAAAAAACTGTCAACTTTCAGAGACATTCTTTCAAGCAAATTAAATGATGTTTTATTCTAGTTACTAACTAGGATACAACTTCTTTAAAAGAAAAATTATTTTTAACACCTGTTATACTGTTCAAAGATTTCCAAATGCATGAAATGCTTTAAAAAATTCCTTGGGCAGCATAAATAAGACCATCACAAGTGTGAAGCCATCCTGAACTACACAGATTTTGTCAATAAATAAAAAATCAAATAAACAATAAATACATAAAACAGAAAGTCCTCTAGAAGTGGCTTGATGATTTCTTTCCCCAGTACCGTCACCCAGGTTTATATCCAAAACTAAAAGTAAATCTCTGAAGAAAATAGCACAATGTAAATGGGGCGGACAGGCCAAGATGGCAAAATTCAAACACGGTTAACCTCTCACAGGTGTGTGCATGCATCAGGACAAGTTAGAATTATCTTCAGTGAGAGCTTGCTTCCTGAACATAAAGGTCAGTTACTCTTTTCAATGCTGGTCAGGCTGTTGGATACTCTGGAGACTCTAATGAGCCTCTCCTCCCGCCCCCATTAATAATTATAGTTTCTTCCCTGAGATTATTGGTTAGTAGTTTTCAGTAAGCTTTTCACAGTGCTTAACATCTTCAAGTGTTTCCTTGGTCTATTGGTACCTACCCTACTGTCTCAGTACAGCTGGGTATTATGTACCTTTGACAATTATGAGCTCTAGGATCACCTACCCTATTACAATACAGCTTGTACCTATATACTTTTGAACCACTACATCCTGAACACTCCATGGCTATATTCCTTGCTGCCCCTCATTCCACTTCATATTTTTCCCCTGTAGTTTTTGCACAGGTGTTATTTTCCTTTGATTCTCATCTCCTTTTGTATTCTTCCCTTAGTAATTCACTTCCTCAAGGATACAGCTGAGGTATTAAATAGAATTGATCTTTTTCTTTGCTCATATTCCCTGTGACATTATTTGAGTCTCTTTATTCTCCTTCCTACATTTTTCCTTGCTGCCGCAAAATTCTATTTCATTTAAAGTAAGTAAAAAATCTCTTACCAAAGCCTATGCTACTAAAGTGGTCCCTAGTGGGACATGCCCTTGTACAACTCTCTTATCCTTTGAGTGAAGTGGAAACTCTGAACCTCTAGTCAACAGAATGTTGCAAAGAAGATATACTCTATAATTTTACATGGTATTCTATCAGCTGACCACTGGCCTTGAAAAGATCAGGTAGCATGCTATGAAAAGGGACATGGAATTCCATGCAGAAAGACTTTTAGATGGCCTCCAAAGGCTAATGTTAGACTGTGGGTATCAGAAACCAGCAAGAAAATGGAGACATGTCTCCTATAAGAATCAGGAACTCTCATGTAAGCTGAGCTCTAGAAAGAAATAGAATGGTTAATGATCAGATTGCAGACTTGAGAGTAAGGTCTTGAGCCAAACGCACAGCTAACCCATGCCCATACTCTCACACATGGAAACCGAATTAGATAAGATGTTCCTTTTTAAGTCACTAAGTTTGTAGTGATGCTATGCAGAAGTAAAAAATAAATGCAAGTTCGTACCTACATCTCTTCCACTTTTTCTAGACTCTTCCCTCATATCACTGAACTCAAGCTCTTTCACAATTGAACATGCAGATCTCTATTGCTGGATTTTTGTGTTTTCTTCACCCTTTCTTTGTCTGGGTCCTTCCCAGGCTAAGTGAATTTCATCTTCAGTGACGCTGCATCAGTTTTTCTGGCTACCCTGTCTCATATTCTCATATTGATGTTCCCTCATATCATTTATAGCTTTGAAGGAAGCTTGTTTCATGGCATTCATTAAAATAAATTGCCACTAGCATACTTAGTTCTAAAACCTTAACTAGGGCAGACAATTGTTGGCTGCTAGAAAGCATGTGCATCTGGGTAGAGATTGCTAAGATCCCCCATCATCCTGGCATATACTTGGTTCTCTGTAACTATGTGCTGAGAGAATGAATCCAGAAGGATAAGATCACAAGGAGCATTTCAGTAACAGTGATGAGATTTTGTTCTAGCTGAAGATACAAAGGATTCAGTATACTTCTACAGCACTTTAGTTTGTAGAGTTGATACATATTTACAGTAGTAAATCAATTAAGATGTATTAGTTTGTGTAGCTGGACAGATGGCTCAGTGCTTGTTAAGAGTACTTGCTGCTCTTGCAAAGGACCCATGTTCAGTACCCAGGACCCAGATGGTGGCTAGCAACTGTCCTTAACTCCAGTACCAGGGGATCTGACACACTCTTGAGTTCCACTGGCATTGCATGACACAGTGCACTTACATATGTGCAGGCAATACACTTATAATAAAATAATATAATATTTGAAAAGATGTATGTTTGGGAACAGAATCAATAGGGCATGTTGACAAAATGAAGGAACATGAAGGATTTATTTACATATGGATATAGGTGGGTAAATAGGAAGCAATTTGGGTTGGTGGATGGAACATGCCAGAGAAGAGGAAGAACAACACAGTGGACTGGTGACTGGCTTGGGAAGAAGAAATAAAAGGAGCATATAAAGTGATTTTCAGGTTTCTGGGTTTTTTTTTTTAATTTCATTTATTTTTTGTTCATGTTTGAATGTACTGTCTGCATGTAGGTTTGTGCACCCGTGTCGTGCAATGCCGCGGAGGTCAGAAGAGGGTCTCGGATTCCCCTGGAACTGGAGTTCTCCTGGAACTGGAGTTACAGATGATTCTTAGCCGCCATGTGGGTGCTGGGGATCGAACCCGGGTCCTCTGCAAGAGCAGTCAGTGCTCTTAACCGCTAGGCTATCTCTCCAGCCCCAGATTTCTGGGTTTTTAAGAGTGTTCTCACCACAATTCAGTTTTAGTGATGTATATAATTATTTAATTTTCTTACTCTTTAGCTACACTGTAAGTAATTGGAGTTATGATTTTTAGCACAATGAGGGGCACAGGCTGAGTCCACAGTTGCAAAGTAAAGCCAAGAGTTGCAAAGATTTTTTTAGCATTTAAGAGAAAGAAATCTTAGACATCTTCCTGAATTACAAATTACTTCCAACAAATGTATAGGCAGAGTCATTTCTTCTCCAGTGTCTTCTATCATCTACAGGCAAATATATGATGCAATTCAAATGCCCATTGAATTTACTCCTAAGTTATGTAGGTAATGACTCTTTTAATATTTATACTGTCTGTCCGAAATGTTGATTATTAAAGTATTTTTACTGGTGTGTCTACACTGTAGAATATGTTAATGTGCTGTTCCTTCTATTATACAAATTATGATTTCACAGCTATATGTGACAGCTAAGTCTATGCAAAGACTTAATTTATCAGAGCAAGGGATCTAATACATTGAAAAATGTAGTTTATTTTAAAGATTGCTCAACACAATTTCTTGTTTTAGGTATACTCACACTTGCTTAATCTGAATCAGTTTAAGAATCTTTTCTTAAAATATGTCTAAAATTAGAAATATAATGGCTTATAAGTTTTAACTGTCTGGTTATTATTTAAAGACACCAGACAAGAAAACCATGAAAATAGACAAACAAAATTTACATTAATAGTCTGATTAATTCTTTCCATTATTAAGATAAATGCAGGCTAGAGAAATGGCTTGTTGTTAAGAGCACTGGTTGCTCTTGCAGAAGGCCTGGATTCAATTCCCAGCACCAAGATGGTGGCTAATTTCAGTAACTTCAGTTCCAAAGGATCTTATGCCCTCTTCTGGCCTCTGTGGGCATTGCACACTTATAGTCCACTTAACATTTATGCTGGCAAAGCAATCATGCACAAAAAAAGTAATTGTTAAAAAGACATCAAAGATAAATGCTTCAGTATTTCTAGATGAACTATTTTCTCTGAAATGATGCAATGTAAAATCATTTTTGATGATTCTTGATCAAGGGGATATACATTTTTTATCTCGCTTCACAAGGAGCTTGTCATGACTTTTAAATGAATGTTACAGATTAAGGGAAGTGCCTTTCATAATTCTTTTCCCTGAAATAAGATGGGCTGAATGCTCACTACTGAGAGATCAGTGGCTCATAAAATGCTGTTCTGGCATTCACTTAACACTCCAGTGGAGATGCATTCACTTTGCTTCATGCTCAGAGTGTGTGTAAACTGCCTAACAAGATCTAACTGGGAAACCATTGCCTTCTGTAAAAATGAATTAGCATTCAGTTGAGGATGTTTTGAAAGACTGAATGCATGTATGGAATCCTACCCTATAAAGATCCACACTGTCCCTCACTTATTGAATGAAAGAAGTGGAAGTCAATCATCTTTGATCAGGACATACAAAAACAAAACAAAACAACTCTCCAAACAGCCAGCTTATTTTAGGTATACTTACACTTGTCTTTTAATCTCAATGGTTAAAAAATATTTGTATTGACATTTTTCTTATTTTTCACATATTTCTCTATGGTTAATAGCACTAAACTTTCACTTTTGAAAATGTCAAGTGATCATTTCTTATTCATGCTTCTTGACAATTGCTACTCTCTAAACATATTATTTAGAGTTATTTGCAGAGTATAGAAAAGCTGTACAGCTACTATTCTATTAAAAGTTTTAAACAAAGTTATATTTCCTCAAGTCAGTTTTAGTTTTTAGCATGGAATGCAGTAAGACAACATGCTGATAGAAGATTATGAAATGTTAAATATCTACTACAGTTCATGTTGTCTTTCATAATAATTTATATTGGCTAGATACCTACTGTGAGTATTGCATTGTATTATGTATTATAACAGTATATAGAATGTGGAGAAGAGAAGTTCATCACCTTCACTCTGGCTAACAGTCTTATAAAAAACAAAAATGATGGGAGGCAGAGGCAGGTGGGCCTCTGCCAGACTGAGGTCATCCTGGTCCACATAGTGACTTCCAGGTGGAGTGGGGAAGTGGAACTAGAGAGAGCCTGTCCAACAAAGAAAAAAAATACCCCAAACCTGAAAATCCAAAAATAAATAAATAAAATGACAAGCTGGGCGTGGTGGTGCACGCCTTTAATCCTAGCACTTGGGAGGCAGAGGTAGGCGAATCTCTGTGAGTTCAAGGCCAGCCTGGTCTACAGAGCGAGTTCCAGGCCAGCTGGGACTAAAGGGAGACCCTGCCCCCAAAATACCAAAAAAAAAAAAAAAAAGAGACAAATAAGATGCAAAAATAGAAATTATGCTTATTACAATGGAAAATCTATTATCGAGTAGATCGTCCCTCATTCCTGACTCACATTTTACTTTTATAAATTTAATAAGAGTTTACTCTTTTTTTCTAAATCATGTCAACTTTAGAACACCTAGAATCACCAGGAAACTTTCAGACACGGTTTTTTTTTTTTTTTTTATCTTTTTGAGACAGGGTCTCCCTGTAGCGCCAGCCGTCCTGGAACTCACTCTTGTAGACCAGGCTGGCCTTGAACTCACAGAGATCCGCCTGCCTCTGCCTCCCAAGTGCTAGGACTAAAGGTGTGCACCACTACGCCTGGCAGACATGTTTCTGTACAAACAAAAAAATACTTTTAGAGGGAAATGCAGTTTACCAAAATTAATTCCAATAAAGAAGGATGAAGCAGGTAGATTTTCATGCTGTAGGGACTGGAGAGATAGCCCCTCCATGGTTAAGAGCACTTGCTGCTCTTACAGAGGACCTGGATTCGGTGCCCAGCTGACACATGGTGGCTCATGACTGGCTGTTAACTCCAGTTTCAGCGGATCTAAGCCCCTTGTAATTGCTTTCACAGGCATTGCATAAATGTGGCACATATACATCTATGCAGGTGAAGCTGTCTTATACATAAAATTAAAATAAATTAATCTTTTAAAAATGTAACGTAAAGGAGCTACTTCGGAAAAATAGTGCCAGTGACATGTGCGTCCACCAAGATAGTCTATCAAATGTTAAGAGAAAAGTTAGAACATAAAAATTTTAGAAAGCATTCCATATTCATTCATGAAGAATAAAATTGATATATAATTTGGTAGGTATAGTGAACTAGGGAAATTATAGACCAGAATTTCATAATTTTAAAATGAAATATTAGTAAGTAGGTGGTATTATGGGCTTGGTATTCTTCTCTTGCTAAAATTCCTGTGTTGAGTTTCTAACTCCTAAGTTAATGGAATTTTGAGATAGGTCTCAAGAGTTGATCAGGGTTTGATGAGGTCACAGGACTCTGATCTGAGAGCTTAGTGTGCTTATGAAATGTCAGGGAATTTGCTCTAAGAGGGAGGCGACCATCCACAAATCAGGAAGGAGACTTCACTCTGAAATAAATCAACTGCCACCTTGAGAGCTGTGAAAAATTAATCTCCATTGTTTAGGCCTTTCGATGGGTAGTGTTTTTACATGGCGGCCCAAGTACTCAAATCCACAGATAAGTGAAGTGCTGTTAAAACAAACACCTAAAATGTGGAATGGGCTTTTGAAATGGGTAACAGATGGAGACTGTAGGAGTCTGGGGGTGCATACTATAGAAAGGTGGGAATGCTGTGAAGAGATTGTTCATAGAGATGTTAATGTTAAAGGAGAATTTGGTGATGATCAGAAATAAAGAGAAGAGGAAAGGCTTAAATCTTAGCAGTCACATAGATGCGACCCTGAAGAGGATGCCCGTTGGGATGTGGATATGAAGGACCACTCTGTTGAGGTCCCAGGTGGAAATGAGGACCAAGTCACTGAAAACTGGAAGAAAGATGATGCTTATTATGAAGTGGCAAGGAATGTGGCTGAACTGTGGTGTTCTGGGTGCTAGAATGAATTTCAATGGTTAGCTGAGGTTTCTAAGACCATGAAGGGTCAGCTTGGTTTCCCCTGACTGCCTGTAGAAAAATGTGAGATGTAAATTGAAGGAGGAACTCATAAGCATGAGGAAACAGAACTTGAAGATTTTGTTTGCAGATATAAGCATCTTCATAATGAAAAAATGAGGAAGCTTGTTCTCAGTAGTCACACCAGGGGTGTGACAGAATAGTTACTAATTGTGAACCTCATGGGTTCAACACATAGACTTAGCCATCTCAGCAGAAGTCAGGAAGACATGAGTTATACCAGCAGAAATCCTGGTAGTCGGAACTCCAGGGGACAAGAAAATCACTACTGAACAGAAGGAGGCGATATGCTTCCTGGTTCTATAGGTGCAGACTACAGAGCTGGTCTTTAAGCAATGAGAAGAATCACAGGTCTGAGGGGGCAGGACTATTTTATTATGGGGTACAGAGGTCAAGGTTACCGAAGAGAGGTATGTGGACATGTATGTATAAACTTGCCAGAAAATAGATTCTACCTGACAGATCCATGAACATATAGCTGCCATTCCAGTGGGTCTGGAGTACAGAATATTGAACAACAACAAAAAAGGATTATTTTCAAACCTTAAGCTCTAATGTAATTTGCCTTATTATGTTTCAGAATTCCTTGCAACCCATCACTTTTTCTTTCTTTTTTGCTTCTCCTTTGTTTTGGAATGGGAATGACTGTACTCTGCCCGTCTAACAACTGTGTTCTGGAAGCACATAACCTGTGCTTTCATGCACTCACAGTTGGAAATAAATTTTATTTTATGATGAATTATACCTTGAGTGTTTGTTACTCATAGCTGATTTAGATGATATTGGGAGGAGACTTTGGGCTTTAGACTTTCAAGTGATTGGTGGAATGAATTAAGACTTTTGAGACTGATAGTAAATAGGCTTTGTATGCAAGGAGGATGCTAACTCTGAAGTGTTGGAGCAGAATGATATGTCTGTGTGCCCCTCTCCATGTTGAAGCTCTAATTCCCAATGAGACTATGTTTTATGATAGGGTTCTTGTTGAAATAATTAAGCTTAAGGAAAGTCTTTAGTTAGCTCCTTAAGTAAATAGGATTAGAATCCTTACAAGAAAAGACAACTGAAGGCTGTTACTGCTAGTGTATGAAGGGTGATCCTGTGCATACCCAAGTGCCAGGAAAGAGACTTGAGAGTTACCTTGACCTTGTATCTTTTAGTCTCCAGGTCAGTAAGAATGGCATTTTTGCTTTATGAGTCACATTTAGTCAATGACATTTTGTTAATGGCAGCCTTATTATTTTAATTTTGTATGTATATGAGTGTACCATCTGCATATATGTTAGTGCATGTGTGTTAGGCCAGAAGAAGGCATCAGACCCCCTGGAACTGGAGTTATAGGCAATTGTTAACTGCCACATGTGTGCTGGGAATTGAATCCAGGTCCTCTACAAGAGCAGTCAGAGGCTGTTGAGCCATCTTTCCAACCCCCAAATTAGTGTATCTTAAAAGAAAAAAGACACAAATGCTTATCTTCATTGTTGGTGAAAAAAATCATTTAGCTATTGATGGTAGTACCTGGGAATTTATGACTTGATGATACTTCTTTAATATTACAAATGCATCATAATTCCAAAGTCATTGTCTTACATGAAAAGCCTTTCCACCATGGTCAGGAACAGAGTAAGGATGACTGTTGCATCTGCTACTACACTGTGTTATAGTGAAAGGATCAGCCAAGTCAGTCAAAAAATAAAAAAAAGTAGACAAGTGAAAACTAAAAGCATAAATGTAAAACCCTATTTGCAGATATGATATACTAAGAAAATTTACAGAAGCAATGATATAGCTAGAAAAGGAAGTTAAGGATGATAGAAGATTAACAAATAAAATCCAATATTATACATTCTCCAACAATATCGAGACAGAAGATATGATGGGTGATAGGTGATAAATTCATATTAACAACATGAAATATGTTTAGTAAGAAGATTAAAATCATATGAAGGATGTTTTATAAGATGTTTAGGAAAAACACAACACAAATGCATATTTGAACAAATAAAAATATTGTATCCTGAATACAAAGACTCAACATTATAAAGATAGTACTCTTCCTGATTTAATTTATTTAATTTCCTCTTTATGGTAATAGAGTTCAAACTGAAAGACATGCGTTCTACCATTGAATTGCACCTCCAACCTCATTTGTTTTCTTCAATGTTTATTTTTAAATTTACAAGTTGATTTTAAAATAAAACCAGGTAGGAAAAGCTAAGAAAACATTCAAAATAAATATAATAAAAAGAATAACTTCACATATTAAAACAAGGTTAGGGAATCTCTCATTAAACTGCAAGGAACTCATGGCTAAATATACATATTAATCAATGAAGCAGAATAGAACATCCAGTAGTAGATTAAACTACAGGTAGAAGTTTTGTATTTAAGAAATGTAAAAAATTTCAGCAGCAAAGATAAACCTTTGAATAAATGTTGCTGTATTGACTGAACTACCATTTGGTAAACAGATATACAAGGATAACCACATAATCCCACACCCTCCACACATGGGCAGTGCTAACAGGCCTCATTGGGTTATCAAAAAAAGACATAAAGTCGGGAGGATAGTCATATTGGACAGACGTGGAGGAAGTTGGATGGGGAAATTCAAGTCCATATGAGCATATTCTATTGTAACATTTTCTGTTGTATGAAAGTCGCAAAAATAAAGACAAAAATTTGTTTTGAGACAGTGTCCCTGTAGTCCCAGCTGGTGTAGAACTTACTATGTAGACCAGGCTAGCCTCAATCTTTCAAAAATCTGCCTGCCTCTGCCTCCTAAATGATGGAGTTAATGAAATGAATATACCACCACACTCAAAAAAAACTAATTAAAAAATTATTTGTAAAAAATGTATCACAGTCTCAGAAAAACAAGCGGCAAATGGTCTCCCTCATTTGTGGATGCTAACACCAAATCCCCAGATGAAAGGCAAGCTGAACAACATTATTGTTATATTTCTGTTTATCTGAAAGCAACTATGTTGTTATAATGTAAATTTCTTAATGGGCTCTAGAATTGATCCACCACTTTCTTTCAGTCTCTGTAATTACTGTATATGAGTGGAAAGTATGTACTCATATTTTAGAGTAATATAAAATTAAAGGAGGAAAATGTGAATTCCTAAACATAAAAAAGAGAAAGATTCAAGACAGTTATGGCAGAGTGCATGATCTGGGGTGGGGTAGGGGAAAGGAAAGGGGAGTATGTCTAAATTGAACTAAGAAATGATGTCTGAAATGCACAAAACATCAATAAAAACATTATAAAAAATAAATATAATAAATTTGGCTATATGTAAAAAAAATGAAATAACCAAATTTCTATTAGAAAATGTAGAGAATTCCTCTATGACCTAGACGTTAGTTTGCTTCTATTTCTACATGCGGCTAAATAGTAGAAACTCTCTGTAAAGATAAAATTAAAATTAAAGAAATAAGATATTAGAAATAACAAGGTAAATCACAAGGTGAGATAAAATATTTGATGGACATGGAACATATAGTATTGGTTATTCTCTCATTTAATGGATTGTAAGCTTCATGAAGGCAAGAGTGCTGAGAAGCCAGTTCACCTTAAATTCAGTGTTTTCCATGACACTTGGCATGTAGTCAGTACTCACTTGAAGTCAACGCTACAAGACAGCAGTAAATAGGTGACAATTAGTGCAAGAATGTCCTGGAAGATAAATTGATGCTATGGGAACATAAACAGCAGAAGTACTCTAAAATTAGAAATAGGACTATTTTATAAAGCCATACCAAGCCGAAAGGAGAGGCTGTGAGTGCAGCGACATTTTTTCACTAGACTGTCAGGAGAGTAAGAACGTTTCCATCTGTTGGCTTTGTTTTCTTCACGAAGTAGGAGGACAGGTAGCGTGAGTGTGAAGGGTGGTGTGGGAAGAAGAACACGGAACAGAGTGGAGAGGGTTAGAAATAGTCACCGAGAAGAAGTGATGACGAAAAAGAAGGTCTAGGCAGTACCAACGCAACAATTCATGGAAATAAAGAATCTGAAGCAACTACCGTCTGCATTGGTGGAGGATTTTCTGAAGGAGACCCAGGCCAGAAAGGAAAAAGAGCAGTCCCGAGACTCAACCTGGCTTAAGATGCCTGACGAGAAACCTGACTGGTGGAAGGAGCACAAATCTCAGGACAGGTTTTAGTTTGCAATCTATCTGAACTCTTTTTAATCTTTGGTCATTTTTGAAATAGACAATTGGTATTTTCTAACCTGCAGTTTGAACCATAAAGTAGAAAGCTGAAATAAGGGCGACAAACAGGGAATGTGAAGTAACTGAGATTTTAGTGTAGTACACGAGTGTTGAAACTAAGTCGGTTTTGACAAAATGGAAGGAATCAATTCAGAATGAATCAAAGACAAAGGAAGAAGGTAGTTTAATCTGTTGATATAAGTATCTAGGAGAGCCGGGCATGATGGCACATGCCTTTAATCCTAGCACTTGGGAGGCAGAGGCAGGTGGATCTTTGTGAGTTCAAGGCCAGCCTGGCCTACAGAGTGAATTCCAGGACAGCTGGGGCTACAGGGAGACCCTGTCTCGAAAAGACCAAAAAAAAAAAAAAAGTATCTAGGAGGATTTTTTTGTTTTTTTCAACTTTTTGGAACGAGGTCTCCCTGTAGCCCCAGCTGCCCTGGAACTTGTTATGTAGACCAGGTTAACCTTGAACTCTGTGCCTCTGGAGTGCTGGCATTAAAGGCATGCATCATTACAACTAACTCAGGAGGATATATATATATATATATATATATGTGTGTGTGTGTTTGAGACAAGGTCTCCCTGTGGCCTCAGCTGGCCTGGAACTTGCTCTGTAGACCAGGCTGGCCTTGAACTCACAGAGATCTACCTGCCTCTGCCTCTGGAGTGCTGGGATTAAAGGCGTGTGCCACCACACCTGGCCCTTAGGATGATATTTTAATAAAAGATTAAAAATAGTATTCTGGGGGCTGGGGAGATGGTTTGGTTGGTAAAACGCTTGCTGTAAAAGTGTGGAGACCTGAGTTCAGATCCGCAGCACATAGGTTAAAAGACAGGCTTGTGCTCTGCATCTATAATCCTACCAGTAGGTGATGGAAATGATCCCCAGGGTCTGCTGGCCAACCTGTCTAGCCCATCAGTGAACTCCAGGTTCAAGAAATCTTTCTCAAAAATAAGGCAGAGGGTTCTGGAGAGATGGCTCAGTGGTTAAGAGCACTAGCTGCTGTTACAGAGGATCAGAATTCAGCTCCAAGCACCTACATGGTAGTGTACAACTGTCTATCTTCAGTTACAGGGAATCTGATGCCTTCTTCTGACCTCTTAGGAAAAAACTAGTTCAGACAGTAACTGAGGAAGAGATCAAAGCCAGAGCCTTCATACCCAAATGCCCACTTTCACACACAAACATGTACACACACCTCCATATGTACACAATAATACCCCCCAATCAGAAAGGAAATAATAGTATAGAAATTGTACTATGTGTAGCATACTCACTCCACAACACATCTGGAAATGTTATTTGATGTGGGAGAAGACCCATCATCCTATTGGAAAGTTGACCTTCATTGTAGTGGGTTGAACAACATCCTTCAAAAATTCATGTTCATCTCAACTTCAGAAGTAACATATTGCAATTTATATAGATGTAATTAAAGCAAATTTTAAAATCTGCTGACTTGGGCTGAACCTGAAGTTCAATGCTAGCTCTTGTAAAAGACATGGAAGAAGGCACAAGACACAGATATATAGCATTGTGAAGATATGAGTAGAGGAAGACTGTTCTAGGAAATTATTCTGCTTTATATGAAATATTGGTCCTGTATCATGAGTTGATTTGATCTAAGTGCTATTTAATACTCCATCCTAATGAGTTATTTACAAGGAATTGGCAATTTTCCATACTTATTTTAATTAATTTATTAATTTATCCAGTCACTTGTTCGTTAAAAATATTTTTTGAGCCGGGCGTGGTGGCGCATGCCTTTAATCCTAGCACTTGGGAGGCAGAGGCAGGTGGATCTTTGTGAGTTCAAGGCCAGCCTGATCTACCGAGTGAGTTCCAGGACAGCTGGGGTTACAGGGAGACCCTGTCTTGAAAAGACCAAAAAAAACCCCAATATTTTTTGAGCATTAACTATGTGCCAGGTAGTATTCTAAATAATTACAGAAACACAGTGCCTAGATTCCAAGGTGTGGCTCATGCCTCAAATCTGAGCACATGGAAGGTATAGCGGGAGGAAGATCATATATTCAGTTCAGGCTATCCTTGGCTTCATGAGAAGCCCTCCTCAAACAAAACCAAACAAAATAAAGCAATAATGAAATTCTGAGAAAAAGGCCTATCTCCTCATGAAACTTATGTTCTAGTGAATAAAGCAAATAGAAAACACTAAACAAGGCAATTTTAACTAGTGACAATGTATCGAAGAAAGTATGAGGTGAAATGCCCTGAATAAGGCTGGACGAAGGGTCTTTCTGACAGGGCAGCATTGAGGTGATTGATAGATGCAAAGTTAAAGGCGTTTTGGGGAGTTTTCATGTCTTTAAAACAAAATGGAGTCAGATTCAGGAATAAGATTATGTCCCTCTAGTTTTCTGTGTTACCTGAATCTTAGTGGTCAAAAAGAACATTGCATGTATTCTTGTTCCAAACAATATGAATATGTAGGACACTTTTTAAATAAGGCTTGACAAAGATTCATAAGGAATTCATTCAGAAGAATGTGGGTATTTGAAAATGGAAAGCTGTATTTTTTTAATTTATTTTTATTGATGCTTTGTGTATTTCATACATCATTTTCCAATTCAGTTAAGGCATATATCCCCTTCCCTTCCCCCCCACCCCACCCCTACCCATCGCAGATCGTGCATTCTGCCGTAAGTTTTCTGC